>JAVKLA010000061.1:3941544-3954824 GCA_034782735.1 Sagittarius serpentarius
TTCTTCTCATACTGACCCCAAAACACAGCGCTGTGCCAGCTGCTAGGAAGACAATTAACTCTATCCCAGCTGAAACCAGGACAACTTTAGAATAGGTGCTTTTATTCTGAATAACAGCATTTGCTGGAAAATGTCAAGTATAGATATTCGTACTTAATGTAAATCTGGTTTCTCTTTCCTGTTTGACAAGTTCTCTGTAATCTCACTGGATAAGATATAGGTAGTGTGAGATGGATACTTCCAGTGTTTTGAGAAAAAAAAACTTAATCAAATCGGGGCTCAGTCCTGCAGTCTTTGCCAAGATGAGTGATCTTATTGAAGCCACTTGTTATTAAGGGCCTAGGATCGGGCTTTGAATGCTGTAGCCTTCAGATCACGAGCAAAGGAGGTGGGTTTTTTTGTTTGTTTGTTTAAAAAAAACAACAAACAAAAAACCTAACTCCACATTCAGAACAAAGGGGAAATTAAATAGGGAAATGTTTCCTTTTGTAGTACTAGATTTGTATTATTTCAGCTGACACCTGCACAATACTAATTGACAAAACTTCACCGACTGGTATATAGATGAGTGTAGTTCAGATCTTAGTCATTAGAGGTGCATAGAAACATAGATCAAAGGCTTTTCATTAAAGTTTCTTTCATCATGCACATCAGTACATCAATATTACCTGCAACTCTGAAAACACTGGCAAAACAAGTAGTAAGATCGAGTCAGCAAGGTTTCTAAGGATCTGTCTGTCCAGTGCAATGAGTCAGTGGGTTCTTTGCTCTAGTGATTGTCTAAGCTGTTAAGTCCCTTCTTTACAATGCGCTGACGTGGGGGAGGTATTTGTGGGGAACCTGAAAACATTAATGCAGAAAGAGATGTGAGCTAGCTAGCTTTGACTCAGCCTTGGTCACAGCACAGTGTGAGTTTGTCACAGCTTGGAATCACCTACAATTCAAATAAGCACAGTGTGACTCTACCTTTTGACCCTGGTATAGGACAGACGAAACTTTGCTTTGGGTGGTTTATATGTGCTTTAACTCTCCAGAGAGCAGAGGAGAAAGGAATGATGGCCATCAAACAAAAAAGGAAATTATAGTAATGCAGGTTGTTATAGCCCTGTTGAAAGCAAAAACCTGTATAGTGTATGTCAATACGAACAGTATTTTACTAGGAGACAAAACTCAGGCAGGTTTTTTTGGGGGTGGAGGAAGGGTATGCCTGTGATAAAAGGTTAGAGGTCAGGAGCTTACACTGATCAGACACGAGTTCTACTTTGCTTTTTCTAGAACTTGTTTTTGCTACATTTTTTTGTAGGTATTTGCATGTCATTAATTTTAATTGCTTAAAAACCTACCGGAAGGCAGTGTTCAAGACTGGCTGGAATCACACTGATGTAAATTCATGGTAATCACGTTGAAGTCAACAGTTCAGCAGCAGGTGCACACGCTGCAGAGCAGGACTGCTGTGTGTGTATTGCTGACTTGCTGTGTAAGCTCATCCAGCTGCTAAATGGGGATGAATGTTTTGTCCCTTTCTAGAGGATTAATAATGCTAGTAATGTGCTTCCATATCTCTGGATAGAAGGTGCTACAGAAGTGCAAATTTTAGTTTACTTCTGAGCTCAGCTCAGCAAATGGTACTACCTTTGCTGAATTGGAAGGAACTTAAGAGATACGCTGAGCCATTATAATAAATCCGGCTTTAGTTTGTATTAATGGAATAAAAATTCTGTGATCTTCTGAGGGAGAATGCTGGTCCAGTGTTGAATCACTCTGTTCAAATTTGTATTAATATAAACAAACAAACAAAACCCCACAATGGCTTAAGTTTGTATCAGTACGCTTTAGGGCAGATAAAGTCTTATCAATGTAGCATCAAGTTTTTGCTGAGAGACTATTGTTTATACTTTTGCATAGATTTTTACCATACTGTCTGGATAATACGACTGATTTGGTTCAAATTTATACTGGTGAGTGATTCAGTAGTGCACAGAACTGGCATTTGTTATTGTGGGATCATGGCCTCAGTATGTGCTTATAATAATTGATAGCTGTTTTAATTTTTGCCTTGTTGGCTTTGTCCTGACTTTCATTGATGCTCATGGAATGATGAAGCCTGTGTGGGACTATATAAAACCTTCAAGTCTAGGACTTGGAAAGATTACAAATAACTTACGTTAGTTTATCTGTAGGAAGGAAGAGAGTGCAGACAGAAAAACCCCAGGACTTGAGTATGACATTAAGATGTAGAAAAAAAAGCAATTTTACTGAGTGTTGCAAAAGTTGAGAGAAATTGATATCAAAATCAACACTGGACAAAAAAAGGGTTTGGCAGTCCTTTTAGTGTCAGTATTGCTTTAAAATGAGATCTGCAAATCTATATTTAATTAGTTATTATACTGTGTGTAAATAAACAGTAATTATTAAACATGGAATTTATTGAAGTATAATAAATGTGTCTAAAACTCAAATTTACTTAGCCTGAGTAAACAAGTTTTAAATGATCAATATAACTTCCTGTAGAAGAGCTACTGTTGCAACTATTATATGGCAGCATTCAGAAGCCATGATTATCTTACTGTTTTCTAATATGAATTTTCTTAACAAAATGCGCCTCAGCATTATGTGTTTCTGTATGCGATTCATTGTAAGATCAGGGTTATCTTCTGTTTGTAGAACACATGTACCTTATACGCTTGTTCAGTTGCCATAGAATTCTTGAATGCAGCAAGTGAACCCATAGGTGATAAATTCAGGATTTCTTTAATTGAGCACTTGCTTAAAAATTCTGGTTAGTAAGGTACGTGGCAACACTGCAGGCTGAAACTTGAAAATAACAATCATTTTCCTGTCCTTTGCGTCCTCTCCCATCTCTCCTGGCACATAGACACACACAAATATACAACATGATGTAGTGCTGACCCAAATGCTGCATATTTCAATGCTGTTGTCTTTCTTGTTTTAACTGTCTCCAGAATTAAAGGTCGGTCTGTGATCCAATAAAATGTACTTCTAGCTTTCACGACTTAGAGAAAACTGAATGCTGTTTAAATGAGCTTTTAAAGTCAATGCCCAAATTTGACTTGAAAACTACAGCTAAACTAAATATGTCCAAATAGCTCTATTTCTCTCCTAACCAATTTGTGTTGCAAAGGCCTGTTTTGAGTCTGAGCCTTCAGAAAAATGTATTGATTTAGAAGGTGGTGTATCTTGGTGGTGGGGAATGGAAGCTGCTGTTTGAGTTGGGAGCCTCTACTGGTAGGTCCTTATTCAGCTTTCTTCATATACTTAAATTCTTCACAGAATATAATATGATCTATTTGGTGTCTGAAAAGGGTCACAAATTCTGGGAGAATACATCTAATGTATCAGGATCTTTCTAGGAGCATTTTCTAGCATGTGCTGCTGCATGTGAGCATCCATTCATTTTTACCAGAGTATTCAAGAGGTATACGCTGGAGATATGATTTCTGGTAAAAGGGAAATTTTAGGGGTTTTTTTGGAAGAGCTCTCAAACAGTCCCTGACAGTCTTTTATCTTGGGTATAAAAAAAAAAGTCATCAATAATTACTAGGCTATATTTGGAAAATTCAATGTCTGATGTAAGCAGGAGGCTTGGCAAGGCAGAAAAGAGTTTGTATTCCGCCCAGAATAAATATAGCATTTGAAGTGCTTTGCTGCTTCTCTTTGCAGTAGGGCTTTTTGTCTTTTAAGGCTGCTTTTAGCAGGTTTGAAGATACTCTCCTTTCAAGTTTTTTTCCCCTCCGTTTCTCACTAGGCTCTCAGAGTTGCTTCTTTTGTTTAGTTTGAGAGTGACTTTATTATTTCCTGAAATGTTACATCCCTCTGAATTAGTCAAGAGCCAAAATACCATGGAAGTGCATGTAAGTGGGCTTGTAAATAAGAGGCAAGTTACCTGACTGCTTAACTAAATGCTTTACTGAGTTGGGACCAAATGATGGTGGTGAACTATAACTAAGTGGATTTGAACTGACTTACATTTGACTGTCACTTTCTTTTCCAGGATGTTCAGGTGATGAACAAGCTTTTTCATGCAGATCTTTTGACCCCTTCAGTCTCAGGCATTAGGGACTAATGTTTT
The DNA here is from genome assembly GCA_034782735.1 of Sagittarius serpentarius. Taxonomy (NCBI): domain Eukaryota; kingdom Metazoa; phylum Chordata; class Aves; order Accipitriformes; family Sagittariidae; genus Sagittarius; species Sagittarius serpentarius. The sequence continues at coordinate 3,945,635 of JAVKLA010000061.1, forward strand.
TCGTGCTCACTTCTACGGCTTCAGTATTTGCCTCATCATCTTGTGTCCAAGCATCCCAAATGAGTTATTTTAACAGATCTCACTGAACATTGGTATTAAGAATGTAAACCTCATCTTACCTACTCCTCCTTTAGGCCAAAGGATACAGGGTCAGAGCTGATAGAATTTTTAGGAGGTTGAGGCAAATTTGGCCATTAATTCCTCATCCTGCTCTTGGCTTTAGACTTTGCCTTGTTCTCATATCCTGTTCTTCATTCCTTTAAGACTTAGTGTCTTTAGTTGGACATGACTTCTGCTAGCTGAAGTAGCTTCTTAATCTGTTTGGAATGCAGATGGACAATTCGCTTTTTAAGGAAAAGGAAAGCACAGCTTTTAAAACTGTACTCTCCTTTATCTCTAGGTCAACATAGGGAGAGATACTGCCTGGAAAGGGACCCATGTCAAATCAAGGCAATAAATTAGAGTAGCCATTGCTATATTTTTCTGATGGCAAAATCATTAAATTATTATTTCCATCTTTGTGTGAACCAGCGTGTGGTGTTGCTCAAGAAAGGAGGCTAGCAGAAAGGTTTTTGAAGAGCACCCACTTTTCTATAAACCCTACATATATAATCACTCGGAAAAATAGCACTTGGGACTTTAAGGGAAAGGTGGGAAATTAAAACAAGGAAGAAGAGGTGGTGGTGTGAAGGCAGAGTTATCCTAACTACCCTGAAGAGTGCAAGTTCTGCTTGTAAGGGACACTGGAAAGTATATTATAAACAAACAAAAAAGCCAACACAAACCCACATAAATCAAACCAAGTTAGAACTGAATCTTAGGAAGTAACTGTTTATGCCAATTTAGAAGGGCAAAGAATCTGCCCTAACTGTGATGGCAGAGGGCTGTGCTTCAGAGAAGTGACATCATAGCCACAAGGTCTTGAGGAGTTTCTTGTGGTACATGGAAAATGGTGTAGGTGTCAAAATAAAGATCTTCTGTGGCATTAAATAGCACTTAAGATCTGAGGAATGGTCTTGATAGCTGTGGGTTAGAGACTTTAGGAGACCTTATTCCTACTCTCAGCTATCAGAAGATCTCGATAAATCACCTGGCCTTTCTGTGCCTTGATTTTTCCTTTATATGAGTGTGAATAATGATGCCTACTTCTCCACAAAATGATGCAGAGGTGTAAGGTGCGCAATACAGAAAGTGGACGAGAGTCTGGCAATTTAGAAATTGTTCAAAACCAGCATTGCTCATAAATAACTACCATTCTTCCCCTTGCTGTGAAATAGGCAGTGAAAAAGGGGAAGCTGCAGTACAGTTTAATGTTTTTGTTGGGTGAGCCAGTTGGGAACAATTTATCCATATTAAATTCATACTGTCCAAGCTTTATTTTGTATTCAAGCAACCTTTATTTTGTACCCTGCCAGTAACTGCTTTAACATGTTGTAATACTGCTTTTTGTTGCTCGTTGGGTTTTTGGGGGTCTGGGGGTGGGGTGTTTTCACAGCCTTTCACCTGCTCAGTCATTTCCACAAGTTGTGGAATAATGCTTTATAGTGATTTCATTGTTTCATATATCCAGTAGTGCGGGGTAAAGTACTAGACAGGGATCAGAACAACTGAGAAATAAGCTTGTGAATGTGTACCTTAAGTCCTTAAAAAAAATGAAAAAAAAAATCAAAGGAAATTGTTTTTTATATAATATATCTTCAGAGGGACAGCACTTTAGCAATGTGCTCATGCAATTCATCACTAAGGTGACAATACTCTAATGATGTATTAGTAATACATCACTGGAATGCTTTCACACTATTGATGTATTGGAGATCATAAACCATACAGAGGGGCAGCAGACTTGCAGACTGAAGTGCCTGCTAAGCCCTTTCCAAGCCTTTTTAAGTTATTTTGAGAGAAGTCGTCAGGAAGAATGTTGAGATTTTTCCATTCCTGTGTGCAGTTGCACGTGTGCATACACACGGAGCACTGGTGGGGAGGGAGAGTATTGCCATGAAGATTCCTGATTTTGATGGCAGATGCTGCAGGCTCTATATATGTCTTCAAACAGTGCAGGCACTCTTGATAAAATGGTTTGTTGACTGACAGTCTGGGCCTTAGGGCAACTGTAAATGCTTAAGAGGCTATTTACTTTTTTTTTTTTTTTTTTAATGCCTCTGGTAGACACCATGAAATGTCTTTGAGCCTTTACAACTCAGTGTGCAAAGACTGGATCATATGACATCCCTGCAAATGTCATGATAGGAAAAAAAATAAAGTTCTGTCTTCACGGCAGTACATACTAGCTGCTTTTCTGGTATCAGCACGTGGTTAGACTGTAATATCACAAGCTTTCTCTCCCTCTCTGGAGATCATGTTAAATGTCCTCCACTAAAATTAAAATATCTTTCACCATCCTGATGTCCGGTACTTTGTGTACATTGTCCATAGTGTCAATAGTACACTTGCAAAGAAAATAAATTTGCTTTTATTTAGGTTCACACTACCTTCCCCATCCTTCAACCATTCCCTCAGAAAACTCTCTAAACCCAGCCTGGGTAACCTTCAAGATGACATCCTAGAAATGAGTGCCCTGTGCGTCTGAGAAGATCAACCTGAGGTAACAAGGTTTCTTGCAGCAATTCCTGTGCTGATGTTGTATTCATAGTCAGCTCAGTATTACCTGATGTTCTCCCAGTTGTTTGTTTTCATTTTGCTACAATTACATCATTACTTCCTGGAGAGGCACCAGCTTTTTCTTTGTGTGTGAGCTGTATTAGGCAGCTGTTCCAGCGTGCAAGTACTGCAACAATACAAATTATGGCAAGTCTCTACCACTGGCTTGAATTCAAAATGGTTTTGACTTACAAGATTTGTGCAAAACTGAGTTGAAGCTAATGCTGAATAGAAAGGGGAGGTGGTGTCAGTAACATGAAAAAAGATTTTTTCAATATCCTATGAATCACCTTTGCTAGAATAGAATGCATTGTGAACCTGGGACTCACAGCCACAAGCCAATCAAGGAAGCTTTAACCCTTTTAAAAGCTTCCTGGGCCACTCCTCCTTGATGAACTCTATCACTGATAGAGTATCAAGGAATTTAATTGCGACAAACACTCCACTTGAAGGCAATAGTAAATCATAACCCACTTTATGATCAAGAACAGACGGTAGAGAATTCAGCAATGGTTGGAATGTTACTAGGCTTTATGCACGCTTCATCAGCTCTGTAAAAGGCTACTGAGGGCCAGAAACACTCAGCTTGAAGCATTTTACAAATCTAGGACCAAATTCTTGGCTATATAACTGCAAATGCAGTACTTCCATTGTCTTCACTGGATCTTACCTATTGATAATGTTAAAGCGATGCTGAATTTTGATCAGTAGTACCAGAGAGAAGTTTGGTTATTTACAGAGGAAACGAAAAAAGCATAACCCTTCAGTATGTATGGAAGTTGGACTGCAACTAAAAGCCTAGTTTGTGTCCCAGCAGCCCCTGCATGGGAGTTCATAATGATGAATGTAGCATACAGTCCACTACACTTTCCATTTATTGGAACTTCCATACGCAATGTAATGTCAATTTAAAACCATGTGTCTGTGGAGACTGACTGGGCTTTGGGGGGTGGTTTGGTTTTTTTGTTTCTGCTTTGCTTGACTTTTATTGTACAAATCTATTTGTATGGAGAACATCTGGCCCTTCACCTCATAAGCAGTTTGCCCTTGTCTCTGTGGCATTGTGGGTTCTGTAGACAAGTTTTGCTGTACGCCTTTCTGAGCACAGATTATGTACTCTGATTTACAGTGTAATTAGACTTTTAAAGCAGTGGCTTCATTAGAATATATCTGCTTGATGCATAGCAAAGTAAAATACATTTCTCTGTATGTTAATGTTACATGCTCTGAAGGGCTCTGTTTAAAATAAGTTGGTTCTTTTTAACCTGATGCTATGAAAATGTGTGTTATTTAAAATCATTCATGTCAAATCATTCTATTTAAATAGCTTCCCCAAGCCTTGGTGTAAAGGAAGCAGCTCTTGTATCTGTCTGGAGTCAAACCACCTTTTTTTGTATTTTAGAATGAAAATTAAATTGCATGGGCTGGGCTGCACTGTGAATGGCTTTAGGATTCTTTTCTAGCCTCACTGAGATGTACTTATAGCATTAAATTTACTAGACAGAGCAAAGCATTCTCTGCAGGTATCACCCCAACAGCATTTGACATTTGTCTGATTTATCTTGATTTGGCAACATGTTGATTCACACCTATGGCTGTAAAGATAAACAGCAGTTGGACTGGGGAAATAAATGAATGGAGTGTTTATTCTTGATTCAAAGAAAGTCAAAATATAAAGTAAAAATATAAATATAATATAAAATGAGTCAAATATAATCTTAATATACTGTGTTGCATTACAGCTATATCTAGAAGCTAGAACCAGGCAGCCTTTTTGTCCTAGATAATGTAAGGCACTTTGTGCCAGACAAGAGAGCCCTGAGCCAAAGAGGCTACATAGTAAATCAGGAGTAGTGGATTGGAGGAAAAATTTCTATTCTCATTTTACAAGTGAAACTGGAGAACAGAAAAATGAAATGATCAGCCTAAGGTTATGCAAGGAGGCTGAGGCAAAGCTAGGAACTGATATCAGATCTTCGGCATTGCAGTCATTTTTCCTAGTTCAGCAGTGATTCCTGTCACAGGTCTCCTTTCCTGTGGTCACCAGTTTAGTGGGAGATGTTAAAGAGAACAAATCTCCCAATCACTGTTCAAGGAGTTTCTCCTAAGATTTCCAGAAGTTCTGTTATAGAGAAAATGCTGAGTCCATCATTAAGGTTTTACAGAGAAGAATATAAATATGCATTTTGGTCTCAATAACTTCCTGCTTTGAAGTTTTCTTTTGACTTTGCCTTGGAGGCGGAAATAGAAACTGTTGATAGACTTTTTTCTGTGCATCAAATGACTTTTACTTTTTGCATCCGCAGCACCCTGAAGCAATGAATTCCACAGTGCAACTGAGTGAGGCATGAAGCAATATTTGTTTTAAACATTCATGCTGATATTTTTACTAATTCCTTTCTAGGTTTCCCGTCAATAGAGTGAGCAACCGTTTTCTTCCCACCTTGTCTGCTGTTCCCGGCTTCATATTCCTCTTTGGTTTGCTCCTTCCTAGGATGAAGTGCATTTGATTTAAATATTCTTGAGATAACGTCAATCATCATTGTTGTTCTCCCCTCTACTTTAATTTTAGTAGATCCTCTTAAGGTAGGTGAGAAGCAAAGCTGCACAAAATATTGAAATTGTGAACTCACCATGGATTTATTCAGTGTCATAATGATGCTTCCTGTTAGGTTCTCTGTTCTTTCCTAATAATTCCTAGCATGCTATTTTCTTTCACTGCTATTGAGCATTGAGCTGACATTTTCATTGACCTATTATAGCTCCAAGATACCTTTTTTTTTTTCCTTCCCCAAATGCTAATAGGTTGGCAGACTTCATCAGTCCAGGATTGCTTTTCCTCTTGCGTACATCACTTCACATGTATCAACATTGAATTTCACTGCTTTTTTTATTCACACACTCTGTATTATCAAGTCCATTTGCCTATCTTTTGCAGTCAGATTTTACCAGCTTGAATGTCTTGCTCTGATCAGCTAACTTTGTCATCTCACTTTTTGATCAACATAGGAGACTAAGCCATAAGGCTTCTAATTTTATTAAAAAAAAAAAAAAGAAATTAACTACCCAGAAAACTTGTTAATTCAGCATTAAGGTTGCTCATCTGAGTTCTCTTCCATTACTAGCTCACTATGACTAGTTCAATCCTTCTGTGTTTTGCACAGAAGACATGTGAGTGGATGAAATCTGTATCTGAGTTAGCAAAGAGCAGCTGACTATTTACTGAGTTACTTATTCAACTTGATTAAATGAACAGAACATTAAAAAGCAAGTAACAGGGGGAATACGTTCAACAAAATCATTCAACCAAAACAATTCTATCAGCCATTCAAAGAACAGGCTTTTGGCATTATGGGTGTTTGTTTACTAATTGGATTTACTATAGCAGTGATTGCTTAGTCTCACAATTCTTGGTACTTCAACATTCATCTCCTGTCTGAATGAAATCTGTTGGTGCTTATGGCAAGATTCCTATTTCCTTTAAAGAGTTGGGTCAGGCCTCTCTCTTGTAAAAGGTTTTTAAAAGATCTGAATAGTATAATCTTGTTTTCCAGCTAACTAATATTAGAGTAGCTCTGAAATTTCTTTGTGCCTTTCCGGAGATAAGACAGACAGATCTTGTAAAAACTAGTTTGATAATTTTCCACTCCATATAGAGTACTCACAAAACATTTGTGAAATGAAAAAACCTGCCACAATAACCTGACTTTTTAGTTTTCAGTTTGGAGGGGAAAGGTTTCGATTAGTTCAGGAATGAATGAAGAGTTATGATTTGTGTTAGAAGCAACAAGGTGCTGTATAAAACAATATTTATTTCTCTGGTGTGCTTACAGTAATTTCTCGAGCTTTTGCAAGCTTAAAACCAAAAGTGAGTTCTCTCTCCCTGCACCGAAACCAAATCTAATGTATAAATCGATTTGACTGATGGGTAGCCCAACTCCAGGCATAACTCTTCCTAGACTTGATTTTTATGATTAGTGTGTGTTTTTAAATTAGCGCAGTAAATACACCATAATGGTGAGAGGAACTTTTCAGCATTCTTTCCCAGGCGAATTAACCTTGAGTGATTTTTGGACCCCTGTGTGTCTGGATCTGTGCACGCCTTCCCTGCTGCACACACGGGCTCATAGGGGAGAGTTTCCCTTACGTGCTCAGGTAGCCCAAGGGGCTGGGGAGACTGTCTGTAATCCGTGCTGGAGCCTCCCACAGAACAGAAACCTTATCAGTTCTTCCCAGTCCATGATAAAGGTGCAGGAAAAAGGCAGTTGTGCTGGATGGATGGGGCAGGTAGTATTACCTTTTTCTGTCTGAAGTGGGGTTATATGGTGGTTTGGGGGCTGCTTGCTTCTGTAAGCTGACATGGAGTCCAGGCAGAGAAATGAAAAGCTTGTTTAACAGACTGATTAGGAAGCAACCCATGTATTATGACCTGCTGATCCCTGACCACCTAATGAAATGCTCTTTCCCTAAAGTAAAACATTCTCAATTCTAGCTTTTCTCAAGTGCTTCCAGGATATCTTTGTCTACTGTCTGTAACAGTTTCTCTGCTTTTTACCTTCTTTCCCCTCAGTATTCAGTCTGAAGTTTACTGCTTGTGATGGTTCTCCCTTTACCTATCACTTCATAAATCTCAGGTCTAAATTTGAGACTTATGAATTTTGAGTGGTACTTTGATGTTTTACAATTATTCGTACTTTATATATTGATAGTGTACTTCTCATTCAGAACATCTTCAGTTGCACTTATTCATGTTCCTGTTCTCCTTTGATCTGTATCATTAGTGAGCTCTTATTCCCTGAGTAGTGTTGGTACTTCCCCGCTCACTTTTACGGGTCTTACCACTTCACTATTGATTTTCTCTTCTCTTTTTGTTTGAGATGCCTTCTTTATCCTTTTTTCAACTTCAGTGCAATTGTTTATTTTTTCACCTACTTGATCAAGTATCTTTCCCTTAAGCCATTTTACCTAGAAAGAAACAGACAAGAATAGGATCAGTTCCAGGAGAATTTTAATTTAAAATGAAATCACAGGACAATGCCTTCCACCCTGCCTGCCCCACCCCCATCCCAACCCAAGAAAGAAATGATTAGAACAGAAGCAAAATATTTGTTGTAGTTTGAAAAGCCTGATGTGAAGAGGTTTTCAATTCATCACTTTAATTTTTATTCTTTTGGGGAAGGGAAAAGTATTTTTAAAGGTGTTCAGGAAAGAAAAATCCATTATAAATAGCGAAGGATCTTTCAACTCTTCATTCAGGATTTCACTTGTTTTTTCCCTTGTGTTCCTGGTGATGTTTTAATATCCCACTAGGTCCACCAAGAGAAATCTTTTCTCATCTAATTCTTGAGTACTTTCTGCTGTTTGTTTGTCGATAACTTAGTCATATTGTAAAAGAATGTTGTGCAACCTGTCTTGGTTAAGGAAGAGTCTTGTAAGACTGTCTGAATTGTAGGCAACTTTGTCTTCTACTTTTTGAGACCAAGATAGAACATTAATCTGTTTTACTCTGAAAAGTTTGTGATCAAGGTAGACAAAAATGATGAAGGAAAAGAAAAAATGATATTGTTTTTGATGTCAGAGGAGGATGAAGTGGGAAACCCAACGTAAGGTGAATTAAAAGTTTAGTCAGTCTCCTATTCCAGAGAATAACAAAGAAAACTTATTTTTCTATCTTGTATTTAATACCCTTCTATTTAAACTCAATCTTACAAACAGTGCCGTAGATTTTTCCTGTTAAATAGTTACTGGTCGCAATGAGAGTAGTATTTGCTTTTGCTTAAATATGCATTTTTGTCTTTGGGACTGGTTTTGCATATGGAGAGTGGTGCCGCTGAATGTCTAGCCTGTCTTCTAGAGGCAACATAGCTAGAAGCCAACATTCTCCCTTTGGAGGCAGATTGCACTATCTATCTCAAATGCCTGTGGCACTTGGATAGGCTTAACCCCTTCACCGTGTAGGAGTCATTCCTGCTGGACTAGTAGCACTGAGCTGAGCTAGACCTCGGTCTTTCTGTGACTGTCCGTCTCCTCTTTGGCTGTGTCTCTCCATCAGTCTCTTTGCTTCTCCCCTCCTTCTGTCTCTCTTCCTCTGTCCCCCATCCCCACCATCTCTCTCATTCTTTTCTTCAGGACAGCCGACTTGCACTGGCTTTGTCTCCTATTGCTGTAATTGGGGTTTAGGAACTCGGTGTACCTGATTTTCTGGGCAAGTTACGTCATCGTGATGTGTCGCTGTCTCCAAATGTCATCTTGATCTGGTAGACTGTGACTGTTACTCAGAGACAGGGTTTCCTGGCAGAGAAAATTAAGCAGATTAGAAAAATTTGTTTTGTAGCCTGGTACCCTGCAGACATGGGATCACAGTTCTTCTTTCTTCCACAGACTTTTAGTGGATGACTTTGAGCAAATCACTTAATTACTCTGTGCTTTGGTTCTCATCTTTCAAAGCAACAAGGCTCTGTATTTCATTAGAGAAATCTAAGCTGGATGCATCAAAAACTGTACTGAGGTGCTGCAGTGCTGGAGTGTTGGA
>JAVKLA010000061.1:3954924-4016722 GCA_034782735.1 Sagittarius serpentarius
GACTTTTAGTGGATGACTTTGAGCAAATCACTTAATTACTCTGTGCTTTGGTTCTCATCTTTCAAAGCAACAAGGCTAAGGGCTCCTCTGTATTTCATTAGAGAAATCTAAGCTGGATGCATCAAAAACTGTACTGAGGTGCTGCAGTGCTGGAGTGTTGGAGGCCATATAAATACCTAACATGGACTGTAAATTTTAACTGACAATTATAAAGGATTTTTGCTTAATGTCTAGGATTATTTTATTTTATTATGGCTTTCACCCTTGCCAAAAGTTACCTCATGCTACATGAGATACTAATCTGCGTATAGGAGAAGTGATGGCTTATCAGGCATCACTGACCTGGTAATGTTCAGGAAGCGTTGACTCTTCTGTAGCAGCCACTGCAATAAAGGATTACGGCAGGGAGTCAGCTCAGTTGCAGGCAGCATCTTCGAAAGGGTAGCAGTCTTGGGCTTCCTTCAGCAAAGTCAGACAGATTCTTCAGGTAGCCTGTTTGACAATTATTTTCCTTTCCTCCTCCATACCTCAGTCTCTGTTCCTTCTCACCAATCAGAGTATTCATAGTCTGCTGATATGATTAGGAAAACAGAACATGCTGTTCAGAGGTATTGATCTAGCACTTCATAATAAAGTTAACAATGTTTAATTTCTTGTTGTCAGCTTTCACTGTGCTAAAGAAATCGATTCCCTATTGTCTCTTCTCCATTATTCAATTGTCTAATGAGCTACCTTGCAGTCCACTCAAAATCAAATTTTTATGATGAATCAATGTAGGAATGGAGAGTACATGAACATAAGAATTATCCCAAATCCATAGTAGGTTTGACGGACTTCCCTTCAATTAGAAATAGTTTCTCTTTTCTCTTTTTAAAAAATTCAGTAAGACAGGTTTTTTGTACTTGAACTAATCTCAACAAGGTGTTTACAATAACTTGTTTTCTCTCATTCATGATTCATGTGTCATCCCCTCTCTGAATAAGTAAAAATTTTTCTTAAAGTTCAGTGTCAAAGCGATACCTCTCTTATTTTTCCCTTCCTACATCTCTCATTCTACACCAAATTAGTCTTAAAAAGCAAAGACAGAGTGGTCTTGTAGGAGACAAAAGTATAGTCAAAATGTACCTCTACTCTGGTTTTGTACTCTCTCACAATAAAGCAAATGCTTTTGCTCTCTAAAGCAACTTACATAATGATTTGCTTTTTATGTCACATAGCGCAGTCATCCCGACCTTCCCTTGCAATTTCTGAACACTGCCATAGTACAGGTGATGATGATACAGGTAAGAAATAAATGTAGCTGTACTTGTTTATAGATTATGTGGCTACATTTATTTGTTGTTCCACATAAAAGGCTATGAGCTTGCTGTTGCTACTATTTTTTCTAGTTCAGATTCTGTGGGTTCTTGATTTTGTAGAACTGGGGACTGCAGCTTAATCCTGATTAATTGCCTGAAGAATAAAGTTTAAGAGGAACAGAATTTTAAGAGAAATTAAATAAACGTATTTGGTGCAGGTAAATTAAGCTACTCTCAGAATTCTAACGGGAAGGTAAAAGCACTAACTCTTAATATTTCTCTGAAAGAGAAAGCTAAATCAGTCTTTTTCATATTTATTAATATGTAAACCTGTTTTAAAGCATTCTTACATCTTTGAAAATAACTTACAGTACATATATATTATGCCCAACAATTATTTTGTAAAATTTATTTTCATTGCAGATAGTGCTGTTTGGGCATTCTCAAGTTTTAACTCAGACCGGCCTTGCTTCTAAATATTAGCTGAACACAAAAGGCTCCATATTCTTGGGCTCGCAGATAAATGAACCAACTTTACAAACACAGTAAAAGGAATAATATTCTTCAGGAAGAAATGTGCCTGAATACTTCTAAATGTTCATGAAGTAATTAATCATTTTGTATATTAGGAAAACTGTAACATAAATCTTAATAATGTAAAACACACTCAGCTGTTGTTTTTATCTGTTTATAAATCAGATAACATTGCAGCCATCATTCTATTTTTCCAACTTGCCAGACAGTAAAGTAAGTAGTTTATTGCAAGTCGGTAATAAGAAGGGAAGTAATGGCCTGGGAGGCACAAGGGTGAACGAGTTAATGAGTGAGCAGTTTGAGTTTTCTCATTGGTTTTAACCCTGTATAAATGTCTTTTAATGAGAAAAAGCAAAGTGTAAGTTACTTAATGGTATTACGTTGAAGGCTTTATTTTCTTATTTAAATTGAATGTTATAGTGTATCTAGTAAAGTTATTTGCTATAGATATACACATCAGACGTGCATACCCTTTCTGGGCTTGGTGTTAGCAGGCAGAAAAAACTGCAGCAGTATTACCTGTCAAGGGAAGAAACTGTGGCTATATGTAGTACATAACTAGTGATCTTTAGTAGCTTATATAGACTGTAACATACAAGTATGATAACTCAAGCATGGAAATAGCAAATACAATTGTCAATTATGCTTGTCTATGGTAACGTAATTGCATTGAATATGATTATGTTAATTGGCAATGGTAGGCACTGAAAAACTCATCAGCGTGCAGTCATGGTTAAGTGTTAGCAGTGTAGATAATGCTTACGACAAGCACTCTCCTTTCCTTGAGTGCTCCCACTCCATTAAGGTGCAGTTCTGCTGGCCCTTGGTCCATGCTTACGGTGTAGAGGCTTTAGGGGATGTCGTCCCTAAGGTGTTGAGATAGCTTGAAGATGTCTGCCTCCACCGGAGCTGGTTTTCATGTGCTGGCGTTTTCAGCACTGATCTTCTTCTGATCCTGCAGCCTCTGAAGAGTTATTTTATTCTACAGTCTTGGCTTTCCGTACCGCCTAGGTTGCTCCTGAAAGACTGGGAATCCATAGTGGAAACAGCCTATGTGGGGATACTGTCAGTCAGCTAGAATAATCCTAATTGCAATTCTGTAAATTATCAATAGTACTTTCCGAATAGAAAATAAGGAATACTTAAGCGCTTAGTACTTTCATATCTGAGTTTTTTGGAACGGGGTGGTAAATAATATTTTGACTAATACAGAATTTTATGTGGGAAATAGCTCTAGAAGTTATAGCATGGAAGATTTCTTGGTATTTACATGCAAAAGTGAGGAAAAAAAAGGGGGAGTTAAAAATATGTTTTCAGTCCATTTGTATTTGAATCAAATCAACTAAAAGCAACTAAAAACTCTTTGGAGATAACATCTTTTTTTCTAAATTTTTCTTAGAAAGAAATTGTCATTTTTTGCTCATTCCTAACCAGTCATATATTGCAACTGCACAGATTTTTCAAGGGTATAAAGGCAACTTTTTTTAGTTGGTCATGTAGGAAAAAAGATTAAAAGAGGGCTATGACCTGCTTTCATTTATGCCAGTATAGATCAGATTTAAAATATCGATTTAATTAGATTTGGCTGGATTTAAAGTTTAAACATATCAGACTAGAATCTGCTGAGGACAGTGGTGGTGTTCTTTTTCAGGACACACAGATTTGTAGATGTATATGCCTTTAGAATAAGGCAGTAAGATGTCAGGGAAAATCTCTTTAAATGTTCTGTGTGCCTGCCCACTGCACACCTCAGAAGAATTTCTATGAATAATGTTGCATACACCTTTCTTTGCTTTATCAAACTTCCTGCAAGGCAGATGTTTCATTTCTCCAAAGTACCCCCTTTAAAAAACCCTCACCCCTATCTGATGATTAACTAAGAGAATCTGACCTTATCACAATAGCTGTATCTGCCAATTATGTTTTCAGCTTCAGTAAACACTAATGTAATTAATGGTGTATATATACATATTTGTATGATAGTTTTGATGATTCTACTAGTTGTTAATCTTTTAGCTGTTTAAAATTAAGCCAGTTTTCTATATAGTCATAACAGACCTCTTATTCTCACAAAACCAAGCAGTTAGTACAGTTAATTGTGAAATGAATATGTAAATGTTGCTATGCGACCCCAAACAGCAAGAACGCTAGATATCAATTAGATATTGCACTTAGAAGACAGTAAACTGACTAAAATTAAATATTCTTCTGTTGCCTGGGAAGGCTGGTCCCCTCCTAGGGACAGAGCTGTAGACGTGATGCCTCGAATACTGGCAGAATTCTCTTTGACAGCTTTAATTTATGCTACTGTTTGATTAGATGGTTGTGACACTGCACAGATGCTGAATCCTGGCATGTTAGCTTAAGTGGCACTGCTATATCTCTGCCCACAGGAAAATGTATTACTTGGTAAAAATCACATCAGATAGATTTTTCTTTCCTTCTGATCTTCTTAGGAAGTATTTGCTAAAGACGAGAGCCGAACTGAAGAAACCTTACTGGCACTTCTGGGTTTTGGAGCTATCCTACTTCTTTACTGTGACTCAGGAACACTGGCCTGATGTAAAATGGAGGTGAGCTTGGGGCTGAGGGTTTGAACCTTGGTCTGTGTAGCCACCAGGAAGTTGTTGTCTTATCTCTGCTCATTGATTTCTTCTATGGTACCCATGACTGTGGGTCATCTATTAGCAGTGAGACATTGAGACAGAGTGAGACAGGAGTAAAATATCTGAAATGTGCTGTATGCATACAGGAAAAGCCTTACACTGCTATTAAATTTAGCTTTAAATGCATTGCTGGAAGGAGAAAGAGGCTCAACAATGCCATTCCTATCAACTTATAAAGTTTACAGTGCTGCAGAATATAACTGTCTGCATATAAATCAAAGCATGTAACAAACCTGAACTCATAAAGATGTGTAATGTTCACTCAGACCTCTGGCATTTCAAATTCCTGCCTACAGGGACTGTAACTTACTTCAGTATTTTATAAATCAGTAAGAGTGAATATGAATATTTTGGCCCAAACTCTGCTGTTATTAATAAAGGTAATATAGGGATATGTAAGATGAATTGTAAAAGATTGCTATTTGTAAGCTCTCAAAGCCAGAAAGGACCATTATATGTAATCATCTTGTTGACCTTCTGCCTAGCACAGATTGTAGAATTTTGCTTGCTAGTTCCCGACCTGAATCCAACAAATGCTCAAAGCCTTGCTCGAGTGTAGTCTGCCCACAGAACTCAGTTGTTTCTTCAAGGTTGTTTTAAAGGAAGCATCAATTACACAGAGAGCTATGGCTGTCATCTTGTAAGTAAGACTCATAGAGTGATTTTTGCAGTGCAGTATACCTTTGGGAGGGATTTTCTCTTCCGTTGTAGCCTTTAAAGCTGCTATAAAGGCCATTTAATAGGCTGGGGGAGGACATCCTTGAGTGCAGGCAGTATGTAGCCAGAGGCTGTCCTAAATGACTCAGATTGTACCCTCAGCAGAGACAGCAAGAAGGCATGAATCCTTTGTGCTGTTTATAGTTGTGTGCCTTGGCAGCTGCTGTAGGTAGCAGACCAACCATTGTGCAGTCCTGGAAGGGAAATGCACTGTAATTTAGCAGTTTTTTCTCCCCCCCCCCGCCCCCCCTTTACTTTATGCTGAAGACCTTACCTGCTCTTATAAAAGTCCAGAATATGAGGTCCAGGGTGGCTCAAAGCTGATTTTATCCCTTTTTTCCCTTCAGGGGGAGAAAAAAAAATGTCTTCTCTTTTTTCTTTATTTATTTATCTATCTATTTTTGCTGAAATCAGTACACTATAACCAGCCCTCTCTAATAGGTTAGTAAAATCTTCCTTTAAGTAAGAGGAGTTATTTTGAATTGTAGATTTCTTCCTGCACGTCCTTAAGGTTTGTGTCCATGGTATCTTTTAGAGCTCAAATTTAGGTGCCTTCTTATCCATAGTAAGATGACAGTGCTGTGGGGTGAGGAATTGCTAAGATCTCTACTAGCTCTTTTCAAATCTAAGCTGTCTCTTACGACATGCTGTGTTATCACTAATTTTTTTACTGTCAATTTTCCTAATCATAAGCGCATTTGAAAGCACAGATCCCTGGGCGTATCTTGCATCACTGTTTTCTTCATTGGAAACCAAAAAAGTTTTAACCCTGTTCATTCCTATAGTACTGATGAAACTGTAGAACTACTCTGAGGCTGAGCAGGGTCTTTCTGCTCAATGTGCAAACCCCTGTACAGTGGTGTTAAGTCTGAATGGGGCAGTTCGCACTGATGATGGACACATGGGCCAGAGAGCCTGGCTTCCTTCTCAGATCCCAAGTTGGTGCTCCTTGGTGACAGAAATACAGCTAGTATTTCTTTTATTTTCTAAAGTTTCTCGTTCCAACTGCCTCATTCAGCTGAGCTGTACCCAGTCAAGGACCAGATACGGAGAAGAGAGGTGACACCCAACTACTATTATGTACTTTTCTGCCTTGTCCAGAGTCTGCTTCAGTCGCTGGTAAAGATTAGAATAGTTTTGGCGTTGCTCTAAATTGTACTTAACTACCCCTTGCTTTCAGATCCTTTCCAGAGTCCTGGAGATGCCATACCACAGTGCAACTCTGGTCATGTCCTTTGCCCTAGTTGCATATTCTGTACTAAGGACTACATGGGATAGGAGGAAATAGAAAAAGCTTTAAGATTCAGCTACACTTCAGTAAGCCTTTTGGAGGATAGGAGAGAGAAAGGGTACTTATGTCTATTATGAAGGTGTAGTCCCTGGTTTATAAGGGTCTCCTGAAGTTAGAGAAAAAGATGGTCAACTTAAACAGGTTAAGAGGACCTTCTATTTATTCTCATGACTTCTAATCTGTTAGTTGTTTATCATGCTGTAAAAAAGACTTAGTTTTGAATACTTTAGCATAGAGCTGAGTATTTTGATTGTATAGCACAGGACTCCTGAGTGTTTAATGGAGAAGAAGCTGGTATTTTTCTCAAATGGAGCAATACAACTGAGATATAGAAAGATGACTAGATTTAACCTTTTCAAATTGAGCAATGAAATAAAACACTTAATCATTTATAAGTATAGAGAATTTAGGTATTCTCTGACATCAGTGATGTCTACATAGCTGTTAAAGTGAAAATACATAATTCCCATAATTTAATTCAGTCACAAGATAGCAGATCAGAAAAAGGAGGGTGAATCACTGTCACAAGTACTGTTCCTCTGCTGCACTGACAAGGAAAGATAAAATAGAAAGAATCATTAAAACAAGGAACCGTTTACAGATTTGAATTTGGATCTCCTGTACTGAGAATAAGCATCCTCTTTTCCCCTTAGTATTAAGCAGGAGGAGTACGTTCTGTCACTGTATCTCATCGTTTGGCATTATTGCATGAGTTAGTGCAGCGTGAGTGAACACAGTGAAGAGGGTACTAAATGCCACCTTGCAGCAACATTCTTCTAAACTACAGTCCATACCTGCTTTCTGAAAGTAGATATTTTTCAGTGAAAATAGATTATTTATATTTCTTTCAGCAATGGAGCATAATTAGAGCCATGCAGATGATTGATTATTTCGTTCAATATGTGAAGGCCAGAAAACTGGGGACAGAAGGAGGGGAATAGGTAGACTGGCAACAAAGTTTGGTTTTGGTAATATTAGATTGACTACTGAATTGTTTTAACTGAAAATGGATTTCTGTTCCTGTTTCCCTCCCCCCTCACTGTTTCAGGCAGTTGCAACCACTTTAAAAAAGGCTTGGGGTATACTGATCTTCCATCTTTGCAGGCAAAGGGATTTGGTGTTATCCGCAGTCTGACAAGATGATAGATCCTCTAATCCTATAGTCCAGTACCCAAAGGAGAGGGAGATATTTGTGTAGGGAGCAGCTGTGTAAGGTCTGGTTATGATTGCTAACTCTGCCTGCGTCATTGTAGGATATGAACCTGGTACTGCACCTTTCCCTTACCCAGGAGAGTACATGATTTGATGGGCAACAGGATGTTTTAGAATGGCTTTTCTACCCTTTAAAGTCATTATACTTTGTTTTTAAAAATAATGACTATGAACTGGGGAGATATGTAGACCTTGCCACTGCTGATTGAGGACTCAGAATCTTGGGTAGTCTGGAGATCAGAGCAGGGCTGTGTAAGATAAGCTGCTGTGCCTTCTTCCTGTCCCTCCATTCTTAAAAAGAGGGGAAGAAAAATCTTCAGAAATTTGGAAATAAGTCACTTAAACAGTGAAGTGGTTTACCCCCCTTTCTTTTTCCTTTAGGGTAATATAGTTTTACAATAGTCACAATTGTTTATTGTGACTGTTAGTTCTCTTGCCTGCTTTTTTGCCTAATGCATTTTTCTGATTTTTCAAGGAATGTTTTGCTCTGACCAAAAATAGTCACAGGTTCACATTTGCCCTTTCCCTCACTGAGTGTTTCCCATGGAAAGCAGTGACGTACATGTCATGGAGTAAGGTGCAGCTTGCCACAAAAGGTGTTTTCTGGACAGGATGTTTCTTGTCTGCTTTGTGTTCATCTTCCATGGGGACAAATATTGACATGGGACTTATAACAGAAATCAATAAAAAGTGGACATGACAGTAATGATACAGTACGTGATTGCAAGGAAGAAAGGTCTTGTGGTGAGAACTAGGGCTAGGAATCAGCAGAGGGATTTCAACTTTTTCACAGTTGCCTTTGTAGATCGGTGTTTTACTTCCATTTACCCGTACTGACATGATAGTATATTTTCCATTAAGTAATGACTGGAATCACAATGATGACCTCTGCGAATGTAGGAAATGGGTTCTGCCCCCAGTAGATTACAGTCAAGATAATATTATCTGTGGTAGTACATAAGAACGACATGTTTCCATGTATCATTAGGGAAAAGTGTGCGGTTGAAACAGAACAAACTTCTGTTGCTTTTCATTTAGACACTTTTGATGCACACTACCCTGTGTAGGTAGCTTTGTATTCAGGAAGAGATGCAGTTGCGTCATTCTTTGGATGATGTAGCGCTTCTCTGAGGTTGTAGGCCTTCTTTTTTTCTTCCTGAATTATTTCATTCTTCTAAAAACATCAGTGTATATATATCCTGCAGCTGGGCTTTTCTGCAAACATGCATGGTGGTGTGGTTTAGGCCCAGCTGGCAGCTAAGCACCATGCGGCTGCTCGCTCACTCTTCCCCCCACTGGTGGGATGGGAAGGAGAATCGGAAGAAAAAGGTAAAAAACTCATGAGTTGAGATAAGGACAGTTTAATAGGACAACACAAGGAGTGAAGAAATAATAATAACAGTAATACTAATAAAAAAAATATATAAAGCGAGTGATGCACAATGCAATTGCTCACCACCTGGAACGTGATGCTTAGCCTGTTCCGGAGCTGTGATCTCCCCCTCTGCTCCCCCCCCAGCTCCCCCAGTTTATATACTGAACATGATGTCACATGGTGTCGAATATCCCCTTGGCTAGTTCAGGTCAGCTATCCTGGCTGTGTCCCCTCCCAGCTTCTTATGAAAATTAACTCTATCCCATCCAAACCCAGGACCCATGGAAAATAATTTTTTTATTCTCAAGCGTAAGGATTGCTCAGTGGTAATGGCTATAATAAAATATTCCAATCCATCTATGCAGGCCCCTGTGATCCATAAACCTTACTGCCCACAGCCTAAGGAAGAGTACAGAAACATATCAGTTGTGAAATAGGTCAGAACCGAACTCCGTTTTATGGCTGTGTAAAATAGGGGAAGAGAACATGGTTCACTCGGTGAAGGTCATGTAATAGCTTGCAGCAGAGCTGAAAAGAGTCTTTAATTGAAAAAGCTTCTGAGGTAGGAGTCCAAGTTACTGCCTAAGGTGTCTCCGGAGCATATTTGTATTGGATATGTGCCTATACTGTATTTAATGTATGCTGTTTACAGACTGACCTTTCTGGAAGGGAATGTTCTCTATCAGGTATTGTGAAATTCTTTAACATAAAACCAGCCCATAAACAAA
The DNA here is from genome assembly GCA_034782735.1 of Sagittarius serpentarius. Lineage (NCBI taxonomy): Eukaryota > Metazoa > Chordata > Aves > Accipitriformes > Sagittariidae > Sagittarius > Sagittarius serpentarius. Next base: position 3,964,746 of record JAVKLA010000061.1, read on the forward strand.
GAAGTAACTTCTGACTTCTGCATAAGAAGACAGATAGCAATAACTGGCTGAACTTAATGAACTGCTCTGAAGGGAATATGCCTTTGTGTTTATTAGTTACAGGAGTTGTTTTGAATTCCAACACTCTATCCCTGCTTCTGTCAGCATTCAGTTCTGCTACTCTCACAGTCATGCTTTAGCCTGTTGCCCTCAGCTGTATTTTAATTGAAGCTCATAATATTTTAAGAGTGCTTTGTCTTTCCAGATATCAAAGCAAATGGATTTATAAGTCCTTTGACTCCTGTACTATACACGAGCTGCCATTCCACAACATGGGAATTGGTAAAACAAGCAAAATGTCATTCACACAGGGCTCAGCATTTGAAGAAGTTCAGTATTAATTGCTCAGTGGATATTTTCTAGGAAAAGTGACTTAATATCATAACATTCTGTTCTTAGTGCAGGGTAAAAGAGCAAAAGGAAAAGAACCTAAAGCTGACAGGATTTTTAACAAAAGGCATTTGTAAAATTGAGGTAGATTAGTTTTCTTGAAGGACCCATACAGTCTGATACAAGGTGAAGTACACAGAATGCTATTACAATAGCAGCCAAATTAGCATGGTACCTCAGGACTTAGACCTTGACAGAGCTAGGGATGGAAGACTTCTTAAGAGGCAATAAATGGAATTCTGAAATGTCTGTGTAGCCTGGCGAATCACAGAATTGTAGAGGTTGGAAGAGACCTCCTGATGTCGTCTTGTCCAACCCCACCTGCTCAGGCGAGGCCATGGACAGCCAGTTGCCCAGGACACATGGCTTTTGAATATATCCAAGGACTGAGTTTCTACAACCTCCCTGGGCAACCCGTTCCAGTGCTTGGTCACCCTCACAGTAAAAAAGTATTGAACTTCATGAGGTTCCTGTTAGCCTATTTATCCAGCCTGTCAAGGTCCCTCTGGGCGGTAGTATGACCCACTGGTGTGTCAGCCACTCCTCCCAGTTTCATGTCCTTGGCAAACATGCTTGAGGGTACCTTCTGCCCCAACATCCAGATCATTAATGAAGCTGTTAAACAGGATCAGACCCAGTATTGACCACTGGGCTACACCACTAGTTACTGGCATCCAATTAGACGTAGTGCCACTGATTACCACTCCCTGCACTTGGATGTTCAGCCAGTTTTAAATCCACTTCACAGTCTGCTCATCCAACCCATATTTCAACAGCTTCTCTATGAGGATCTCATGGGGAGATGGTGTCGAAAGTGTTCCTGAAGTTAAGGTAGGCAATATCCACTGCTCTCCCCTTGTCTGTCAAGCTAGTCTTTTATTGTAGAAGGTTCTCAGGTTGGTCAAGCATGACTTTCCCTTGGTGAATCCATGGTGACTACTCCTGATGTCCTTCTGTCCTTCACATGCCTGGAAATGTTTTCCAGGACTATTTGCTCTATCATCTTCCCAGGTGCTGAGGTGAGGCTGGCCAGCCTGTAATTCATTGGATCCTCCTGCTTGTCTGTTTTGGATGATAGGAGTGACATTTGCTTTCCTCTGGTTCCTCTGGTTTGTGTGCTGAATTTCTGCCTTGAGGTGTTCTGCACTCAGCTTAGGTAGACTTTTATTTCTAAGTAAATAAAGAGGAAATAAAGGGTTTTCTGGAAAGCAAGCTGCTGCTTTGTAAGAACGAAAGCAAGCAAAAGGGGGTGAGACAAATTTGGACTTGGAGAGCAGAACGACCATTGTTCAAGTAATCCTTACTGCAGCAATCTTTTACAGTGACAAAGAACAGTCTGAACACGGGATTATAAAAGAGAAAGGCCCTCGTAGTATTAATAAAACAGCATTCTGTCTGATCGTAGGTACACATGTAAACTACAGATACTAGAGAGTGATTTTCCTTGCTATGTTTTTAATCACGTTTGTTTTCCCTAGTAGGTCAGAAACAATGGGGAGCACGGATTGACTTTCAAGCAACACACATGCAGCATTGCATGCCACCACTACCATGGCCAAGGTTCATTAGATCAAGTGTGCTATAGCTGCAACAACTTTGTTAGGTATGCTTAACAATCTCACCATGTGAAAGTGGAGACCACCTCTTGACATGTTTTATTTCCATGTTAAGTGCACAGGGAGTGTGGGAGGAGGTACCCGCAGCTTAGGAGGATGAAAAAGCTTATCCTGACTCTGTTATTCTGTTGCATACAGAATTACTCATTCCAGATGAATGGTATATATTTTCAAAACTGTGTGTACTCCTAAGCATAGGGTAGCATTTCCTAGTTATTAAAAATAAAACCTTTTTGAGAATGGCCCTTGGATTCTGCAATTATATAGAAACACAAGGCAAAACATTTAAAAAATGTCTGTATCATATAGACAACAGATATCTAAAATCCCCTTAATAAGGATTTTTAATTTTCCCGGTTGTATGACTTCAGTTCTTACTTTACAAGGCAAATAGTGGGAATTAGGAAAACTGGATTTTTTTCCCATCTTTGCCACTGATTCTTTGTGTATTGTGGGAGAAGTGTTGTAACACTTCTGAGTCTGTTCTCTGCATGTTAGATAGGACATACTGAGGCAACATGCATGAAAATATATGAAAAGTATGTATTTGTACTGTACGAGAAATAGGGTTTCTCTCCTGAGGGATAATTGATTTGTGTTTGGTGGGGCAGGATGCTGAAATCACCTGATGTAAAGTTTTCTGTGCATAGATAAGAAGATGGAAGATTAAAAAATATAAAAGGCAAAAGAGGAAAAATGAGATTTTTATCTTGATCTTTTTTTTATGCCTAGCAAAATATGTAGCCAGGTGCTTGAAGTCACAGATATGGTGGTTGGCCACTTAGGTGACAGCTGTCATTGAACAGATAAATACTAATCAAGATTTGCATTACCAGAGCAAAACTGGGGGCAGAGGACTGGTGAAGGAAGTGTATCAGTGGCAGGATTTAAAAAATCAGGCTTTGCAACATAGTGATGCTGTGATCTCCTTTCCTTAAGGAAATCAAGCATTAGATGTTGTTTTCCTGCTTTGTTTATTATTTTCCATCACATTTATTTTCCTCCTACACCAAGTGCTGCAAGCTTCTCTCACTCTGTTCTCCCTTTCCCCTGCCATAATTTTGGTATCCATTCCTTCTGTGATTCCGTGTGGTCACTGGGGAAACATTGCTTTAATGATTTGCTATTTAACTGCTCAGTGTTCTTTGCATCATCAGAGAAGCAGCAGCGTTGACAAAGTACAGCCTGCCCCTAGGGAGTACTACATCAGTGGAGAGACAAGTTGCTATGGTAATACATTACATAGCAATGAGGGATTTTGGAAGATGCATCTGACAGTTTGAGGTAAAGTATCATTTCCTTGCAGCTTTCAAAAAGTGTCATAATCTGAATTTCAGTGGGCCTTTTTTTTTTTAGCTTTTGTGGTGACATTTCTGAATAGCCCTGAGCATGCCACAAAACAAAAAGGAAAAGCCTCTGTCCTCCAGGAGGCAACAGCTCAAATCAAACCAGAGGGATGAGGTCACTTCTGAGGCAATTAATGAAGCATATGGTCCAATGGCTGCACAAGTTTTCTGTATGTCCTTGCCTCTTTTTCATTTAAATACACACATCTTCATTTTATAGGCATGAGTGATTCATGAAAGAAAAATATAGAACTTGTGAAAAGTAATCACCAGTCATAAGAGGTATTGTAAAATAGATTAGAAGGAGATTCCTGAGAATAAGGGCCAAGAAGAAGAAAGTCAGCAAAGGAAGAATTAACAACAGAAAACCAAAACAATACAAAACTTGTTTCTCCAACAAGCATGGAACTAGAAAAAAGAACCAATAATGACTTAACTCGAAAAGTAACACTGGAAACTGAAAAGTAACACAAGCAGGTGTATTCTCCATTTTCAACTTTTTCTTCAGATATTTTGTCTAAGTATGAATGAACACCTACATTTTATCCATGTATGGAGACAGAAAAATAGTAAAATATTTCTCTCCAGGACAAAAAAGAAGTTCTTAGGACAGGTATTTATATACTTCATGTTTACATGGGAATATATTTGTGAACAATGACATTCCCTGTCTTTGAGAGGTGTAAGAATTGTCCGTGCTGTAATTACCCTTGAGATTTTGTTATTTTATACTTTTGGATGGAACGTTTGTCTGTGCTGCATACCTGAGGAGTATATGTACTAGAATTTGTGGCACTTGATTTTTGCTTACAGCAATTTTGAATTCCATCAAGCCTACAGAAGCTAGCCTCTCTTTAGGGCAGGTGCAGACACAAGACCTGTATTTTAGTGGATCTTCAGCATGTCATATTTCCTTTGGCAGTCTGGATGCTTCTGTGATTGTAATTTCAATTCACCTTCTGAATAGATACCTGCAAGACATGGCTTTCCAGTGCTTATACAGCCTACTTAATGGTGCACACATGTTTCTTGCTCTGGGTATTAAAGCATCCATGGGCTGTATGTCAGGTTTCGATTTTTGTTTTCTTTTGTTTTTGTTTTTTTTTTAATTAAAAAAGCAGCCAATATTGGGTTTTAGAATATGCAATATCCCTGCCTAAATTCTATTAACTTTTAAAAAGACTTCTGTTCCTGAAGCCCTTAAACAGTTTTGAAAAATACAGCCCATACATCAAACACTGAAAAGCTACTGAAGTAGCCCATTCTTGACCTCAGGTAAAGTCCTTCTCTTAATTCAGATGTCAAATTAAGGGTTACTGTACACCGTCTTAGCTCCAGGCAAGATTGGATGCTTGAGCTAACAGAAGACAGTTGCTGTTAGGGGAGAAACTAACATAACCTGCGTTGTGTAACAAATCATTTCATACTATTAGATTTGTCATAAATGTATGATGAATGGTAATTCTCTGATCTAATATCAAACCTTGGGGAGCAATGTGTTTGAATGATGTCATTACATAATGTTGGAAGCTGTTAATATGATTACCTGGAATCATTGGAGAACCATGATGCTTTAGGAGGCTGCATAATAATTTAGCTGTACTTGTTCTTACAGCACCTGTACTCTGAAGAGGCTCAGTGTGGTACAGCTGAAACCTCCTATTCTTTTTCCAGGACGGTTTTGTATTCTTGTCAATAACATTGTTAGGCTGTGGCAAATGGTATCGCAGTTACAGTTTTCAAAATCATGGCAGGGAAAGAACCACAGCTTAAAAGCAAAGGTTTGTCAAGCTGCAGAACATGACACAGTCGTGAAGAGCTGGCGAGCTACGATTAGCCAAATTAGCTCTTGTTTTCCTCATCGTAATGTTTGCATTAGAAGACAGTAACCTCTGTAGGTTGTTCTTTTTGGTGGGTTTTGGGTTTTTGGGGGGGGGTTGGTGGTTTTTTTTTTGTTGTTTTTGTTTTTGTTTCTTTTTTTTTAGCAGTTTCTGGAGCTGTCAGAGTATCATGCATTGCAGAGTTTGGGCACAGAATAAAGGGTGATCCATGTAGACAGAAAAGGTAGAAAGAATGTCCACTAGCTCCTCTTTCTATTGCAATATAGTTCTTTGTCTGCAAATGTTTGATTACTGCCTATCCTGCTAAAAATGGTGACAAATGAAAGCAAGAATATTATTTTCACTTCCACAGAAACCCTGTTTCATTAAATAGTTTTGACCCAATTCCTACAGTTTAGTGTGAATTGCCTTGTTCTTTCACAGCAGTGTTGGTTTATATCTGAAAAAAAGAAAAGAAAAGTTAGAAGGCATGGGGTTTTTCCTTTTTTCAAGATGGTCCAAACTGATTAAATCTAGCTTCTACTATCTGTGTATGTGTGAGTATACTGTATCTTAAAAATGCATATGCTGTTTTAGGCACATCTATAAAATGCTCTGAGGCATGCCTGTAGTACAAATAGCATCATACCCTTCCTGTCTGTTGAAAATCATAGAAAAATTAATCAAATTATGTCTCTACTTTGTAATATAGAGCTTTTTTACCAGAAAATTTTCAGTGAAAACATTTAAACCACATATATTGATAATGTGTGATCTTTATTATAATGGAATCTGAGCATATTATTTTTTGGGGGAACTAGAAGTGACTGACCAGAGTTTTCCATACACACTATTTAGCAAATCTTTTTGTCACAGTGCCATTATGTCTCTATCCCATATGGAAATACCTGTCATTTGAAAGCGTTTCATACAGAGCATATACTGCATAAATAATCTTCTGCAGATTACTGCTGAGGCACTAGTGGTGTTCAGCCTCTGGTAGAGGCTAGAATACACATTTGCTTCCTGGAATATAAAACCTGAAAATAAAGTAGTTGAATCAGGGCTTTATGTATCCTATACATCTCTGGTTTTGTTCAGTCAAACCTGTAGTTTAATGATTTCTTCTTCATCAGTTTATTGCCCACATTTTAAAATTACAGAACCAGTTTCACTGATTCTTGGTACTTCTGCTGAGAAAGGGAAGAATTGTGTACGTCTTCTTACACGTATGATTCTTGCAACGGACTGAGGAAGGCTTTACACTGCTGGTTTTACACCACTGCCCTGTGGTCAGATGCTTGAGATACAGAGAAAACAAAGCGTTCTTCTTTCTCTGATATCCTTGCTCTGTGTCCTCTCTTGACCTGCTCTGCCTTTTTCAGAGCTCCTAAAGGGCTTTTTCAAAACTAGGAATTGAGGTCTTGCACGCTAAAGTTTCCACCTGCAGCACAGATTTCTTTAACCTAATGTAGCTGTTACAATGATGATATAACAGGTATCATAGTTTCATAACCTACTTTAACTAGCTGTAGGCTTTCTTTGTGTTGACATGCAAACACTTTCTTTGCAGCTGAGAATGTTTTAGGTTGCTCAGAATCACTCAGAATGTATTAAAATGCATGCCAATTTGTCAATGGCTGCATATGGTTAAAGTATTGGCAGAGATTTTTAAAGACACGTGTACTAATAAATGTGTGTTGGTGTTTTTTTCAACAGGAATTCAAAACCTGGCTGTCATTTATGGCACTTCCATTAAATTGCCTGTTTACTTAGACTGCATATTTGAATAATATTTTGGTCTCCATGTTGCCATAAAGAAAGCAAAATAGTTTGGGTTTAGGTGTTACAAAGTGTTATGCTCTGGTAATGGTGAATATGGTATATATAGTGTGTATGTTGAATGTGTGTAAACTCATCACTGTTCGAATAGGGAAGACAGATGAAGGTTACTTCAGGAACGTAACATGAAGATTTGATCCTTATCTTACGAATCACAATCCACTTGAACTATATTTGCCTCTGAATTTTGTACTATTATTGTTGTGCAAGTACACATGCTCCTCTGAGTTCTGTGAAAGGTTCTATGAAAAAGTTCTAAGAAAAAGACCACACTATTGTAATCAGGTGAGATTTTTGTTTTGTTTTGTTTTTAAAAGATATGAAGTATCTTCAGGTTCTCCTGAATTGAATGAGAACTGCAGAAGTTGAAAACCTCTTGAAAAAATCACATCATTGCTACTCCAGTCTGGCTGCATTAGAAAAGTACAGAGACTTGTGTGGAAAACATTTCACTCCAGCCTGGCTTTTCTGGCCAAAGCACGTGGTTTAGGTGGGCTACCTGAAGTTTTCTCTGTGTGAGCTGTGTATGGGTGGAGAGGAAGCAAGTTTACACGTTTTACCTGCATGTACAGCTCACAGTTAGGAACGAGCTATGGTGTGGAGGAAGTCAGAAAACCGAAGGAAAAAACAGCTTTAATCACTGTGACAGCTATTGGTACATCAGAGAATCATCAATGGAACTCAGTGGATCTTTCATAACTATGCACTCTTTTAATCCATTCTGACTCCCCTCCCAATAGACTTTGTATTGACACTCAAAGTGGCTTCTCTCACAAGCAAGTAGTTGTGGGTTATGGATGTAGGTTCAGTCCTGCTATGGAGGGAGAATATTAGAGGCTTCTAGAAGTGAGAGGAAAGCAGAGGCCAATAAGGCCCTTCACCTAAGAGAGGGCAGTGGTACGTAGTCTCCAAAGCAGAAATGGGTCAGAAAATGGCATCCAGTTATATGGGAGCAGCATGGTTGGGGGAGGAGAAATGGTAGGACGCAGTGAGGTTAATTCAGTCAACACTGTGGAGTCTTCTTTTGTGCCAGCTCATCTCTGTAACTGGTCAGGTTCACTATGTTAGGTTGCTTAAAGGAACATATAGGAGGGTTCAAGAGTTCTAACATCAGTTAGATTTCTTAAGTGGCTAATTTACCAGTAATGTGTGCAGAAAATACGTGGAAAAAGCAAAAGCTTGGACAGGTACAGTGTGATTTTGATGTTGGAGAATAAGCTGGTTAGTGTAAGGGACAGCTGCAAATACATCTCTCTGCTCTCTTTCATTTTTCTTTTTGTTTACATTCTAGGCAACAAAGATGCCTTGGCTTATATTGAAGTATACAATGCCTTCTGCAAAGAGTGTAATGAATGGATCAAAGAACTTTTTCCTTCTTGTTGATAATCCTATCTTGTCTCCTTGCATATGGCTTTCTAGCCTGAGATCTGGAAGCAAACTTTCATTAAGGACAATCTGCTTTATTTATGGCACAGTCTGATAAACAGGTTGAGAGAAATTGCATTGACCTATATACAATTATTTTATTTAGATATTGCAGTCTGAGTCAACTATGGGATGTTTCTCTTCCCTCCCTTCCTTGCATTTACTGCTGTTCTTATCAAATCCAGCCAACTGTAAACTCAGAGAGACAGAAAGCAGACTATGCATCCATCTGAGCATTATGAGTTCCTGACATTAAATGGTGATGAACTGAAAGATCCAACAACCATTAGCAGAAATGTTTCATCTCTCTTTGTGTCTTAAAGCCAGAGAGAATCTACCAGGCCTGTCCTGTTATTCATGCACACATGCCTTCAGTTGTATGTTCTCTTTTTTTGGGTCTGAGAATTTCTACTATCATTTAAAGGTAACATGAAAATTTCTTTGTACTTCATTGCTGTCAGCTATAGGTGGAGCTCTTAAACACAGAAGAGACAGCTGTTACAGGCTTTACACAGTCCTTTTGTGATTTACTGTTGGAAACCTCTGCAGGTACAGCAACACTAGATACTTATTTACATGCTCTCTTTAGCTCAACTTATATTCTCTACATCTAAACCTGACTATAAACTTAGACTTCCCATGTGCTTCCCATTGTGAGTTCTGTCCTTGTTCTGACAGCGTCTCCATGCACCCTTACTCATCTTGATGCTGCTTACGCAGCTGGCAAAAGGACTTTGTAGTCTTCTCCAACCCTGTCACCAACATACCAGGATATCTACAAATCGCATCTGAGCAGGATTGATATCCCTTTTAATGTCCATGTTTTTTGACTAAAGCATTGTTTAAGTTATTTGGGTACATGTGCCTCTACTACAGCCTCGTCCCACAGATAATCCTCCTCTGGTATTTGTCTGCTCTAATTCATCACTTAGGTGAGCTATTTGGGGCAAGGATTGCAGTATGACAGTAGGCATAGCAGGGTGTGCAGTGGGGCTGCTGCAATTAAAGGCTATTGCCTGTGAGGGGAAGTGGGGACAGTGGCCAGTCTGAGAGTGGCACATGGTGTTAAATCTCGGCTTCTCTTTCATGTGGCTTTGAAATAAGGATTTGTGCATAATTCTTAAAGTGGAAAAATGAAACACTGCCACCTGTAACCTAAGTAAAAGTTATTAGCACTTGTCTTTAATGCTGTATACAGAACTTGTGCTCATTGAAGTGTTGGTTTCAATCATTACTGATATGCTGATTTAGACCACTGGTAACCTGTTGGGTGCCCTGTATTTTGAAGATGGTTTCCACAAATTTGCATGCTGGAGGAGTTAAGAAGCAGACACTCCTTTAAGTGCCCAACTGCTCCTTCAAATCTATGTGCTAAGCGATGTCAGCTCATGGAAATCTGGGTTTTAATGAACTTCAATAGATTAAGGTGCTGAAAAGTCTATACTACTTTGACTTTTGTCAGCTTTGAAGCCAAGAAGTTCAAATTTTCAGGATCTTTGTTTCTAGAGAGATTATCGGATATTCTCAGTGGAAGACCAGTTGTACAGTTTCACCTGTGCAGGACTCTTAACACTACTCTTTTATTTTGTTTTTATAAAGAAATACATTTCTAGTCTGTGCTTTGTGGCTTACTGTAGAATAGTCTTTCAGGAAATGACCTGGAGAATAAAAGAAACAAAAACATAGTGTAGCTTTTAAGAGCTATGTACAGATTGGAAGTATGAGAAAACTGTTATTTGGGAGCTCTTTTCATTGCTTTTTCTTTTGGCAGCATAAGGCTTAGCAGCATTAGCAAACCTGTGTATGAAGTTTGAACATTTCTGTTCCCTTCTGTGGGTAGAGAACACTTTTTTTTTTGTTTTTCCCCTATGTCATGGGCTCTATATGATGTTTCTTCTCTACAGAGCACTCTCTTGATCGAAGATTAAAGAACAAAAGAAGACACTTATAGGCACTACATCTTTTTGAGCACGTAAAAAGTAAAATGGGCAGGCTTTCAAGACACATTCTGTATTCATCAGGCTACAGAAAAATAGAACAATATGGAGCCAAAAAGACAGTGGCAAGGTGTGGGGGTTTAAACCGTAATTGAATTCAGATTGTAGTGACCAATGAAGAGAGGAGAGAAAGTTACGAACACACTAAAGCAGAGGTGGGGATAGAAGTTCCTTTGCTTTATACTTCTTTCCAGATTACAACAGGAAGCTTGTACTAACTGCAATAAAAGGACCCTAACACTAACTAACGGCAGTCACATTTTATTTTTACAGGGAGAAATATTTTATAGAGAGCATACTTCTGTAACTATGCACTCTGTGAGTCTAGACGACTCTCTAAATATTAGTAAGCAAGCCTGCTCAAATTCCTCTTAACCTTGAGAACTTATTTATGCAATCTGGAGAAAAGTCACTGTGAGAATAAATACATAGGTTACCAGAAATTTACAGGATGCTGAGGGGACAGGGACTACCCCAGGGAACTTGGGAAAAAATGCCTTCCTATTTAGTCTTCCATGTTCAGAAACAAACTTTTTTCTAATGTGAGGAGTGTTTTATCTATCATTACTATTTGAAGGGCTCCAGATCACAATTTATCTTACAGTTATGTATGCCAGACCCAGAAAACACTTGAGAAATGCAGGCATCTTAAAATGACACCATATATCACAAATATTAAGCATTATTCTTTCTTACATATGGAAATTCTTTTGGAGAGATATTAAGCTCAGTGAGATTTACTGTTTCATATGTATAAATCACTCTGAACAAGTCTATAATTACAAAAAAAGACAGTGGTGGTTGGTTTTTTTTTTTACAAAGCACACATAATCACTTCCTTGTTAACACAGGGCAGAAAGGACAGTGCAGTTAGAAAACCTGGCACAGCTAGCCAGGTATGGATTCTGTTTGCTTTGCCTCAGGCTTCCTATGAGGCTGAATAAGAGTCACATCAGGCTATGAGGCCTCCTGGGAATTTTTTGGTGAAACTTGATTTGATTTGTAGATGCTGGGTTGTTAAAACAACATTGTTTTTCAGAAACTTATTAGTATGGAAGAGCCCTTGTCGAGCTTCCAGCAGGTTTCTTTAGCTTTACAGTTACATTTCTGATTTGGGCAACTTTGAAAGTGAGAGGAAGCCTACCGTTTTTATTTGTCAGCTTTGGAGTGACAATGGTTCTCTGATTCCTGAAAAGGTATCTAGAAGATATTTTTCAAGAGTCAGAAAAACATTTTGTAGATAACATTTGAATTCAAAAAATGCAAAAACTTCTAGAAAATCAGAAATACTAAGATTAATTACAGATTTTTAAAGAGTTAATGATAGGCTTGAAAGATACTGAAAGCATGTAAAAATGCAGAGATATGGCTACCAAACCTTTGTAAAGCTTTGTAAAGTGAATAAATAAAAATACAGAAGGCATCTTGTCAACTTAGGTTTCTATATATTTTTGTATATGGCTTTTAGGACTCATGGCTCATTACAAGTCAAGGTTTATCCTATTTACTTTTGATTTAACAAAATTACATAAAAAATCATAATCCACTGAAATTCCCCCAAACTACCTTTTCATTTACTTATGTGATGATGGTATTTGTTTTGTATGTTTATTTTACATTAGAATGGTTAATGGGTTAGAAATACATGTTGTTCTTTCTGGAGAACAGAGAGGTCGCTTCTGCCCTTGAGAGGAACTACATACACTTGGGGTTACATAGTGAAACAGGAGGGACTTGAGGTGCTGTTATGAAAGAGCAGGGAGCAAACATGATGCCTCGCCTCAGAGGCAATGGGAGGATGCTTCCTGCAGCTTGAGAGAAGGGGCTGTGTGGAATTGTCTGTGATTTGGAAAGCCAGTGAATTCAGCCGGGCTGAAACCAAACCTGAAGAAAGAGGTTAGTTTATGGAGCCCCTGGTAGGAAGGTTACTCAGTCTAAGAAATAATGAAAGCAGAATCTCCTCAAGAGCTTTGGCAAACTCCTGGTCTTGTCTAAACCTATTCATGGGCTTACAAGAATCTTAACTAAGGGATAACCTTGCCTTTCTGTAGGGAAGGGAAAAGATTTGCTCACTGACAGCTGGATAATAGGACACAGAAATCTTGTTGATTTGGAAAAGTACCTCTGCAGTAACAGAAAAATGTGAAGTGCCTTCACAACAGCCTAGGGTCATTATCTTAGCGCACAGAACAATTAACAGACACAGTGAGAGCAAATGACTTGAATAAAGCTGTATAGCAGTCATAATGGGAAAGTCTGACTTTCAGCCCTCTATACGCTGAAGTAGGTCAGGTCTGAAGTTTTGTATCTAGTTCCCCAAACACCTTATCAACACTGATTGTGAGGGAGATATTGGGCCAGGTACAGCAGCCTGGGAGCACTTTCCATTTTCAGTAAATTAATCCTCTCACAGCATGAAATAAAAAGATCAGAACATGATGTTAAACCTAATTTTGTATTTTCAATTACCAAAGGATAATTATTTTCTTTTTAAGTCTTGGAAGATGACATGATCTGAATACTCAGATACCTGCTGCTTCTGCTTGTGTTCCTGGAAGCAGAGAGAGTTCAGCTGGGGGACTGCACAATATAATTAGGTTTATTTTGCAGCCTGGCAAGGCCCTGTATATACCATCTTCTGGAGAAAAGTGCAGCACTTTAATCTTAGGTTTGGTGATGCTGGGCTTCATAAAGCAGGAGTACAACTACATGGACAGAATTTTGTATGTGGAGTGGGAGGAGTAGAAGGTGAGACTGTGGCGAGGTGCTTTGGACAGTTGTTCAGTACTAAGTAAACCTGATAGAACAAAGCTTTCATCTTGTTCGCCCTACTTATATTTCTACACAAGTGAATGTGAGAGACTAATTCCCAAGAGTTCTCAAACTTATTTCCAATTACATTACTAGCGGTGCTTTTCATACAGCTATTTTTTTAAAAGTTACTGTGTGGCGGGGTTTGAAATATTGCAGGTTTCCTGTTTCTTTGAATGGAAAATAACTGGTGATTTTAATTGTATGTGTCTGTGTGTGTTGTGTAAATGTGTATGTATGATTTCCTTTTATTGTATAGGCTTGCTTTTCTCCTCAGTTTTTCACTGGATGAACTGCAGTGATTTCAAAGAAGAGGAATGTTAAGTAAAATGTGAAAGAGGCTGAATATGAACATAACAGAAAATAAAAATATCAGCAGATTTGGCTCAGGTAATAGGTTTTGGCATTGATAGGATTCAAAACAAGCTGTATGAAAAGCGCCACTAGTAACGTAACTGGAAATAAGTAACGCCTAACTAATGTCATGCAAAAGAATCACTGTTTAAAAACACATCAGGACAATGTAATCCTTTTGTGTCCTACACGTGGACTCTGGAGATGTGAAATTTGTATGCTTATGCTTTCCCTATCTGGATGCAGTGAACTGCACCTAATTTGGCACAAATTTCTGCTTCTTTTGCTTCTTCACTTCTTTGGATTCAATTTAAGTTAAGAAATGGAATGTGCTAGGTTACTCATAACCCTTTTAGCATTTCAGAAACATCGTTGTGATGAGATTCACCTTGGGCAGAAAATGAAAAGAGGTCAGAGAATGAAAAGATTCATAAGAAAACACATTAAAAGACCAGTATCCCCTATTAACAACCTTCCCATTGAATTTCGCTCATTGAGATAATGTGCTGGAGATTACATTTACTATGCAGTTATTTTCCTTATACAGTGAAATAGTCATTGGAAAAGACTACTCCTTTGGAGCACAATAAACACGTGACAATCTCTGTACTTTGTTGGGGTGTAGATATTGATTATGTTTTACCTTTTGACTTGTATGGGCAATAAAAAAAATTTATTTTTTTAGTTCCAGCTAATAACAGCTGATAAAAGCAGAGAGAAAGCCTTTATATTTATTTTTCTTTCCCATGTGCCTTCAGTTACATCAACCATTAACACTGGAGACGCCACACAATGCTGATACAGTTCTTCAGTTTTATGCATCTGTTGGCTTTTGAGGGGCAGAAGGGGATAAAGTACTATTTCATTAAGATGAATTTGAGCAGTGCTTATCCTTCAAAAAACAGTGAAATTTTTGGATACAATACAGTGTATCGGTGAGATCTAAAGGAAAAGCCAAACTGAGGAAAAATTGTGCTATAACTTTAAAGAAATAATATTGCTTTCTTGGGGAAGTGAGGAGGTCATTCATTCTTTAATTGCTTTGTCATATAAAAAGGCACGTTGCTTGAGTAGGATTTAAGAGATTTGGTTTTTGGGGAGGGGCTTTAACAGTGAAGTTCACAGCAGTTGAAACATCATAATCACTAGCCCCTGTGTTGGATTGCAGAATTATTTTCTTCCTCAAAAATGTTCTGCAATAACAATAGGTGTTCCTTAGTCAGATCTGTTATGTCTTCTGAAATATATTGTGTATGTGCTCTCCTTTAATGCCAAGAACAGAAGGGAAGATAAAAATAACAGTAACAATCCAGATTATAGTTGGCTTAGTTCTGAAAATTGCAATTTAGTTATGTATTCATTTTAAAAAGAAACAGATCTTCTGCCAATTACAACAGTTTTAAGGGTTTTGCTGCCTATTTCCAGTTCTGGCTTTTATCATGGTTCCAGTTTTTAAAATGGGTGAAATAGGCAACCTGGAGGTTATTTAAGTGCTTATTTCAAAGATAGACCTGTTGTAAGTTTATTTCATCTTTCATACTGGTAATCTCTAAAATAGTTTTTCTTTTAAACTTTAAAAACAGAAATAATTTTATTTATACGTTATATCTAGGCCCTCACAGCTTGCTGGGTGTTGACTGTGTTCTAATCAAAAGATACCTTCACATTTTGGAGAGAAACCATGTGTGTGTATGTAAAGTCAGTTAGAAATCTCACTTATGTGAAAGGGCACGACAGCAAGTAGTCAATGACCCAAGTTACTTGCCAGCAGTACGAAACTGATGATGGGGAGTTCTTCCTTCTTACCTTCTGGGTCTGCACAGGGTTGGTTTTATGTTTGCTAGTGCAATCCATTTGCTTTTTCTCAAAGGGTTAACAATTTGTTATAGCCAAGTTATAGTATGTTTTACTTATGTTGGATTCCTTCTTTCTTTGCTCCCTTTGTTATCCCTAAACCCAGTTTTACCCAGCTCTCAGGCCTGTGTCTCTCTAGTCATCAGTAATTGACTATTGGTGTTTATAGCCTTGGGGCCTTTATTACAGTGCTGTGTCAGCACCTTCAAGGTCTCTGCTATCATCTATGCTTGTATTTCTGAGGACCCCCTGTTAAAGCCCCTTTGTTTGCAACAGCCTTTAAGCTGTGGTTTTCCTATAACATAAAAATTTTATTAGCACAACCTAATCGCACATTCAGGGTCACCAAACAGCTTATTCTTCAAAAATAACAATCTGTTCTAAGAAAAACATACCTTGTGGGCATGCACAGACACAATGTTCTGGTCATCATTGCCAGTATCTGTAACTTATGGAGGTAAACAAATATGGTGGGATTTTACATCTGAATTTTGAGAAAGGAAGTGAAAGGGACAAAGGGACCCAAATTTTATCCTTGCAACCTTTTGCATTCTTTTTGTCAAGTTTAGTGAGTTTTGCACCTGTGTAACCGAATGTAGGTTTTGGCTCTGTATTTCTCTTTTAAAATGATCTCTTCTCAGAGGGCATCCACAATAGAAGTTACGGGGGGGAAATGGCCATTTTTTGCGGAAAACCTTACTTGAAGTATTGAAACTGGCAAGAAATCTTGCTAAGAGTGACCTATTCAACGTGACAGTGTTTGTTTCATTTCAGATCTGCATTTACAAACAGCTAACAGCAATACAAACACTGTCTGTAATTTATAACTAATGCTGGGTGGCTTTACTGGTGGGAGAGGTAAACCTTTCAGGTAGACCATAGTATCTTGAAAGTTGAAACTGGGATAATTTGGGTTAAATTCTCAAAGAGAGAATTGAAGAGCTTTTAATTATAGCTGAGTCTGGTAGAAGGTCTAAAATGTATAGTCCCCTTCTTCTAGCAATATGGGGATTTGGGAGTCTCAGGACACGGAGAAGTGGAAGTACTTTATTTTTCAAAGAAAATGCATTTATGTTTAGCTAGGTTGTACCCACTTTGTTTGCTCTCTTCAAAAGCTTGAAGAGCTCGTCAGAGGCAAATATTTACTTTATTCTTACTGTCCAGTTTTCATCAGGAGTCTCATACACAGAAATTATGCTCAACACGTTGCCAGGTGATTTATGTGGTCACTGACACATAGGCCACATTGCTTCCCTTACTCTGCATAAGCATTGGGCATGAAAGAAATCCTGAATATTCTGTAAATGTTTCAAGTTAACAGCAATCAAGTTCTTGTCCAAAAGTTAAATTGAACTAACAACCTGTCCTAATCAAGAATTTCTTCTTGACGCTAGCTGCTGAATTATGCAGGTACAGCAACATGTCTGAGGAAAAAGCAATTACTTACATTAGAGTACCTGCATAAACTTCCTGTTATAAGTAAAATCAGGGAAGAATAAATTCCATACTTTCAAAAATTTAGGCATGCCAAGTAAAGCTAAGTAAATAATGTTATTTGATGAATTTCTGCTGTTTATGGAAAATTATGACTGTGTAGACTTGCATGTTTAAAATTAGCTTATTAGGAGATCTATCACCTAATAAAACTCAACATTTGTTGATAGAATATAAAAACTAATATATTGTAAACATACCTGTTGTGAACTTTTGTGCAATATTAAGAAAGTTTGCACAAACTGTTAGCATTTTTGCAGCTTTAGCAACAAACATTCAGGTGGCCTGAAAGGGACTAATTCTTTTGGGCGTGCATGCCTGATCTCATACCAGTTTGGAAAGAATATGTCTGTATGTGTAGGTGGGTGCGGTATGTCTAGATATGAGCAACTGCAAGAGCTGAGAACAAAATGAACATGAAGAAAACAAAATTTTTAAAGCAGTCAAATGCAGCTGACTTTATCACTAGGAAACTGGAACTAATTTCTGTTACTTTAAAAATGGAAGGAAGAAGAAACGAAAAGCAGTTGAAAGATTGCACAAGCCTTTTCCCTCATGCAGTCGGTGATAGAGCAGTCGGATAATTAAGATGCATATGCCACATGACATTAAGCAGCCTTTTGTGAACTGTTAATTAAGATTCAATCAGTCACATATTTTATTCTTGTTGAATTAGAAGACTAGTGTTAATTTCTTGTGCTGTTTCCCTATTCCCTGTTCAAGCAAGTCAGTGTAACCTAACATAATTTGGTGATCATATCCTGGTGTGGTAATAAAAACAGACTAGAGAGACATGAGCTTGACATTTTTGGGTAATACAGTGAGTGTGATTCAGATGGGACAATTGACAAACAAAGCTGCTGCTTTCGCTCTAAAATTTAAAATATATTATGCAAGTATGTGTAAAGTTGGTACATGTTATAATCATCCTATGATTGTTAACATAAGAAAAAATGTAAAGGTCTTTCCCCAAATTCTTCATTTCATGAAGCACTAATCAGTTTTGTGCTTACCTCGTTACATTCAAATTACAGGATTCAGACCTCAGTTCTACACCACAAAACTAAATGCAGCTATAAGCTCTGTGAATAATTAAATAACATTAAGCAAATAACACAGGTTTGGATTTAAATATACTTATGTGGCTTCCCTACATGTGTTCATCATATGGAAGTTGATGTATTTCTTGTTTAAAAATTTCTCCCCAAAAATGTATTCAAAGAATATAAGATGTATACATTGATATTGCTTTTTGTGAAGGTTATATGACTACAGGCTTTACTAGCATTCTGTTTAGCATCTGTGAAATAGTAACAATGTGGTTTATATACTACTTCACGTTAACAAGAATAGTTAGATTTATAAACCAGAAATATTTTTCTATGCAGTGTTACACATTTTTTTTCCTGTTGTTTGATGGCTGGAAATCTAACTTGGAATCCTCAAATACTTGTAATTCTAAGCCAAAAATTTCTTAAAAGACTGATTTTTTTGGTTACCCAACTTCTTAGCTATCCAATTTAAGGTGCAATAGAGGCACCATTTTCAGATGGGGGAGTTCAGTGTCTTCTGAAAACAAAGACCCTTAAAATGTCTTGAGGTGAGCATGTAAAAATGTGTAAGGTTCCATACTTTACAAAGCTCTTTTTCACCATCTGCTTCACCACCAATGCGTGTACTTCCAGGTCATTTTCCCTCTGTAGACATCAAGGCCCTTTGTCTGCCTTGGCCTGTAAGACAGAGCACTTTTCCCTATCAGACTTTGAGAGCAGTAAGAGAGAATACTGAGGAACAGATTATCCTCTACAGAGATCTAGTGATTAACAGAGAAATGTTATTCTGCAGAAAGCCAAAGAAACTTCAGCAGCCAAAGAAACTTAAGCAGCAAATTGTCTCCTCACCTGCTCGCTATCTTTTGATCAGCATCTTGGTCAGCTCTAAGCAACTTGTCTTTCATGACTTTTTCATGTAGCATGCTTTCTTGTGCACACAGTTATAGCAGTAAAAATAGACATGAAGAGGTGATAGCTCTATTCAGAAGCTATGAGAAGGACCTGTGTAGTTCAAAGAAGAAAACCTTAACAGAGATCCTCTTCCTGTATAGTTTTGTAACTGTGTGTGCAAGTTTTATCTGCTATGTGTATGCAGGAGAGAGAATAAGCCATTGAACTAATTAATTTTCTCCTCTCATCTGTTCTTTGTTCACGCTGAAGTGATTTACACAGTGAAATTTGGCTGAGGAAGAACATTGGCAGATTCCCGCTAATGATGTCACTTAATGCTACTATTGCAGGGGTGATTAGAAAACTAGAAACCACCTAAGCTACATTAGATGCATTAGGTGGATCTATGCTAATTCCATTCTGGTTTTGGGAAGAAAGAGTTCACTAAATTGTTAAATGTGGACACTACACTGTAGCAATAAAATCTTTTCCCATGAATTCATGCAAAGAAGATGATTGTCAAAATCTGTTTCTAGCAATTCAGTCTGTAGATAATTGCTACTGTATCCATTAACTTAGTTTAAACCTTTATCAAATGATCCATTTTTTAACTGTCCTATAGTGCATAGCACTTGAGTTCTTTATCCCATTAAAGTGCTTTAAGCTCCTATAGTGGCCTAATGCACATAATTGTTCTAATTCTGCTGAAGTACTCGCAAAGCTCTTTCACCCTGTTAAAGCAGTTAAATTGTGCTTGTTCAAGAAGAATATCAGCTATTCAGAGTAGGCTTGAAATAATATATAGAATTTTTTATCTATGTGAAGGGCTTTCAGATTTGATCTCTTCCATCTCGCGTGCTCACTCTATGTAAGAGTACAGAAAGCTCTGAATTTTAAATAATTGTAGTGTGTGTGTATATGTATAAAATTCCAGAGTTGTCTTTCAGAGCTCTAGCTTCTGCCTGGGTGTCTAGCTGCAGTGGAAAACAAGGTCCTAAGAGGTCCCATTTACTTTGTATTTTTCACTTATTTTGGTAAACATTTTGTTTTCTTTCATTGTTACTCTGCTGCCTTTTTCATGTGGTGTCTTCTACACTGATTTCACTCCTAGACACTTGCCCGTCTTTCAACTTGCTGTCACGACCTGCAGGGTTACCCAGTCTGCAGGTGTGTGAGGATCGTGACCGTGGGTTCATACAATTCTGTAATACACAAGGGCACGGAGGCTTTTATTCTCTAAATTTCTCTACTTTATTACAGGTTACCACAAATACCACAAAATCATCACTAGCAAGTATACCTATATTAATAAAGTAAATATATATCTCAAGCTATTACAAATTACTATCAGCAATCATTAATACAGTATCAATTAATCATATGGCAGCGGTTAATAATAGCAGCAAACAATTGTATAGCAACAACCAATCATATAGCAACAATTAATATAATAGCAACAATCAAGTAGCTATAAACTATTACAAATTGCTGCAAACTTATCCTTAGTGTAGCAATTAATCAACAATGTAACAACAGGTACTCTTATGATAGATTACTTATACGGATATATAATACTGCTATCAAATGAATTAGATATCAGAAGGGGCCAAACCATCCCAAATGGGAGGACAAACCAATCCCAGACGTGGGACCCTACCATCCCAGAGGTGGAAGGACAAACCGAACTGACCCCAAAGTGGGCCCTCGTGAGAGTCCCTGGTAAGAGCCCAAGATCTCATAGAAAATTCATGCAGAATTCAGCCTCTTTAGGGAAGGAAAATTATGTGCAGCATGGGAAGATCTCAGAGAGAGAAGCTCCATTTTGGATAAAAATTAGGTCCTTTTTATATCATAGAGACATAAGAGAGTGTAGGACAGCATCACTTTGAGCAGCCAACAGATGCTGTTAACTTCTGTTCTTCACTTGTAACAGCCAATGCTGATGACGTTTCTGTTCTTTAAGACCAATTTTATTTTCCCAGTTGTTTCCATTTTTTCAGACAGTAAGTTGTTGTTACAGTTTCTTGTTTGTTTTTTTTTTTTTTCCCAGGTATCTTAGGATGTCTCCAGCTTGTAGGGACCTTAGCTGTACTTAAGAGAGGCCAGCTGCACTTTACAAGGATGTTCCTGGTTCCCAGGCCTAGTTCCCAGGCTGGCAGGCATTTTCTTTTGTTCAGTAATTATTTCTTTCCCTCTTCTAACCGGGCCAGTTTTCTGGCTGCTCACATCACTTGCGTGTTGTAAGTTTTTATTTTCTTTCTAGAATATTGTAAGTATCCTGAGAGTGAAATCTAATGTTCATATATCCAACCTTACTAGGGGACTAAAATCAATACCACTGTCTGTGCCTTGCATGGCATTGGATCTGCATTAACATACCCTGTTTTCTAGACAAGTTCTGCATTGCTGTGGTGTGACTGCCGCTTGACAGGCACATTAAGTTGTGCCTTTAAGATGCACTGCTGCTTTTTCAGCTTTGCTTCATAGAATCATAGAATCATAGAATCATTTAGGTTGGACTTCTGATGTGTATTCTTTAAAACTCAAGTTCTGTAGAGAGATTTCTGTTTATGAAGTTATTTAAATTGAGCTTTGGCGACCACGGGAGTGCACTGGGTTTTATTTTTCTTCTCAGATTAGAGCTTGAATATGCTCAGGAGCCAAGAGATGCTGCCTTTCGAAGTTACAAAATATTGCTGGACATCTGATCAATGACATCTTGCCTCTGAGCAAGGGAAGGCATCCTGCTTTCTGCTAAGCTTCTCTTTGAAAGAATCACAGCTTCTGGCCTTGCACTAGCCATGACGTGTGTAATTCAAAATTCTCCGTATGACTGTGTCTAGCAATCATGCCACAGGTGACGGGCCATGATATGTGGTAGTCCTGGACTGGTGGCTTTGTGGTGATAGTTCTGTGCAGTTCAATGCTGTAGACTAGAGGCACTTGGCAAAAGTTGTGCCTAAACATGCAATCCATATCCAAGAACTCCATCTGAAATTATTTACAACCTTAATTAACTTATATTGAACTAGATATGTCTGTCTTTTCCAATTTTTACAATTAGAAAAAATCAAGATGCTTCCTCAAAGGCACTGGAGTTTAATCTTTAATTAACCAATACTGTAATAACTATCACAAAAACTGTAACAAATATAATTGTGGGAAAAGGTCTGTTAATATTGCTGGATCTACTCCAGGATTAAACTATGAACACCCTATCCAATGTCTCAGTGATTTGCTACTTGCTTGGGTTTGGGTGGTGGTTGTTTTTGAAGTAGTCTAACTGCATTATTATCTTAATGAATGTGTTGCCCAATACGTAATACTTATATCCTGAAATACATGTTTGGAATGTAGTAATAATAGACAAGAGATATGGAAGTAGTAAGAAAATGACTTACCGGCAGGACTACATACATGGTAGGACTAGAAAGGCCAACCTTAAACTCCTTGTCTAGATTCCCCAGTAACAAGCCACTACATGCTAAAGAAACTTTTCCATAATCATATATAATCTTTCCTCAAATGCATTTAATTGTGCTCACATACTTATTTCACTGAACAGCTTTTCTTACTCTCTGAACAACTTAAGAGTGACAGCTTATAATCAAGCCCCTGAATTTTTTCCATTATCATCTTTAGCCTACTTCTTTTGATGGTGTTGGTTCTGACCAACGTGACTGATTTCTTGCATTATTGCTTTATGTATTTCTGTACTATGAAGCTTTTATGTAATTTGTTTTTATAATCTGAACAGAATCTTGATTGAAGTGCATTTCAGAGCCTTTTTGGTGGGAGATAAGTTTATTATGATGAAAACATTTTATATACCAATTTAGACATCAACTAATCTCTTATTTATTCAAGTAAGGTAGTAAGACTGAATTATGTTTCTATAAATTTTCTGTGCTTTCTTGGGAACATATAAATTGTTTGGAGCTGTTTGTCATCATTGTTTTGCTGAGCCAAAATGTATTGCAGTGAATTTACTGCTTTGTACCGTGCTGTGTTTCTTAAAACTCTACTATGTAAAGTTTAGCTTGATTGAAAAGGAAATTATTTCTCTGTATGTAATAACATGATACTGCAGGCTAAGCTCTGTGAAACTGTAACATTTTAAGATAGTAAAAGGGAGAGATGGTGCAGTACTTAGAGGAAGTTTGGAGTTCAGTTTGCTTCTGGCGTACACTTACTGTTTGCCAGTGAGAAGATGGGCCTAGGAGCAGCCAAGAGGGTATTACTTGAGATAATGTTGGTTGTCTTTGCTGCCAAGACACACTGCTAGCTCATGTTCAGTTTTCTGTCCAGCAAGACTTCCAGACTAAGCAGCAGAGCGGCTCTCTAGGTGCTGTAACTGCAAGGAGTTCTTCCTTTCCAGATGCACATATTTGTATTTTTCCCCTGTTGAACTTCAGGAATCCTATTCCTCCAGCCTGCTTAAGTCCCTGTGAGTGGTGGCCATGCCCTTGAGCGTACTGACTGACTCTACCCCCCACCCCAGTTTGGTGTCATGAGAGAGGGCACTCCCATTACCTTCTCCAGGTCATTCACAAGGATGTTAAGAGGACAGGTCCCAGCATAGACCTGGTGGTACTCCACTTGCTACCAGCGTCCAGGTACCGAACAATGCAGTAACCACTACTGCCTGAGCCTGATCATCCAACTAGATTTTTTTTTTTTTTTTAAATCCAGCTGGTCATCCACATACCTACCCCAGCTGTAATGTCCTCACTTGGATACCAGGACACTGTGGGAGGCAGTGTTAAAAGCCTTCCACAGTTGAGGTAAATGATAGTCACTACTCTCCCCTCATCCACAAATCCTGTCATTTTATTGTGGAAATCAGCTCGGGTGATCAGGCACCATTCGGCCTTGGTCAGCCCCAGGCAGGCTGTTCCTGATCAACTACCATCTCTGTATCCAAGACCAAGGTGTGCCCAGTGGGCAGCCAGCCCAGGCAGTCCCTGGGCTGGCCCACCGGCCCTGCTGTCCTGAGGTTCTCAGTCCAGCTGCATGGCGCCCATCACGGGTGGCTGAGGGAGGCTGGTGCTCCTGACCGGGCGTGGCCTCGCCCTGGGGCCCTAGAAGTTGAGCTGAGGAACCACTGCCCTCATGGTGGCTGCTCCGATGGCTGCTCTGACCTCTCACATGTGCTGCGAGCCTACAAGCCTTATTCCTGCCTCAGGCGGCCTGAGTGTGAGGCTGACTGGGCTTGCCTTCCTCTCAGCTGGGCTGCCCTCCTGCCGCAGTGAATAAACTCTTTAACAGCTGCACAGTTTGGGGAATGAAACCTCAGGTGCTTTCAGTCAGAGAAGATTAGCTCCCAGTTCCCTCAGGCTATGAAGGGGAGGGCAGCACAGAGGCCATTTCAGCTGGGCCTTGGTATCAGCCTTCCTGAGAGAGCTGTGGAACAGGGAGCCTGGCTTGGGCAGCTTTTGGAACCCTTCAGAAATCACCGGAGTGTTGAGTTACTTGCTGCTGGCTCAAGTGAGCAAGGTATGTATATACAGAAAATCTTATTTAGTTATATATGGAAATTCATGCTGCATTAGTATTGTGTCTTCTTTCTCTCTGTGAATGGCTTCTGAGATACTGTGTCTCCTTGCACCTTGACCAAGCCCATGGTCTCTCTCCTTTCTTCCCCAGTTAAATTTCCTCCTGGAAGCAATTACTGTCTGGAGGCTGAAACTCACTCAAGTGAGTCTAACAGTAGGGAGGAAAAATACCTTGGAGCATCTAACTGCTCTGGGATACGGCTTAGCTACAGGGTTCCACTTCAGTTGTTTTGCTAGGGTGGTTTTGTTCTTGGTGTTGCTTTTTTTATGTCAAAAAAATTATGTAATAGATGTATTTAATCTTATTGTTTTCCACACTTGAGCAACATTGTACAACTGGAATGGTATGTGGCAACTATTTGGTAACTGAGAAATAAAGTGTTCCAGAATGTGTGGCTGTTAGGAGTTCTAGTTTTCTTTGTAAGTATAACAGCTGTGTGGTTGTTGCAGTAGTTGAGGCCTGTGTATCTCTCTCAGTAGTAGGACTTTCAGGGGCAATAGAGGTTGTTCAGTTTGTTTCTTTTAAGGAAAAATACACAATATGTTAGCTCTGCATGGACAGGAAAAACCCAGCCAGCCAAAGTAAAAAGCAAAGATGCTTTGTGTTCTGGGATTGGACTGGATTTGGGAAACACTAGGCTCCTACCACTAAATGCTTCTCTGATCTTGGGCAAAAGTTTTCATCTTCTTGCTTTAAGTCTCTATTTGTAAACTTGTGGTCGTAGCATTTTCATTCTCTTACCCTCTGTTTGTCCTTCCTCTTTAAGTTAGAAGCTGTTCAGGGCAGGACCTTTTTCTTTTGTTTTGAACATCGAGCACTGAATATTCAGAGAACTTGTGCCTTTCAGGTCTGCTAATGTTACTGTGATAATATCTAGCTTGCTAAACCAGCTGAAAATACTGTCCCAAGGTCAATGTGAGTCTCCCTGCTATTTTAGACTACTAACCTGCAGGACAGGGACACGATGTGACTTGTCCAAGATGGTGTGGATACCAATTGGTTTCTTAGGCTGTGACTTCTTGCTTCCTTGGAGGCCTTGTCTTTTCAAGCAGTGGTGGTAAGTTAGGATTTAAGGCTTTTGCCCTAATATTATTATATATTGATATAACTGCAGAAGAAAGAGCTTGCATTTTACATAGACTGGTACTTTTTATTTTTAATGCATTCCCTTGGTTACCCATATTAGTGTGAATTAACTTACCGTATTCCATAATGTTTGGTATGTTGCTTCACTTCTAATTTTGGAAGTGTAAGATTAAGAGCTAGTTGTAAATAATGGCATGCAGGTGCCCAGGGATCAGCTCATAGGCTCTGTAGAGCTTTTCAAGTTCAATTCTGGTCAGTCAGCTGGAGTTCCTGATGCTGAGTGAATTTGCATTCTTTCAGCTTTATTTGAATCTTGTAAGGGGGGAGCATATTCAGAAGTTTGAAAATGCCCAGTAATGATATGGGTGCTTTTGTCACTCCATGCATTTGCAGTATGTTGAAGTTTGTTCGGTATCTACCAGTATGCCTGTAGGCATTTCATCCCACATGCTTTTACCACAAGTATTTGTGTGTGTTAAGCCACTGTTTTGGTCTAGCTGTCAAACATTGAGGATTGCCTACTAGTCATTGCCCTAAGTAGTGCTAATGGAAAGGAAGGCTGAGGGGTGATGTGTCAGTTTTTTTGTTGACTTACTTCAGGAGGTGGGGGTCTGAGGGCTGCAGGTGTCTTTGTCTTATGAGCTCATAGTTTACATCTTGATGCATAAAGGAAGCTCTCTTGGGATTTAATTATCCTGAGTATCACAAAGGTCTGGGAGACTGCAGTGTTAGTAAGTATGAAAGCCAGTTAGACTTCCTGAAAAAAGTCAAAAGCAGTATCAGTTCCCTTTGACAAGTTCACAAATAAACCATTCTTAATATGGAAGGCAAAACTGTCATGTAAAGCCTTTTCAAATTAAGGAAGCTGCTGTGATTTATAGCACGTGAGACCCTAGGAAAATGTACCGGTATGATTTGATCTGTGAAAGAAGATTACGTTCTCCAAATTATGTCATCTTCTGAATCTGAGAAGAAGATTTCAAGATGTGTATGAGGCCTGTGATAAATTGCTACATTTACTTAAGGTTAAGTCCGGTAATTTACAGGCCTGTGTGATCTGTGGTTTCCAAGATAGGCAAGAAGAAGCCGTGAGTCATGGCAGTGCATGGAGGAACCTTTGTATTTCATGGCTCTGGAAATTTAAGAAGCAGGAATGTATCTAAATTTATTCTTTTAGGTCACCAAAAGAGCATGCAGTATAGCAGAAATGGTGACCCTGGTTAATTGCATCACCACTTGATAACAGGATGTAATTAGCACATTTGAGTAAGGGTTGTGATAGTGGCAGCCATTATTTACAGAGGACACTGTGGCCCAGCACTGTAATCTGTCTTGAAATGATTGTAGAACTTGCTTATATCACTGTCTCTGCATTTGCATTTTGTACTGTGAAACAGAGCCAGATTTGTTCCCCTGTGATTCTGCTAAAATTAATTTTGTGCCTACTTATATTGGACTGACCCTAGACAATGTATTATTTATTAACTTATGATTGCATTAAACAAGCTTTATTTAACATTAACAAAGAAAAAAATGCATGTTAGTGATACCTCTTAAGCAAAACCAAAGACAAAAAATAAAACTGCTCTGTTGACTTTCCGTTAATAATGCTTCATACTCTTCTGTGGAAGCCAGTTACAAATGTAGTCCTTGGAGGTCTATCTTGGAACTGTTAGGTTTAATATCTTTGTCAGTGATCTGGAGGAGGCAATGGAGTGCACCCTCATTAAGTTTACATGACACCAAATTGAGGTGCAGTTAATGAACTGAAGGGCTGTTTTTCAGAGGGACCTAGAATGGCTGGAGGAATCGGAACCTCATGGGAATTAACAGGGCAAGTGCAAATTCCTGCAGCTGAAATGGATTAAAGCTTGCAGAGGAACCAGCTGGGGACTGACTGGCTGGCTAGCTAGCAGCATTGCTGAAGAAGACCGGGGATTTTGGTGGGCAGAAGGCTAAACATGAGTCAGCTGTATGGTCTGGCAGTGATGAACGCTAAGCAGCATCCTGTGCTGCATCAGCTCAAGCACGTGCAGTGAATCTAGGGAAACTGGTATTCCTTGTTACCTGCTACTTGTTAGACCCAGCCTGGAATAATGTGCCCAATTTTCAGTTGTATGGGGCAAGTGTAGGTAAACTGGAGTGAGTCCAGAAGAGGGCCACCAAGGTGGTTAGGGGTTGAAGCATGTGAACTATGAGGGGAGGCTGAGAGAACTGGGTTGGTTTTTTTCTGGAGGAGACTAAGTAAAGACCCAATAGCCTAACAGCTGTTGAACTGTATGTAAGGAGTTACCAAGAAGATGGAACTGGGCTCTTTTCTGAAGTGTATGGTAGGAGAATGAGACACTAGCCAAAAATTGAAAAGGAGGATGTTCCAACTGGTATAAGGGAAAAATAAAAAATATCACTGTAAGTATAATTAAGCATTGGAACAAGTTGCCCAGAGAGGCTTTAGAATCTCCATGCTTGGTGGTTTCAAAGATCTACCTGGTCTGACCTTCTTCTGACACTCAGAGATCCCCTCTGATGTGAATGATTCTATCTTTAGAGGTCCTTAGAAATAGTCAAGAATCCCAGCTATATTAATTTTTGTCTGATATGTGAATGCAGCAATGTAGTTTAGGCTCATCTTATCTTCCCATTTATTTGTTTTGACTGCCAGGTACTGTTAAGTCCTAAAATTTGTAAAAATTTTTGGAAGTTGGATGCTTCTTAGCTGCAGTTCTTCTTTTTAATCAGTCTCTAACTAGTTTCTAAGCAAAACGGTAAACTTGTCTGCGGACTCTCTCCTGATGATTTAAGCCTCTTAACTGTGATCCAGATTTTTAATAAAAGCGTGTCCAAATATATCTCTTGAAAGATTTTTTTTTTTTTTTTTAACACCAGTGTTTGTGTGCTATGCAGTTGGTGCCTCCCAGGCATGATATTAATCCCAAGTTACTTTACTGTAGTTAGTAAATTTGCTGACTTCATTAAACGCATTACATGCAACAGCAGAATAAGAGGCTGACCATAACTGTAGAATATTCATTGTTCATTTTCTGTATTTGCCTCTTGAGCTGCATGTAAGCAGTGTTTGTTTAACAGTTTTGTTTTTTTTCTGTTCAAGAAGTATAGCTAAAATGGTGATGGTAGGCCTTGCTTAATTTGGTCAATTTACAGTGCATTTCCACTGGATATTTCCAACCTCGTATTTAATGTGGAGTCTTCTTGCCAGTATGCTGAATTGCTTTTAAACACTCAAAGAACACTTTTTTCATGAAAAAGTCTTTTGCAACAATTAGGGGTTTGATGGGTGAGTAGTAAAATGGGCTTTTAATTTGAGGATTCTTTATTCCTCTAATAAAGAGAAGACATTTTTAATAATAATGCTCCATCAGTAAAATTAGTGCAAGTTCTGTGAAAGTTAAATCATAACACGCACAATGCAAGGTTGTTAAGAAGGTGTATTACTGGATGGTCTGAACTGTTAGCAGAGACTAGGGGAAAATAAAAGCAGCAGCATTCTTGACACAAAAGACAATGTATGTATCTGTAAAACCATACAAGCAGAGAAAAATAGATTGGATCCTTTCAGCATAGTACTTGATATTGAAAAGATGTTTAATGGATGTGTGCGTTTAATGAAGTCCTTTAGTCTGAAATCCAATACAAGAGACCACTTAAATGTGAATTTTAGGCATGTTTTTAAATTGCATTGACTTCAGTGGAGCTTAATCCTTTGTCAGATTGAGAGCCCAGTTGTCTACATTTTGTAGTCAAATATTAGAATTAATTCAGTGTACTAGATTCCATTTATTTGACAACTTAGAGCCCTAATCCTGTTTAATTTTCAAAATACTGTTCAGTAGTCCTTTGTCTGCATCCAAAGGACTTATTTTGCATGTGTGCGCAGAGGGAACAAAACAAGGCTCCTGTGTGTAACCTCATAAAATTTGAAATGGAGAAAAACATGTGAGTGTAGTCACTAATTTTTGTACTTAGAATTTTGAACTCAGCTAACTTAAGAACTCCTCATGTCAAACATGCAGAAAACACACAGTATTTGTATTTTGTGTAATTATGTGAAAATAGTGTTTTAAGGAATATTTTGTCTGTTTTCTTCCTCAGAAAACCTGACAGACTGACTACTATTTGCTGTTACTGATAATAAGAAAAAGACTAAATTGACAAGCTGTGTTATCTAATCATCTTACAAGTGGCCCATTATGAGCACTGCTGTGCAAACAACTGTGACCTTCAACTGTTCCTCAGTGTTGAAGGCAGTCTGTAAGCATAGATTTTTAGTTTGTAGTCTGGACTGAGTAAGAACTGTATTTTTCTCGCTTGAAGTCAGTTGTGTTTGCATGGGGCAAGGTCTATGTCTCTGTTACACTTTTGCATAATACTAATCTTTGTTACTGTAATATGAAGAAAAACAATGAAGAAATATAACTTAATTCCTAGGGTTTTTCCAATTCAAAGTGTATCTCTCTGCAGACCTCCTTGTCATGCAAAGTTCAAGCTTCACCTCAGTAAACTGTTGAAAGGAAAGTCAGGCAGGAACGGCATTTGTATTTTGGTGTTCTCCACATCATGTCCCTTATCGACCTTTTGGTCAAGATCTAGGAAGTTTGGTCGAGCCAACCTCATGCATAGCTCTTAACAGACCAAGCAGACAGGGCTGTATTTGTGGATGCTCTTGCTCTGACTTCCTCAGCCCATGAATCTTATCCTGATGGACTTAGCTGAAAAGCAGTGTCTGAGCAGAATGCTTGGCTTAGACTCTTTTGGAGGCTTTCCCTTTCCAGTGCAAAGTCTAAAGGTCCCAGCACAGATTCCTAGTGCTGGTGAACAGGAAAGGCAGATTTCAAGCTACTGTGATGGCAGCCAGCAGACGGTCTTACAGCACAGCCTGTGATTACATATAATGATGGTGCTGCATCACTTGATGTGTCCAAGGCTTGTGTGGTTTGGGTGAAAAGAGGTCCATATTCAGGCCCTAGGTATAAGCTAGTTTTGACCTCATAACCAGGGAAGTTGTTGAGCAAGACACCTATAAGTCAGTTTACAGCATTTAAGAGGTAGAAGGAGCACAAATAGTTACAAACCTATGTCAAAACAAATCTCGGAATTATCTGAACAAAAATAAAAGGGGAGAAAGAGCTTTCTGCTGGCATAGGTGGATTTCTAATGCTTCATGCAGTGGAAGAGGGATATTTTGACACCTGGCCAAACACAGAACAATCAAGTTTTAAATGCAGATTAAGTGCTTTAATAGTAAGCATAGGTAATTTGCTTTGTAAGGAAACTTATGTGCCAGAGACCCATCAAAAACAAAATTGGAAACAACAGATACTCGTCCTGAGTATCATTAATAATAATATACGTTGACAAGGTTCAGTTTGTACATAGCATAAATTTGAGAGGAAGGGTGTGCCTATTCCAATATGGAAGAAATACTATTTTCCTGCTTTTCAGTTGTGTTTTACTATTAAGCATAGGTTTGGTTTTTTTCTTGGCACTCCAGGTTTCAACACATTTTTGTTTGCTCTTTGTATTAACACCTGCTTAGCAGTTTGTTCTTGGGAATTGGACCTCTTGAGAGTATTTTCCTTTGGGATAAGTCTTGTTGTTTGAAGTAAACGAACTCTGTGTGTCAGGAAGATTGTACAGAGTGATTTCTCAGTAGAAACTGATCAAAAGAGAAGGAATTATTACAATTCCAGATTTGTAATACTTTTTTATTTCCAGAGACAATATGATTTACTGAGAAGGGCACTGAGCTGACAGTCAGAAGACCTGGATTCTCTTTGCTCTTCTGCTGATGATCTGCTCTATGTCCCTGAGCAAGTCACTTCCTCACACACCGTTTGTCATGTCTACCTAGATTATAAACTCATCAGAACGTAGGCTGTCTCTTGCCATGTACTTGAACAGTAGCTAGAACAGTGATGACCCATGTTCTCAGGGGTTCTGAGCACAAGAAGAATCTTCATAATGCATATTCACACTTTCTCAGCTGATGTCTTGAAGCTGCCGTGTAGTAACATAACGATACTGAGTGAAGGTGGGGAAAAAAATAGGTAGTTAGCTTGTTGGAAGCATGGCACTTTAGTATGTTTCATACATCCAGAATCCTTAAGGATTGGCTTCACTGAAAGAAAGCAGATTAATGGCATTTTGGTAACAGTATTTGATCTTTTAATATCTGAGTTGTTGGTTAAGTGAGCGATAAATAGATGCTTGGTCTGCAGGTCTGCTCAGTTAGCTGTTATCTGAAAATATTTATTCCACTTCTATTTGAAAAAGGCCTTAACATATCTAGGACTTTTAGATACTAGCAGTAGGGACTACTGTATTAATGAATACAGTTTTTGAAGAATCCCAGGACGTGGTTTCTTTTGTCCTTTTTAGTCAAAGACTGGTAATTAGAGTTCAGAGACTGAATGATCGTTTTGAAAAACACTTCTTTTATACTTTCCAGTTACTTTGGTTTGAGGGGGCAGGGGGAAGAGAGAAAAACTAATGAATTAAGACACAATTAAAGATCACAAATGTAGTATTAACTTAACAATTAGAGCTCTTTAAGTTCTATGAGTTTGAAACAAGGGAGTTATGTAGATGATTACTCTGAGCAAGAAAATTAATGAAGGACTGTGTTTAATGATACTGGGTGTGGTGGGACCCAATGGGAAGGGATCCCTTTGCTCTGTTTCTTTCCATCCTTTTTAGTTGATGATTTTTCTTTATTACATCATTCCCCCGCCCCATTTTCTTTGATCTGCTGAAGAAATGTAATCTTCTGAGCCTTGCTTAAAATAAAATACAGCTGCTATTTTGATATTTAATATCAAACACAATCATGAGGATAGCAGCCTCCTGTACGTTAAAACTAATGTCATTTGTGTATCTGCATCTCTGTGCATGTCTGTTAGTCAGATTTAGAGGGTCATATGTGAGAAGATATGAGACAGCGTTAGGACAGGTAGATGAAATATAAATATAATTGATCAATTGGAACAATGTAGGTAAAGTAGAAACTGTACATTTTTGGGTTTTCCCCTCCTGTTTTCTGCCTTTGTCTAATAGAGTATTGCTTGAAAGAAAAAAACAAAACAACGCAAAAAGAAACATCTTTAAAAACATAATTTATTTAGTTTTCAGTGAAATGAAACTTTTTCTCCAGTTCTCCTGACATTGTGAGTTTGTACTGTTAATGTTCCTTGCTCTTATAGTTCCATTGTTCCCTCTATCCCTGCGTTCACTAATCTGGAACCCACTTATACCATAATAATTGTTGCATTTCAAATCAGAGTTTCGTTACTATCCAGAACTGTTCCTTTCCCCTTGGTTACCTAGCGTGTTTGGTTTGGAACTTCATTATGTTGTTTTATTTCCTAAGGCATAACCATTGAAGATATCAATGGTGTGAAATTATGTCAGAATATGCTGTAAATATAGCAGCAGCTAATGAACATGGTTCAATTTTATTCTTATTTATGTCCCTGTTAGTCTTCATTAACTCTAGTATCTTTACTTATTCCTTAAGGTTGACTTATGTAAATTTTGTAAGTATATTATACCCTTAATTTTGCATACAGTAGTATACTTAGATGAAAGAGTACGAGGGAGATGTCAAACACATACTCTTTGTTGTCATTCCTGCTAGTACAAAGTGGAGGTGAGATGTTACTAAATGAGAGTATTAGTTTATTCACACTGTATTTATATAAAACAGCTAGTTAGGCTATAAAAGAAGAAAGAATCAGTTTATTTCAGATTTTCCCCAGTTTTGAAGTTAACAAAGAAAATATGTATGCAAAAAGCTCACGTTAAAAGTGGTCCCATCCACATACTCACAGTGCAGAAGGTCTGACAACTGGAATATTACTTAGCATTTTAATATTGAAATGAAGATGATCTAATAACCTCAGTTTCCTCAGTTTTAGCTCTTGCTGGATTCTGTTTCTCTCCAAAACAACAACAGCCTGATAGGGCATGAATATATTTAGTAGATCTTGCTTTGTGGGAAGTAAGAGCTGTGTATTATTTCTATGTCGATGCTCACCTACACTCACTTTCATCTGTGGTATACAGCCACCTTGAAGTCAAATACTACATCTTTAAATGCAGGTATGTAATGCCTAAAGCAGCTGGGGTCTGATACAGGTTGGTGGCCTTTAGGTGCTGCTGCAAAATGAATACTCGAGGGGAACAAGGAGAGGGAAAATGTAGTTGCACATAATATTTGGCATCTATCTATTGCTTTGTGGTACGTGAAGCAGCAAACTGCTGATGAGTTATTAGATGTCAAAACGAAGCTGAGTTGTTTAAACACTCCACAGTCTACTACAAAATAACTGCAGGAAGGTTGCTCTTTTTAAAGTGTTGCAAATTTGTAAATAGAAGAATGTGCGCTCTCTTTCTTTCTTTTCTCCTTTGGCAGCTCTTGCCTATTTTCTTGAGGTACCAGTTGAAAGGCGAGGTTGAACTTTCTCCCATGTGGCTGTGAAAGCTGGATTACAGTTTCCATTTCTTCTTAGCCTTGCGTTATGTTGATGAAAGCTGTCCCTGTTGAAGAGCGATTTCTCCTACACCTGGAATAGTGTGGTTTATTTCTCATGGGACTTCCTAAGCACCTACGAGGCCACTGAGGAATGTAGATTCCTAGCTAATGAGGAATCCTGCAGCAGGATGCACGCGCATGCTAGTAGGGAAGGTGTTTTATGGTTGTGGAAAGAAACATTGGCATAGATATAGAGGAAACTAGTCACAGTCTCAATAGCTGTCACTTTGTGTGACACTGTGAATCCTAGGCCTTCAGGGATGATTCCTGTCTTTCTTGGAGGTAGGCTTGGACATGGTTACAAGCCTGTTGTTATTGAAGTGAACAATGAATCCAAACAAGGGACTTCTGGAAAGGAAAGAGTCGGATGCTTGGATGTGTTGTTCTTGGGCAATTTCTTCCCTAAATGCATGTATTCAAGTAAGAAGATGACAAGTTACATCATATTTTTTGAAGCTTTTCCTTCACTTGACAGAAGTGTTTGAAAGGTCTGCTTTGATTTGTGTAAGCGTTCATGTCATAATTAAGGACTGAACTCTGTTGTGCATCAGCAAGGACTTTTAGGAAACCTGTATACAAGAGGTGTATGTCCAAAGTTGGATGCTCCCATGACTAGGTGGACAGCAATGGGAAGATATCCTGAATCTTACTTTGCTATTAGAGTTCAGAGTCTAGATATCCCAAGAATTATAAAGGAGGCTTTGACCACAAAAAGAGGACATTTAAAATTCCAATAAAGAATGTATAAAAGAATTACATTTGTTTGGTTTATTTTTTTTATTATTGAAGATGTATTTCAAGTTTAGACACGTTGCACAGGAGAATACATAGGACACTGAGCATTATCATTACTATTGGTGGTTCCAGGTCAAAACTTAATCCTTAGTCTGATTTATAATTTTGCCCACAGATGTATAACTTTGAACATGATAGTGTGTGATTTCTCAAATTTGCATGGGTTACAGACTTCTAAACCAAAGTCTTAAGGTACTTAGAAATGTTGATCACACCACATATTTCCAAAAAGAGTAGCCAAACCTGTTGCTGAGTACCATCAATTTGGTGGGCTGGGAACAGGCATTTGATATATCTGGAATCTTTAGGTAGATACTCTCATGTCTTTGAAATATATGCCAGTGCGAAGTTTGTGTTTTGTTTTTTGTTTTTTTTTTTTTTTTTTTTTTAGCTCTTTAGTGAACCACTTCACATTTGCTGTCAGCTCGTGCCAGAAGTGAAGCTTTTGTCTTGCGAATCTCCTTGTACTGAAAATTGTGTTACGTTGTTATGCAATTATCATGGAGTAAGTTAAGGTACTTTTGATAAGGTTATGAAAGCAATGTTTATTATCTTTCAAATTGGGAATTTTAGCCATAATAGGGTTAGCCGTATTAATAGCGTTATTCACTAAACAACAGCATTCCTTGTTTCAAGTTATCTTCCAGGTCTAAATATCAAGATCCAGCTTCTCTGCTTGAAGATACCATGTGCAGGGAAGAACCATGAAGCGTAAGTGGAGAGGGTTAAAGAAGGCATGAGCCACTGGGTTACAGAAAGCATAGACTGAACCAAAATCAGTATTTTCCCTGTGGTATTCTGTCTGTCAATACAGATGGAAAAAAAAAAAAGTCCTTAGAAAGCAAAGAGAGGAGTTGCCAGAGACATTTTGCCCCATTCCTTGCAGAACCCTTCTGATTTGAGTTGGTTATATGTATGAGAAGTAACATAGGGTTTGAATAAAAGCATGATCCCTAGTTGAACTTCATCTCTGCAATTTTATTTTCCTATTGTTGTGCTTGTCATTTTCATGCTTTAAACATTTAATGCTGGGGTGTAATGTTGCATAGACTTTGACTCTTCCCAGGGATGAACTTCACTCATTTTTTTTCTGCCTTCTCCCCTGAAAACTAATGCTATGGATTTGTTGTATTTACCGCCTGACCCTTGGGTAAGTGCTAGTATGTTGTCAAATAGTACAGCAAGGGTGCTGCTTACCATATTCAGTGCTTTATTCTGTAGGTGTGAATTTCAGTTAATTCTGTCAGTTCCTAAGATGATATTGAAGCTACCTGTATTGTAGTTTGTGGGACAGTTCTTTCAATGGTGCCAGTTCTTCATTCTTAAAATTTTGCTTTGAGTGTGCAGAGCCTTGCCAGAGCATGTGCCTTTATTTCATTACAATTAGAATCTGTTCCTTGAAAATAAAAAGACATTTCCTAAGCATTGCACAAAAGTTTGGGTTTTTTTAGCACTGAATCTCGAAGTATTTGGCCCATGAGAGTATAACTGAACCAAAGTATTCAATACCTTAGGGCACTGTGGTTTTTTTTTTTGATCCCAACTCTACACTATTATTGTTGCTTAATGAGGAACTAATGTAATTTCTAATGAAGCCACATGGCTGTTGGATAGAAGAACTAATATTTATTTCCCTTGTGACAAAATATACTCTCTTCAGTTAAAATCTAGGAAGTAAAATTAATACCAATGTAAAATTTTGCAAGAATTAGTGTCAAGACTGAAGCATTTCATTATGTATATAAATTACTTGGATAATGAGATTGACAGCAAGTTACTGGAGTATCTGGGCAATCCATGAACTCAGTGGAGACCACTTGAACAGTGAAATCTGTAGAGGCGGGAGAAAGAAAGGGATTTTCTTAATACTTCTACCTGACAGGTTCTTTTCCATCAAGCTGCTACGAACTACGGAGCCTGAGTGCCAAACTCTAGAAGATCTGTTTAGCAGAGAAACTGCATAAACTGAGATGAGCAAGTCTGTTTTGAACTTAAAAGGCAGGTATGGCTGGCTGTATTGTAGGTTTGCAATGCCCTGTTCCTGCAGCATGCTCTTTTCAGTTCAAACACAGGCTTGGATTAACCGGTTCGTCTAGATGAAGTAGCCATGGCAGTGATCTCTACTTTAGCCCTATAGCCCACTTTCAGTTCTTACATAGGAATGGTTCCTACTTAAGAAACAGTCCTCTGCTACCTAGCAACACAGCTGGCTTGTTTTCCTGCCACTTTTCTTACTTTGTAGCCTCCAAAAGATAATGTTAGGGCTATTTTTCTGGAATGGAACAAATATCACCTCTGAAATTTAAGGCTGCACCCACCAGCAGTTGAGCAGACCAGCAGCAGAAAGGAATAATTTGGGAATAGGAAGATTTGGACACGGACAAACAGCTCAGATCAAAAATAAAGCTCAAGTAGTCTGTCATCTTGTCTGAAAATTACCGAAACAAAACATCCGTTTCAGGCACCCATTCATTACAAAATTACAAGTGGGAGGAAGGAGTCTTTGACACTGTTTAGGTGGACCCCATTTATCTCATAGCTAGAAAATAAACCTAAAATGTGAGGACTGCAGTTGAAATTAGGTAATAATTTGGGTTAGGAACAATCTCTGAAGATCTTTGTTTGCCCTTTTCCAGAACAGGTGGCTTATCTGCCTTTTTTCCAGTAGTCAGGGTCTTCCTTTGTAGCCATGAACTCTCAGAGATGATAGAAAGCAACGTGGCCTGCTCCCACAGTACTCTGATTCATCCCATCTGATACCATAGACTTGTATGGATCATAGAACGGTTTGGGTTGGAAGGGACCTTAAAGATCATCTAGTTCCAACCCCCTGCCATGGGCAGGGACACCTTCCACTAGATGAGGTTGCTCAAAGCCCCATCCAGCCTGGCCTGGGACACCTCCAGGGATGGGGCAGCCACAGCCTCTCTGGGCAACCTGTGCCAGTGCCTCACTGCCCTCACAGGGAAGAACTTCTCTGCCTTACATCTCATCTAAATCTACCCTCTTTCAGTTTAAAGCCATGACCCCTCGTCCTGTCACTACATGCCCTTGTAAAAGGTCCCTCCCCATCTTTCCTGTAGCCCCTCTTCAGGTACTGGAAGGCTGCTGTAAGGTCTTCCTGGAGCCTTCTCTTCTCCAGGCTGAACAGCCCCAACTCTCTCAGCCTGTCTGCATACGAGAGGTGCTCCAGCCCTCTGGTCATCTTTGTGGCCCTCCTCTGGACCTGCTTCAACAGGTCCACGTCCTTATGTTGGGGGCCCCGGAGCTGAACGCAGTACTCCAGGTGGGGTCTCACCAGAGCAGAGTAGAGGGGGAGAATAATCTCCCTTGACCTGTGGGTCACGCTGCTTTTGATGCAGCCCAGGATGCGGTTGGCTTTCTGGGCTGTGAGTGCACATTGCTGGGTCATATTCAGTTTTTCATCCACTAATACTCCCAAGTCCTCCTCAGGGCTGCTCTCAATCCACTTATCGCCCAGCCTGTATTTGTGCTTGGGATTGCCCCGACCCATGTGCAGGACCTTGCACTTGGCCATGTTGAACTTCATGAGGCTCACATGGGCCCACCTCTCAAGCCTGTCAAGGTCCCTCTGGATGGCATCCCTTCCCTCCAGCGTGTCGACCGCACAGCTTAGTGTTGTCAGCAAACTTGCTGAGGGTGCACTTAGTTCCACTGTCCATGTCACCAACAAAGATGTTAAACAGCACTGGGCCCAATGCTGACCCCTGAGGAATGCCGCTCGTTGCTGGTCTCCACTTGGACATAGAGCCATTGACCACAACTCTGAGTGTGACCGTCCAGCCAATTCCTTATCCACCAAGTGGTCCATCTGTCAAATCCATGTCTCTCCAATTTAGAGACAGGGATGTATGTGGGATGGTGTCAAATGCTTTGCACAAGTCCAGGTAGATGATGTCACTTGCCTCTTCCCTTATCCACCAAGGCTGTAACCCTGTTGTAGAAGGCCACCAAATTTGTCAGGCATGATATTCCCTTAGGGAAGCCGTGTTGGCTGTCACCAGTCACCTCCTGATTTTCCATGTGCCATAGCACAGTTTCCAGGAGAATGTCCTCCCATGATCTTGCTGGGCACTGAGGTGAGACTGACTGGCCTGTAGTTCCCCCAGTCTTCCTTTTTTCCTTTCTTAAAAATGGGGGTTACATTTCCCCTTTTCCAGTCAGTGGGAACTTCCCCAGACTGCCACGATTTCTCAAATATGATGGATAGGGGCTTAGCGACTTCATCTGCCAGTTCCCTCAGGACCCACGTGATGTATCTCATAAGGTCCCATGGACTTGTGCACCTTCAAGTTCCTTAGATGGTCTCAAACCTGATCGTCTCCTACTACGGTGGGCAGCTCTGCATTCTCCCAGTCCCTGCCTTTGCCTCCTGTGACTTGGGTGGTGTGGCTGGAGCACTTGCTGGTGAAGACTAATGCTTTCTATATCTGTGGATAATGCCTCGCTTCTACAGACCTTGCTTAGGGATCAGGTGGAGATCAGATGTGGGCTTTTCTCCTACCGCAGGAGAATTCTGTATCTACACAATCATATTTGTGTCAAAGCTGGGTGCCATGAGGTGGGGAAGGAAAGAATGGATGAGGCTGCTAGGCCACTGCTGTCATGTCATGTGCCATGGAATAGTAATGAGAGGCCCTCAGTCTGACCAGTTTCCAGCTGTAGCTGCTCAGAAGTGTGAAAAATTAAACATGGTAGGATAATGAAATCAAACCAGACAAAAGGTAAGTCCCTGATCCAGTAATTTTTAATATAAAGCACTAAACTTTATTAAATGCAGTAGCAATGGCTATTCTCTCCACTCTTTATAGTGGTCTTGTTACTCTCTGTTTTAGTCATTTGGCTGTGGGATTGTTTTCTCACCCCTTTCTGATGTGGGAACACTTACTTATTGTGCAAAGAAGAATAGTTTTTACAGAAGCAGTAGAGAAAACTCGGATTAGGAATTACCTGTGCCTGGCAGCATGAGGAATTATTGTTAGCAAGAGCAGTATTGTTATGTGGTCCTGCACTTCCAAGCTGACCATTCATCCATCTAATTGCCAAGTTGTTCAATGGAAGCCTGTTCCTAAAGTTGTATGGGGTGAGAATAAATACCCACATAAATTTCCCTGGTTAAAGCCACTTAACCTCAATGTCTCCTTGAGCTAATTTGAATGGGTATTGTCCCAGATGTGGCCTAAAAAAAAAAAAATCACTAAAAGAATGATCTATTTTTCCATGTCTGTCATTTCTATCAGTAAAATGGGTTCCCCTCTGATTTTGTGCTGGAATAATATTTTTCCAAATGGTAAAATGAGTAAATTTATATACAACTGTGAAACTGGGTATCCAAGTCCCCTGGGAAACTCTGAAAATCTTGTACAAAAATTTTATTCATGGAAATCATGCATTTTCTTGCAAGATTGATCTTGTGCTATTGTTCTTTCAAAAAATAGTGAAACATAATGGACTTTTTCTGGCTTTTTTTATGGTTTGCTGATATGATTTGCTTATTTTAATGATTTGTGAGAGGGCGTCTTCTCAATTAAAATCAAGATACCCAAATATCAGAGGGGATTTGTGTCTCCAATCAAACTGTTCTGGTTTTGAAACTCAAAAGCAGAAATGACATGCCTCAAACAGTGGTTTTGCAAAGACTATTGCTCTTCTTGGCCTGCTGCTTGAAGGAAAACCTGCTAGGTAATGATGCTACTTGTAAGAGTTCTTCTGCCTCAGTAAAAAGAAAAAAATAATAAATTACTACTCTAGTCTTGAGCCTGAATTTTAGAGCTTAGTTAAAAGGTTTCCTGAGCTCAGAGGTGAGCTAAGCTTGAAAACATTTTTGTTTGTTTTTGTTTAATGCAGCAGTTGCTCTGCAGTATTGTTATAGTGAGCACCTAAGAAAACTGCAGGACTTGCAAGAATCAGTTACAGCAATATGCTGCCATGCTCTCATTTTCTAGTTTTTTTTTTTCCTTTTATTTGTACACTTAATGTGTTCAGTAGAGCTCTTGCTCATTTTCCTGCTGACTGCACTATATTTTGGAGTGGCACACTCCTTTCATGCATAATGGTAGATGCCCATTGTGGATCACTTGCGAGAAAATGTGATGACTCACAGATAGTGTGAAGTGCTAGGTTGCATACTAAGTTAAATTACTGCAATGTAATGATAATTACTTCTTTATGAAAAAGGCCCCAAGTGCAATCCAGACGAATTCCTAACCTCAATAAACAAAGGGTAGTTGTAATGGAAGGGAAAAAAAAAACCACACAGCAAATTTGAGATGGCTGGCCATGATTGGTATTTTCTTCCTTCTGGGATTCTTAAATCCAAAATAATCATAGTTACTAGAAAAAATGTCCAAGGGCCAAAATGGAAATTTCTGAGCTCTGCTCAGAATAATGCAAAAAGATTTGAAAATTTTTGTATATAAAAAAAGCTGCCAATTGTGCTTCTACCTTTCAGTTTCTCTGATATCTTTTCTTCTTCAAAAAGCAACAAGATTGCATTGTTATTTACTGACGAATGCTATTTTCTTGTCAATAACGTAAATATTTAAGAGTCTGACAAAACTTCTAGTTAATTTACTTGGCTTTCAGCCTAACAGCAGAAAATAGGTATACCCAGCACATGCTTCTGTCAGTCCATCACATCAGGAGCTAAGTGGAGTTGTACCAGTCTTCACAGGCCCTCCAGCTGATACACCACGCAGCATGACTATGCTAACAGATGTGGTTACTATTTTTCCTGCTTAAACTATCAGCATCTGTGAGAAATTTTCCATATTAAGACTGGTAATTGAAGTTGCAATGACAAATGATTAAATACAGTACAAAGTACAATAAAGCAATTTTCAAAGTAGATGTAAATTAGGATGGCAATTGGGTAGCTCAAGTCCTAATAAACAGCTTGGAAAGGAGAAGAGTGATGGAAAAGAGCTGTTGAATTACTAGAGGGTAAAGTAACTTATAGGTGCTATGATTTTGACTGACAGTGCTGCCATGAGGACCTGATGCTGTGCTTTCCATGCAGGGTTTCAGCGTGACTGGTACACTCTTACCGTCTTCTCTCTATCTGCCGAGGATGGTCATTGTGAGCTTACTCTGTCACAACTCCAGCTTCCTTTTGGGGTTTTCTGGTATTCCCCTGTTTGCATCTCTAATAACTGCCTCTGTGCAGTGCCTTCCAGCAGTGCTTCTCTCACTTTTAAGTCTGGCATTCAGCAGAGTTTTTCCCAGTGGGTCTGAAAACCTTTTGACACTTCTTTCGCTCTTCAGTTACTGTTCCAGCTACCCATTCTTAATTTCTGGTCTGGTTTTTTTTCCCCTCTGTTCTTTAAGTAACATCTGCTGCAAGTATGGCAGGTGTAGTGTAGTCATAGCCTAAAGATGACATATATTATTGCTGTATTTACTTGTTGGCAATAGTCTCAGCTAAAATATGTGTGTACATTTGTGTGTATTTAATGAGTTACCACTCTGTGTTGCTTGCATGCCTCAGGAGGTTGCAGTCCCTCTCCAAAAAAAAACAACAGAAAGAAACACGATACTGTTTTCACTAGCAACTTTTATCTTTGCTGTGATTAAGTTGATATTTAAATAGTACTAGCCAGAAGAAAGCCCCATTCCACGGATCGAGTGTAGCCATGAATACTACAGTGGTCAGCATGCCTTTGCCCATTTTCCCTCATGAGCAAACACTTCAGAAGTAGAGCACCTTAATAAGCTGTGTATATCAGCATTTCCTGAAGGCAAATTACTACATTTAACCTTCATTACAGAATATGGGTATTTGTTGTATTAGTGTTTCTCACATATAGCTTTGAAAGGGGCATAGGTAAAAAAAAATGTGGAAGTGCAGGAAGTGTTCAGAGGTAGATTCCTCAAGTTTTTCTCCCTGTATAAGCTAACTTTCTTTTTTTTTTTTTTTTTTTTAATGGGTTCCCCTCCCTGCTCTGTGTTTCCCTCTCCCTTGTGCATAACCTATGGTGAGCCATGGAGCCTCTTTTGCAGACACGTCTAAGAGCTGCTCATTGCAGTCGTGGGTCACTTGTTGAAGTTGGTTGCCAAGCCTGCTGTGCTGTGCATGCTGCTTTTTTGTTGTGAGTTTGGCATTGATTTTATTTTGGTGACAGGCTGTGCTTTGGTCTAGGAAATAATATCAAATGTCAAGCTTTGCCTTTTCCCTATGCCTGAGCAATCATACCTGCAATTAACAAAGCATTTGAAATTTTCCAGCGTTCTCAAGAGTTTTAGGTTGTGAGAGCCTGTAGCCTTCTCCTGCTTAGGTCTCTATTTACATTGTCTTTGTTCCAAGGAGTGAGAAAGCACTAAACCAAATACCCCACCCTTAATGTTAGAGGTGTGAGTCCCAGTCCTGGAGCTCACTCAGGTGGTATCTGTGACACAGCAATAACAGCCAGCTTTATATTAATTTCCTATTGCTCGTTTGTGTATCTGCCGTGTGTGCAAAGTGTGGGAGTGGGTCTTGCAAGTGACTGAAATCGTGTTTCATTTTCAAAAGGCATCTGGAAGGGCAGTCTGAGTTGTTTCTGAGTTTAAACTCAAGATCCCAGCCACTTCTGTGAGGCTTAAGGATGTATAAGGAAGGCAGCCAGGCACAGCACAACCTGCTTCACGTAGAAAACCAGATAAGATGCCAAGTGGCATTAGCAGAAGATATTTAGGAGTATGCAATGAGCGATGCAGATTCCAGTGTTCAGGTTAGCCAGATCCTAGCACTTAGATTGTCTGTCTGACATCTTTCCTGTAACTTCCTGTCCAAATCCTAGCAGCACGTGCCGTGTAACTTCCTTTGCATCCAGTCGTACTCTCACAGATTCCTCTGTGCACGTGTGGAAGATGACTGACAGTGATTGGAAAAGCATAATTTGTGTCCCAAAACTCAGATGTGAATAGTGATACCAGATGGAGATGGGGAAGATGGAGATGGGGAAAGAGGAAGGTGGAGACTGGCCTTGAGAACAGTCTAAGAGGGAACAGGGAAAGCCTGGCCATCCCCAGGCTGGCAAGCCACAGCTGTTCAGCCACGTCCAGGGCCACGTTCTATTCCCAGCAATAACAACCTCCTCCTTATCCGCTGGCAAGCAACTGCCTCTTTCAAGAAGCTCTACTTGCTCTTTCCCAGCAGTTTTCATCTCCCTCTCTCCCCTCTTTCCCCTTCCCTGTGCCAGTGGCAGCAGCAGCAGCAGACTGGCTTCCAGGCCTAAGAGGCGTTTGGATGTTTGGCAGAGACAGCTGCTTGCATGGTTCTTCAGCCTCCGTGTGCATCCCATCACCCAGGCTTAAGTGGGTGATGCATTAGTGGGAGCGTACTGGAGTAAACTGTTTTCTCACAGAAGATTTCAAAACTGAGTGACACCTTT
The DNA here is from genome assembly GCA_034782735.1 of Sagittarius serpentarius. Taxonomy (NCBI): domain Eukaryota; kingdom Metazoa; phylum Chordata; class Aves; order Accipitriformes; family Sagittariidae; genus Sagittarius; species Sagittarius serpentarius. The sequence goes on from JAVKLA010000061.1 coordinate 4,009,054, forward strand.
CACAGGCCTGTAATGGCATGGAGTGAGAGTCTCCTGTGCAGCTGCAGGTGCAAACTGGAGACCAGATGTGTCTGAGAGTACAAATCATTCTGAAGTTGTTGGCAGCGTGCACACAGCTTTGTGAGAGTCAGCAAGTGCTGGGTGATGCAGCTGAGGTCCGAGCTAGGTGAACTCAGGTGAAAACCTTGGAAACCACGGAGGGAGACAGCAGGGCAGCTGAGCAGAGCAGATGTGGAAGTAGTATTTAACATTTGCATTGGAGCTCTCTGGAATGGAGAGGCAATGCTGCACACTGGTATGTTTGTGTTTTAACACTTTAAAATTAAGGTTTTACAATGTTAGAGAACAAATCTCTTTCAAGAGAATAAATTTTTTTTGAGCACTTTACTTCTTGTTCCTGTATTATAAACTCTGCAGGCCTGAAACACATGAAAAATGCTGTGCAATATGTCTGGCCTTGGTGTAGCTGCCTTTGGGTCCCCATGAAGCAGTTCAATTGCTTTTTACGTGTGAAATTCCAACAGAAGAATGTTATTTCAGAAATTTTTGATCACTTCAATTAACCATACAATTTGCATTGAGACTAGCAGGAGCCAAAGACTAACTTTGCTGTTTTACTTTGAAAATCGCTATGTGTGCAGTTCTAGTTGTTGATAAATGTTACATGTGGGGATGCAATGATCATGTGTGACTTGCACAAAGAAAACTGCGTCCTGCACTTTTCACTGGATTGCTGGGTTTGCAATGCAACAAAATGCAGAACCTGAATGTGTTGTATTAGTGTATAAAGTCTGAATTTTTTCCTTGGGCTTTTAACATCTCCTAATTAATATTTTCTGTGTTCTTATCCTTAGCTCACCTTATGATTTCTCTGGGGAAATGAACTGCTGGAAAAAAAGTCCTCCTAAAATAGTCATTATTTTACTGAAGCACACAAGGTGGGGTGGCAGGTGTGTGGGCCTGCGTGCAAAAGGGTAGAGGGAATCCAAGGGAAGGAAAGGCAAAGCTGACTGGGTAATGACTGCCTTGCTGGGATACAGTGTGCATTCAAGTTTTCAATAAATAAATGAGAATATCTTTTAAATGATTCTGCTTGTAATAATTGGGATTTTTTTTTTTAACATACACATGCACATAATCATTCATTTCAGGCTGAGAGACTACTTTTATTCAACAGAGACAGTTTTGAATCTTGTTGACCTGGAGAATTCTGGCATTGGAACATTTGGATTGCAATTGTGTGCAAAGCTGTCAGATGCCCTGGAGCCCCAAGGGCTGTCCAGCACCAAGTGGGTCTCCACAGACCCCAAGTGCCTGTCCAGTGCCGAGTGGAATCTGTGCAAGGTTTGGCTGGAGCCATCGGAAGTCTTTATGATCCAGAGAAGTGATTTGAAAGTAGATTTGTTTGTTTGTGGGGTTTTCTTAGTATGTTAAATCCCTAACAGTTCAAGCGGACTCTCTTTTTCTTTATTTACTTGTAGAAACTTATTAACTGTATATCATAAGTGCACATGGGTAAATCTCTTCTGAGTTACATCAAAATTTGCAAAATCTCTGCTGAAAACAGTCATGAAGCATAAGTCTGTCTTTTTTTTTTTTTTTTTTTTTTTTTTTTAATTTTTTGAGGAGGAAACAGGCAGGGGAGTTGCTATAAAAGCTCGAAACACTTTTTTTCTTTTTCTTTCAGTTATTCATCCAGTTATTTATCGTGCCTTGGTACTTCCCGATTCCAGACAAGATCAAGAGAGGGGAATGCCAGAATGTGTTCAGAGGGAAGTTAATGTATTATGCAAGAGGTTTCAGTAGACAATTCAAATGTTTAGGATTCTTATTTGAATAGAACTAAACTTGCAAGCTTCTAAGCCACATTGAGCTTGCCTAGCCTGGTCATTGCAGTACAGCAGACTGTCATACTAAGTGCCAGACTAAATCCCTGTGTATTTAAAATTATAGACTTTAACCTACACTTGTTAGGTATTACCAACGGGGTTTCTTCAAGATTGTCTTCCAGAATGCTTTGTAACATGATGCTGTTTGGATTTGTGTATGTGTCTGGTTTTTTTGTTTAAGATTTATTTTCATCTTCAGTATCGGTTATTTTTCCATAGTGTCTTGATTTTTTTCTTTTCTCTTTTTGTTTTCTTGGTGTTAATTTGTTTTTCAAAGTGAGGGCCATAGCCACTTAAGGTAAAATCATAGATTTTAAGGTAAAATCATAGATTCAGACTGTAAGAAATGTGTGGATGTCATCAGGTACAACAGCTGTTGAGCACGGGGCTAACTTCAAAGTTAGAACAAGTTGTCAGGGCCTTGTCTGATCAGGTCTTGATCCAATGAATATCCAGTGATGGAGATTCCAAAACCTCTCTGGGAAACCTATTGAAGTGCTGAGCCACTCTCATGGAAAAGATTCCACCCCCCCACCCCCCCTGCCTTGTGTCCAGTTGGAATTTCCCAGATCACAACCTGCGACTGTTGCCTCTTGCTCTTTTGCCATGCACCTGAGAAGTCTCGCCTGGTTTTCTTCCTTTGGGTAGTAGTCGACTGCAATTAGATCCCTCCCTTAATCTTTTCTTCTCCAGGGTAAACAAACCTATCTCCCTCAGCCTCTCCTCTTCCGTTCATCAGTAGTTCAAGGTGGTTGAAACCAGAAGATGGGATTGCTTTGAGTAAATGTTAGGAATGACTGTTCTTCCAGCAAGAAGAGGAAGACTTTAATTAAGAAAAGTTGTGATTAAATAGCAGTCATAAATGATGTTCTTTCCATGGATCAAGGTCAACGTTACAAGGTACTGATCATCGTTTGTCTCATAAGAACAATCCATTGAAACAGCACACTTTGCTGCTTTGTGAATCCATACCCATCCTGTTTGTTAATATTCTGTTAAAGCACTAGCTGGCCAGTGGGAAATTGGAAATGCTGAGCATTTTTATTTCTTTCTCTTTTTTTTCTTTTTTTTTCTTTTTCAGAAGCAGCATTTCAGAAACATTACCTTTTAGAATATGTAATCCGCATATAGTGGATTGGATGGGAGACCCACATTTCTAGATCTTCTCTTCCCTTAACATCTGCGCTCCATGTGTGCTTGCTGCCTAATTCTTCTGACTTGTAGTTGTGTGATACAGGTGCTTACAAATAAGAGGTAGTCTGCTGGGGTCAGCCTCTTCACAGCTGTACTAGGATGTGAGTAAAGTAAATTTGATTAGTCAGTGATTTAACTAGTGTAAAAACTGTTCTGTCCACAAGATTGATTTTTATGCTTTTACATATATAAAAATATAAACTGTACATAGTATATTCTAACATAGTTTCTGCAATATTTGTAACAATAGTCAAGCATTATGTGACTGTTAATACACCTGTATTTAATTTATTTTTTTCCATAATGAGAAATTGAGGCACAGAGGTGATACTTGCTTTCCCTGGGCCGCATAAGATGCCTACAGTATACTGAAACAGAAACCAGGTATCTGGGGCTTGCACTTTAAGATCATTCTCCATCTTGGAGACTGAGAAAATGAAGTCATCAGATTCCCTTATCTGACTCCAAATACTTAAAGGGTTGGAAGAACAACATTGCCTGTGTTGTGGGGGTCTTAATTGTTCGCTTATATTGAACAATGTAAGTGAAGAAGAATTCTAGTAAAGAACAATTCTGTTCTTAAAACCTTGTTCTTCCTTTCTCCAATTTTGGAGATCAAAGTACTTTGTTACTGGTGGGGCAGGGGCTATAAAAGATTATTCTTGCCCTTGTGAAGAAAATACTTTCTGTTACACAGTTTATTGCTAAAATGCAGCTCTAACTGTAATAAATGATTATGAATGTTCCTTTTATGAGCTGTTAGAATTAGTAATGCAGAAGACAGTATGCCTGGAGTGAAAATATTTTAGCATTTCTAAATAAAAATCTGGATCCAAATTGGGCCTCGTGTAAAGATCTCCCTATTTTTCCTTGTCACTTTTTATCCTTGCTGAAACTTGTAAAACTGCTAAGGAATTTTTGGACAGAATGCCCAATTATTTAATCCAGTGCTTCCAATATTTTATCAAGTGTGACCAGAGTTCCTGTGGTGTGTCCCAGTAATAAGAGGTGCTAATTCTGAAGTCTCATTTGATGTAGTGATCTAGCATTCCTGGTGCTAGCGATTCCAGCTTTGATTCCCTGATGCTACCTATGGTTGCTGCATGTAGTACGCATAAATATTTGGGAGTTTTATGGATATAGCTGTACTTAGTTTTTGTAAGAAGTATGTGACCAAGAGCTGATATTACTCTGTACTTCTAGAAGTAATGAGTGTTGTTTTGGTCTTTATGGTGATTGGGGTATTTTTGTATGTAAGGATTGTTCTGAGTCCATTGTCTAACTTACTGAAATAGTTGAATAGTAAGACCTGAGCCCCCCCCCTTTTTTTTTTTTTTGTCTGGGAGAGTTACCATGGATGAAAGGCAGTAAAAATGTGTTTTGTTTCTGCCTCAACAGTCTCTCTTCATTTTTTTTTTTTTCCCTTCTTTGATTCCTCACAGCACCAGCCTTTCACTAGTACCTGCTTTTTTTGTCTTCTAGCAGTTCGCTTCTCCGTATGTCCTACTATAGTCCTCCATTTATTCCATGGGTCTAAAAATTTTGGCTGGTGTATGCGGTTCTGCAGTTGAAAATCCCTAGGAATTCCAAATCTGAATTTTAGCTGTGGTGTTCTCAATTACCTGGACTCTGTAGCGTTCATCTGCATAACAGTTATAGGAATGTTAGATTATCCCACTTGACAGCAGAAATTATTGGATTTGCTTAATTAACAAAGTACTAACCTTGTAAAAAGTGGTAGCTTGATATGCTGAGTACTTGTTAGACTGGGAAGAAGGAGGTAACTGTTCAAATTAGCCTATGTAAAGATCTAAAGCAAGAGCTGTACAACTTACAGAATTGTTATAAAAGTCATTAAGATAGACTTGCGTTGGTTAGAAATACATCTGTTGAAATTCTGCGTCACTGAAGGGCATTGAGAAGTACAAAGCACGCTCTGCTGCTGCAAGGAACTCAGCAGCTATCTGGTGTCAGGAAGAATAACTTGGTTCAGCTGGTTAGTTCCCCGCTGCTGCTTTCATTGGGTTGTAGTGATGGTTATTTGATCTAACTTATTTTGAACAGTTTGCGATAAGGCTGTGAGAAGTGACCATTGAAGGGGGAAGGTGTTGAATTTCCCTTGTAATTATTTGTTTTTTTTCCCCGCAGATAAACAAATCAGTGTGTGGAAGTTGGAGAAAGTAAATAAACTAGTGTTCCGATATGATATTTTCCTTAGTTTGTTCAAATTACTTTCGTAGCCCTTTCAAAAACTTCACTGTAATGTTGAAATTATTGGATTTTATGTCACCATAGCTGCATAGGATTCTGGATTAATTCACACTTTTCTTAATTGATCCCTACTTAGGCTGTTTATTTCAACACTAATCTGTCCGCTCTTCTACTCACGTGCACTAAATGTACTGCTCATAAGTAACCAACCTAAGAATTGCAGATAGTCTGTGAAATGCCATTTTCAATCTGGGTTTTCTTCCCTTTGTTTCTAATATAGCCATCCTTGCTCCGTTCCAGGCCTTTTTGACTCAGTGTAGGGCTTCATGAATAGAGCGATTATTTTCAGTGGAATTTTGTTAATAATCCAACCAGTTTATTTTTCTGACTTCATACAATAAGAGAAAATAACTTAAATGATAGAGATGAACAGTGCCAACTCGGGGACTAGTATTAGTTTGTATTGAACAAAGTAAGTAGGCTCCATAAAGGTAGAGTCTTGCTGTGTAAATGACAGGCACGTGCCTTGTCTTCATGTCTTGTCTTATTTCCAAAGTGAAAGGGTTTGGATGTGCTTAAGAAAATCAAATCATGAAGTCTTTATTTTTATTGCTATTATTTATTCTGATCTAGGTAGTCACAGTTTGTCTCTGCAAAACGCAATAGCTATAAAATACTCAATGAAGTATTTGCTTCTTGGCAGTAGACGGCTACAAATGTGATGGATTAAGCATAGTGTAGCTGGCATCTGGAGAAACGCAAGAAATAGCTTCCTAGAATACAAAGATGTTCTTCTAAGTGCTTGAAAGCAGCTGTGTGATGGATATACCAAAAAGCCCACTACAAAGGCAAGGATGAGCTGTCCGTGTGCATTGCTGTCCTCTAAAGGGCCGAATACATAGACATTCAGTGACGGAAGTAATTTCACTTAAGGGTTTTTAACTGAGCTACTCAAGCTGGTTCTGTGCCTCGTAAGCTGGGGTTTTTCCTCTTTGGAGTTAACAGCAAGTGGCTCTGCATGGCTTTATGTATCTGCTAAACAGATGACAGCAGCATATGATGTCATGAGTTTGTTAATATACCAGGACAATCTTTGCTCTTTAATTCACACTGGAATGCAGCAGAACCTTGCTATTTACGTTAGACTAGTGTAGAGTTCAAGTATGCAGGTCTAGAAGATTGTGTCTGGAATACAAAACTCTGTTGGAATACATCTATCCTGGAGCTTAGCGCTCAGTTGTGTTATGGCTGGTGATATCTCCTAATGATTTCCCTTCCAAACACCTTGTTCAATTTAATCCCTTTTTTTCCCTGCATATCCCTTCCTCCCTCCCTCGTATTTCTTCTGCATGCAGTGTCCTGTATTCTTGAACCATCTTAAGACTTGAACTTTGGGTATTTTCAGGTCTGTTGAACCTCTAAAGATGTTACTGGTGCTGCTAAGCACATTTCTCCAAAGTTTCAGTCCAGAAAGCACTGAGTTAAGCCCGTGGAGGTGAAGAGTTAAATTTCCCCTCTGACATACTGGGAGTGTACTGTTCCATCTCTAATACAGTGAAGGCTGTGGAAGAAATTATGTCATCACAGAGTAGCTTTATGGGTAAGTAAAAATCCAGGAGCCTGTGTACTCCTTAAAAAAAACAAAAAAACAAAAAAAAACCCAAACAAACAAACAAAAAAAAAAAAAAACAAAAACAAAAAAACCCCACGCAACCCCCCCCAAAAAAACCACCAAAAAACCCCAAACAAACAAAAAAACCAAACCCCAAAAAACAACCTGACATGTAAAGTCTTGAGAAAAGGGAAGTGAAATCTCCATGTGGAAAGTAGTAATATGTTCACAGAATTGTCTCTAATGGATTTCTAATGAGCTATTGGCTCTTTATGTACAGTGACATGAAGGGAAAAGCTTGGGATTTCACAGCATGTATAACAAATCTGTCAGTTTTTAAATGATTGTCTCAGAACTGCAAGGTGGTACTGAGCAAAATAGGTTCATGGCAGGCAGTTGCCTCTAGACGATGTGGCTGTGAATGCTGGCGCAAATAGAACTGGCAGAAATTGTTCTAGTATTTGTCTTTTTGAGACTGGAGCTGGGGTAATCAATAAATCTCTCTCTCAATTTCAGCGTGACGCTTGCTCCGGTCCTCCGGCAGAGAAATGGCTGTGCCGGCGCCCGCGGTGCCGTTCCCGAGGCGCAGGCGCCCTCTGCCGGGCGCTGCCGAGAGCTGCGCCTCCCTCCGCCGGGGCCGGGGCCGGGGCCGGCGGCGGGGCCGGGGCCGGCGGCGGGGCCGGCGGCGGGCGGTAGACGAGTGGCTCCCCGAGATGGGAGTTCACGCGGCGGCCGAGCCGATGGGACCGCCCGGCACGCAGTG
>JAVKLA010000061.1:4022027-4032218 GCA_034782735.1 Sagittarius serpentarius
GACCCAGGTGCAGGACCTTGCACTTGGCCTTGCTGAACCTCATGAGGTTCATACAGGCCCACTTCTCGAGCTTGTCCTGGTCCCTCTGGATGGCATCCCGTCCCTCAGGTCTTGTAGTAAAAGCTATCGAGCAATTACTTCTCCAGATGCAGACAAACATCCTTGTATCTTGGTTAGCTTTGATGGACAGCTGTCTGTTCAGGGACAGTCCCAACTCATGATGTAATGGGCGACAAATCACTTTGTTTTAGCCATTTCACAGCCTGCTCAGCAGAGGAAGCTGGAAGTTGGGCTTTGCCTTTGACTAGTCATTTAGTCTCTTTCTCATAAACTGACAAATATATGTGGAGTTTTATTCTCCCAGAAGTTATTTTTAAGTTCTAAATTGAGGCAGAAAAAAAAGAATCTCTGATTTGTCCAAGGTCTAATAAATGTCTGTCCTGCCTGTTATTGTTGAATGCTACTAGGACCGCATTTGTCACGTAATGACGGCGCTAGCAGCTGCACAGACAGGAAGTAGATTACTCGTGTGTGTATCTATATATATGTGCACATACATACATGCGGTATACCCAAATGCGGTCTGCAAGCTACTTCTAAGGAATTTGACAGAAAATTTTGGCTGAGTGTAATCTTTTTTTATTCATTTTGGTTCTACCTGCACTTGCTTGGGGGTTCCTTGTGGGTCCAGTCCTGTGGCCTCTGGAGTAATTGAAAAATCATCCTCATGCTAGCAGGTTCTCTGGTCACCTCTCATTGTCTTATTTATCCGGAAGAATTTTCTTTTTCTCAACCATCAGGTATGTTCACCTGTTTACCTCCATGATTTACATCACTTATTTATGCAGTTTTATGATCCATAAATCATTCTCCCCCAAAGCTTTTCTATGCTGACTCCAGCTATGCTGCTTCAGTGTATTCTGACAGCTGGTATTACACCTCTAGGGTTAGCTTATTTTTCCTTTAAGACTGAAGCCTGAAGCTCAGTGGAGCTCCTAAGTACTGAGTGGTTCTTAGAAAATGCTAGTTTGCTCACCTAATTGATGTAGGCCCCAGACTAAAGCCCACTGAAGGTATGAAAACTCTGCTCGTTGACTTGAAGGTACTCTAGTGAAGGGGGTCATGTTTGAACATGGTGACACAAGGGAAAGCCCATTGTAGGTACAACGTTAGTATTGTTTTGTATATTGTATACCTCTTTCACTTATTTTTAATTGGAAACGTTATCTTTTGAAATTTGTAATTACTTCGTGCATGCTGTATAGGTAATTCAGTGTACTTTGAAATACACGGTTTTCCCAAAATGTACAAATTCGGTAAAGCTACTTGCTATTTATCCATGTCTGAGGTTTAATGATGTTGTTGATTTGTTAAAATTCCCCAAGCCATATGCACTCCTGTCTCTGGAAACTGGCACTCTGATACATATCATGTCTACAGTAATTTCCTAGGGAATACTGGGAATGTTTTCGCAGGCAACTGGGCTGAAGCATTTCTGTATTCTACTCATTTTCCACAAGTAGCATGCTGCACTTAAGCATATTGCTGCAGCTGTTTGTGAATATTTGTCAACCAAGATAAAATGTACCACTCTTCACTTCTGCTTCCACCCCCATATATTTCAGAATCAAGCCCTGTCTGCTAAGGATATTTGTTATTCTCACAGTATTTAAAATCTAAAACGTTCAGCACATTTATTACTGGAGGTTGCAACTGAAGCAATACTCGGTGGCTTATGGACTGTGTGCAGAATACAAATTCTTCTGAGTCCTGATGGTTTGTTTCAGCAGGAATTGCCACCTTATTAAAAAAAAAAAAAAAGGAATAAAGAAAATGCTTTGAACTTTTCAAGTAATTAATCTTATTTTGCTATCAGCAGTTATTCCTGCTCCAATTACTGATGTTAATCATAACTATGACAAGCTACAGTTAACATTTCTGTGCAAAAAAACCTATTCCCTCCACCTCACCTTCCTCCCTTGGCCTCCAAACCTTGTGAAGAAGTACTCCTGATTCGGTTTTGCCAGTGTCTATTTCCACTCTGATGGGAGAAACTTGCTGGAGCTGTTTAAGGCTTCTGATGGCTTTTGCATGTCTTGTGTTTTCTGTTGTTTTTTTTTTTTTTTTTTTTTAATTTGGTTTGCTAGAAATCATCATAATTTTCATAAAATGAGCCGTTTGATTCTGAAAATGGGATACCTTGAAAGTAGCTCAAGTGCCCAAAATAATGGCTTCTCCAGATGTTGTTCAGTTCTGTACAGATAGAGTAGTAGTATGCAACTTTTTAACTCTTGGTGGTAAATACCTTAAACCAACTCTTGAGATCCCTCAGTATTACTAGTGAAGGCCATAAAGCAGATGGAGACTTCTGTACACCAAAAGCTTATATACCCTCAGTTGATTCAGATCAGTGGTAAGTTTAAAAGTTGTGCTTTAAAATACTCGGCAGTCAGTTTTAGCCAGTAAAATTATCAAACTATTTTCTTTCATTATTAATGGTTGCTCTTGAATGACAAGTTGCAGTAAAACTGATCAGATAAGGGATTCTGATGAAATTGTCCGTGGCCAAATAAGTTAGTTATATCAAACTGGTTGCAATTCAGTAATATTGTATGTGGAGCTTCAGTTCTGGGCAATATTTAGAGAGTGTTGAACATGAGAAAAGGAGGAGAAGGTGCGAGGGGGGAAGGCTGCCTGTCACTGGTGCTCTCTGTACTTGGAGGCATTTGAAGGAGGTTGGCAACACCTTGGGGAGTGCCTACACTGCAGCAGCTGCACTGCGGTGCTGTTCCTTTGAGGACGTTCATATATTAGTTGCGTTCTCTGCCTTTACACTGCTTTTAGGTTACTGAAAATGCATACGGTCTGTAGAGCATGGAATGCTGTCCTGACTTTACGAACCCCATGGTCACTACTCTGCTACTGAAATATCACCCACGTTGCTCACCCAAGTGGTGCAGTGTTCGCTTCTCAGAATCAGCCATGTGAAATACAACACTGTCTTGATAGTTCCTGTGTGCATTGCTTGACTTAATAAGGGGACAACTGACTGTTATAAGGGGTTTGTGTTTCTTTTTGTTTGGTTGTTTTTTTAACCCGTTCAAGATTGTTGTGGTGACTTTTTTTTCTTGGTGCTTCTTAAATATATTTACTGAAAAGGTATACAAGCCCTCTTTTTCTCTGTATGCTTGATGTGTGTGGCCGTGCCTGCCAGGCCCCCAGGCTGCGATAGCCTGGCAGAGCGGCTCGCTTTCTTGAAACTCAGTAGGCATCTCTGACTGAAAGCAGATTCCAAAATTTATCAGAAGTTTCTGTAGAATGTAGCTCATTTCTTGTGATTTATTCTTAGCGCAATTTTATTTTAATGTGTTTTTAATTTTAATATTATCTTTAATCTGATCTGGAGTCAAAAACAGATTTGCAAGTAACATATCGCTTTGAGAATTTTTTTTCTCCTTCTTAGTATCAGTGTTCTTCACTGAGTAGCTGCATGAAAATATTCAGCCTGTTAAAATTCTGGCATTTGCAGTACTTTGCAGAGTTCTTTGAGATGTCCAACTATGAGGCTTTTTGTCAGCTTCTTGTGAAGAAAAATAGCCTCACAAGCTGCTTCTGAAGCAAAATCATATGCAGTAGGCATCCTTGTCATTGTCTTAATTTATGAAGGTGGCAAGCCTTTTGCAGTGCATGGTCTATAAAGACATTTAAAAAAAATTCTTTAAGCAAGTTCATCATAAAGTGGATGCTCGAGGAAAAAGTATGATAAAGCATCATTCCTGTCCTACAAATTGAAACTGAAATGGGTGAACTTACTTAACCAACTCTGTGTTGGGAACTGATGACAGAATTTGTAACTAATTAGACTTCCTAAGTACCAGAGACGCACTTCAATGACAAGACTTTTCTTTCTCGCCACCTTCTTTATTTGAATGTTTTCAGGCATATTTCCAAGAAACAAAATAGTTTTAGTAGTTTCAATAGAAACATCTATTTATGTTGTTAATTTTGTGGTTTGGTCTACATGTGAATGCATTGGTAGTTTGCAACTCTTGAGTATGCCACAAATTTATAATGATGGCTTTAATTACAACAAACACAAACTGCAAAATCCCATAGTAGTTTTTTGATTTGCAGTAGAAAGACTGCAGCCCAAAAATTTTATAATTTCCTACACTTGATTGTCTGTTAGCAGTTACTACTTTTGACATCTGGTACTCTGGGAACAAAGTGACACTTACGTCTGCAATTGTGTAATAGTATTACGTTTTCTTAAAAAAAATTCCTGTTAAAATTGTAAGTAACTGCATTTTTAATTCATGTCACTTTCTCACTTCATATTTAGTAATCACTTTTTTATTGGGAAATAGTTTCGCTATCAGAATGCTGAAAGTGTTTAGAAATGTGGTTTGGGACAGAAGTTTTGCCTGTCCTTTTAACTGCAGATATACTCACTGGTTTTCTAAAATGATTCATATTTATCTTCAAATATAATTTGGTGATGCTTGTTTACCACTGTTTTCATAGACTGACATATAATAGGTGTGGTGTAGTACAGTATAAACCTTTTTTATTTAGGTCTGAAGCTGTTTTTCCATAGTTCCTGTGACATTTTAATGGTGGGACTCTTAAATAGATAAATATACTTGGCCCTAAAATATGCAGAGGCAAAAAATGTGCAGACAGATCAAAACATGAATAGTTTTGGTAGACTTACTGCATGGGGTTTTTTTAGCCTAGAGATTTCAGCTCTATTAATAAAACATCAATGCATTTTTTTAAAAAACCTAACTCAGCTCTAAGCAGCTTATTTCAGGAAAGCTTGTCTTCTAGGTTACAAGGTTTCATGGCTGAACTGTAGCAAGCTGTTAGAAGTACAGTGTATTGGCTTAAGGGCAATCTGTATCCTTATGGATGTTACATGCATAGCAAGTAGGGAAAAGGCACCTCAAGATAAACTCTGAGATCACTTAATTTACAGCAGTTGTGCAAAAAATTGAGTGTATATTTTATGCAAAGGAGAAGCATTGGGCATAATCCTAATCCTGTAGGAACTAATTTTACGGATTTTATGTAGGCAGGAGTCACCTTTCTGATCACCAGAACAGGTATTTTCTGAGACTATTATATGTGATTCTTTTCTCAGGTCTCATTTTCTCCTTAGTGCCTTTAATATATTGACTTATTTAAGTGGAAGGGAAAACATATTATGGACTCTTTTTAGTTTTCATAATATCTGTACTTACTGGCACGCAAAGAGTTTTGTTTGTTAACAAGTTGTTGAGGGTAATTTGGTGATTGCTGGAAGAAGGAAAGGTAAAAGTTGAACTGTCTGAAACAGTTCTGAGTTTTAGCACTGATGTGAAAACCTTTCATTCAGTGAATTCGCATTGTGTGCTGGCGAAGTGTTGATCTGGAAGAGAAATGGACAGGCCAGAAAGGAAGCTATATATATGTCTCATGTTACAGCATCACCAGTAGAAGATTTTTGCCTCATCACATTTTTAAGGGAATCTGACAGAGACTTTCAGCTCTTTTGTGTTTACTTCTGTTGTATAGCATATGCAATTCAAAGCTTTGAAAGGAATGTGCTATAGATATGAAATTTTATTTTTGCTACAAATTAGTTTTAAAAATGAGCATGTCTACTTCAGCACTTCAAAGCAGTTTTGAAATGTCTAGCAAGTTCCTCAAGCTGTTGAAGTGATGGTGAGACTCTGATTTGTTTGGGCGCTTCGTGTTTGGTTGGTTGGTTGATTGGGGGGGTGGGGTGTGTGTGTGTGGGGGGTTGTAGTGTTGTTTTTTGGGTTCAAGAATAATGTAGTCCACCCCTTTGTTTTCACTGGTCTTTGCAGGGAAGTTCCATAAATACAGTAAATGTATGATGATCAGAAGCACGTAGAAAGGGAATGTATATGGATCTGTAATGAAGGCCGTCTCTCATAAGGTGTATTTTGCAAGATGAGCATTAGCTAATCAAGCTACAAAAGTCCACAAAAAATGCCCATCAAACTTAAAAAACATGCCTTTATCTGAGCAGATCCTTCTGTGATTTGGGACTGGAAATGTTTAAGTTTAGGAAGCCATAACATCTAGTTTATTTAATGTTGTTTCCAATGTGCACGTTTGATTTTAAATTAAGCAAAGCACGTATTTGAATTTTGTACTAGAAAGTGTAATGCCCTTTAAGTTTGAAGATCCCATTATTTTAACATTCCAAATGTTAAACAGGTGTGGTCAGATAATTCAAAAGATTTTGTCAGAGACAAGTGTGTCAAAGCTTGTTTGGCAAAATTCAGGGAGATGGTGTATCAGGAGTTGCTAACTGAAGTTTTCGCGGGGAGGACTTGTTGCTCTTGACTGTGCTGAAAAAGTAGTTATTGCAACCTGTGTTTTGGTTTTGTGCGTTAACCCTTACCTTCGGATAAAGTTATGGAAGGAAGAAACAAGTAAAATTAATATGGACAGAGATAGGTATGACTTCAAACTTTGCGTGGAGAGGCAGATTGAGTTTTATTTGGACTGTCAATCTGTACAATCTAGAGTACTTCCAAATCCACTAGAAGAGATTGTAGCTATTTTACAGAATGACAAGAAAGAGGGCCGCTGCTATGTTCTATATGAAAGTCTTATAGCAGGGTCATTTTATGGCCTAATGTTTTTGGCTCTGACTTATTTTTTACTTTTTGAACTTTTTCTTGGTATTTGGCAGCTGCAGTGGCTGAGGACTGTCTGCAGTGTTACAAACAGAAATCTGCTAGAGTGTCCGTAGTGGTGATATAATATAATGCAGCCTTGTGGGTACTTGCCAGTAGCAGGTCTCAAAGTGCGTTAACTAACACCCACCCACCCCTACCCCTCTCTGCCTCCAAATAAACAAACCAAGTCTTTGTCTTTGAACCCCATTTTACAGATGGGAAAACTGAAATGGGTTGCTCAGTGTCACCTAGGAGCACCAGTAACAGAGCTAGGAAGAGAATTCTTTTCATTTTGAGTGCCTGCGCAGAGTGCTTATTACTGGTGCATTTAAGGCTACTTACTTATTACTTTATGTGTAAATGCTTGTCAGCACAGCTCAGAGCTTGAGATGTGCAGTTTCTTTATCAGTCATGGTTAGAAAGCTCTAACAACCTTGGTACCTGAAAACCCCCAAAGATTATCGATCTGTTTATCCTCGTAACACCTCTGTTTTAGGGAAGCAGCATACTGAAGCAGAACTGACAAAAGACAGGACGATTGTCATACCTTATCACCTATGGAAGTCTTCACTTTGGCTGCTTCTATTCTGTGCAGTTCCAAGCATAATTCATAACTGCAGCATAGCAAGACTAAAGTAGGCAAAGAAGTCAATTCCTAGGGTGGCAAAATGGCTCTGCCCCCATCTGCTTGTGGTTGTCTCTGCCAGACCCTGGAAAACCAGGCGGCTGCTGCTGCTATGGGTGGCACTTCATGGTTAGCATGAGTAGGGCTTGGGTTATAGTAGGGCGAAAGCAGCCTCTTCCACTAACTGTCACAGGCTGCCTGCATGGTCATAGTCCTGTAAGTAGAAGCTGAATCTCTACCTGATGTTGCTGTGATCTGTAGCAATCAAAAATAGAGGAAAAAGTACTGCAAAAACAGTTCCAGGTTCTGCTTTTGCTCAAAGTCTCACATAGTTAATAGCTCCCATGTGTACTAACAGCTAACTACAAAAGGTGTGTTCACTTTGACAGTAGTATTTGCTGATCTTCAGAAGATTTAATTATGGTTTAAATTAGGTTTCACAGTCCGGCTAATATGCTGCATCTTTTTCAGTGGACAGTGTTATGGCAGAAGTTTAAATCAACATATATTTTGATGCTTTATCCTTCTAACAATACCTAATAATTAAGTACCAAATAGAGAGTTGGGAAAAGTTATGAATAATAAATGTTAAGCTGGCTTTCTTAGATTCTCAGAAATATTTTCTGTACTTGTACTAAAGAAGCTTGAATATTGAATCTTTGCCATAGAGTTGGAAGAGTGAAAAAAATTGATTTTTCAGTTATGTCTTGGGTAACTGTTTCTTAAGGTTCAGCTGAGAACACTGGATTTCAACAAAGATACTTACTGGACAGCTGACAAGGTGATAATTGTACCTTCCACTGCTGTGATAACTCTCAGCCTGATCCCAGTCTATCCGTCAGTGGAGTAAGAATGCTGTAAAGTTGTCTTGGAGCCCATCTCTTAATGAAGTGTAGAGCTCAAAAGGTAGCTATTTCAGTACGTTACTCCTCAGTGACACTACAAATTGGGACCCCAGTAATGAATTGTATTCAGACTAAAAAAAAAGATAGGTGTCATCATGCAGTAGACAGTAGAAATCTGCAAACAGTTGGAGCAGCAGAAATTCCACAAAAGAAAAACTACAGATCACAGGAGAAAAAAATGGATTTGACTCAATATATTCAGAAAGTGGAGTATAGGGTTTATGCTGCTTCAGATGCTACTTTATAGCACTGACAATGTTGAGATGAAAATCACAGTGGGACTGCTGATAAGGCTTAAAGAACCAGGAGTCATGAATTAGTTGTTGAAAATGCAAGCTAGCGTCTAAGGCATGTCATTTCAAGTTACTTATTTGTAAGTTAATTTTAATATTAAAACAGATACTGCATTCTGGTTTGGAGGTTTTTTTGTTTCGTCCTGCAAAAATTACTAGTGTACCTTGGGCCTATTACTTTGTGCCACAAACAGGTTTTATTAGATGTATGGGTTTTTGAAGAAGTGCAGCATTACTTGGTGTTATCTGGAATGTAAAAACTTCCATTAATTAAGATAACTCGTGAAAAATATTTTGATTACACAAGACTCTTTGGGAGCAGATTAACAAACTAATTCCTTATGGTGTCCACCTTTTCATGATATGACCATATGGAAAAATTGGAAACTGAACTGAGCTAGTCGGTACCCATGTGATAATCTTATACAGAGAAATTAAAACTCTCATCAGTTTATAGCCAGCAGCACTGCTTTGTTGATCTACACAGACTCATGAAGTCTATACTTGTATCTCTGTGCTACGTGGATGAATTAATTCATTTGCAGAGCTGATGCGCAGCTGTAAATGAATTTTTGGGCCCCAACTGAAAGGGAGTTTATCTACAAAGAGGATTCATTAGATCTTCCAGTGACAGTGAAAGTCCCCTGGTACCTTTCTAGCCCAGCTTTGTTACTGTGCTGAAGGTTTATTTTGTTGCTCTTAGTGCTGTACCTGGCCTTTGTGCAGATTTGTGATCATTACTGTAGGTGGCAGCAGAAGCTAAATAAAATACAAAGATTTTAAAAATTAATTAAACCCCTCTCTGCTGCTGTCCTAAGTATGTTTTTTTGCTCTTGGTGCCTGCCAACTGTTCTTGAGGACTGAAGCAATTACAGGCAGCAAAAGCCAAATTAAATAAATTATATCTTGAATTAAGATTTCACTCATAGACAGTTGGGGTTGTTTTGTGTCTGTGGCTGTGTTGGTTCTTTGTGTGTCCTGTGTCATATACTAAAAGCCAGTCTTAAAGCTCCTCCTGATAATCTCTGAATTCCTCCTTCTGTATATGCCATGGTGTCAAAGAAAGAGCAGCAGCAATTCTGACAAATGATAAGAATAGAACGGTTTGGGTTGGAAGGGACCTTAAAGATCACCTAGTTCCAACCCCCCTGCCATGGGTAGGGATACCCTCCACTAGACCAGGTTGCTCTCAGAGCCCTATCCAACCTGGCCTGGGACACCTCCAGGGATGGGGCATCCACAGCCTCTCTGGGCATCCTGTGCCAGTGCCTCACCACCCTCACAGGGAAGAACTTCTGCTTCACATCTCATCTAAATCTACCCTCTTGCAGTTCAAAGCTGTTACCCCTTGTCCTATCACTACACGCCCGTGTAAAAAGTCCCTCTCCAGCTTTCTTGTAGGCCCCCTACTCCTCTGTCTTTGGGAGTACTTTTATTTTTCCCCCTGTAATAAGGCTGCTGATTGCTTTCTTTCATTACAACTAAATTGACTTTATTTTCCTGTTTTATTTTTTTTTTAATATCTATCCTTCCTCCTTTAGTATGTTGGCTGTCTGTAAGCTGTGTCCTTGGATGTCACTTCCTCTCAGTGTGCAGAACACTGTAATGGGTTTACGTGGCAAGGTTTTGGTAGTGGGGGGGCCACAGGGGTGGCTTCTTTAAAAGTTGCTAGA
>JAVKLA010000061.1:4032318-4052615 GCA_034782735.1 Sagittarius serpentarius
CCTGTCCTTATCTCGATCCACAAGTCTTTCATTATATTCTCCCTCTCCTGTTTAATTAAGGAGGGGGAGTGAGAGAGAGGCTTTGGTGGGTACCTGGCATCCAGCCAGGGTCAACCCGTCACAAACCCATAAGGAAAAATGTTATAATGTGCCATCATGCTAATTAGCTGCTTAATAAGACAGTTTATTTCCTCTTCCCATCAATACCTTGGTTCGTACAAGAAGCACGGGGGTCTCTTTGAACAGGCATTGGCCTGTTAGAATTATTTAAAGTATTTGGAATAGTGGACTGATCTTTAATGGGAAATGACTCCCAATGTTAAGTTTATTACACAAAGCAATAAATGACTTTCATTATTTAAAAGGGCATAAAACCAAATGATTATGCGTGAACTTGAAAGTGGGCTTTAGGGGCAAGCAGTAAATAATAAATGTACCAAAAGTTCCATACATGATTAGCAAAATTGCTAGAAAAGAATGAGCTGTGAGAGCTAGGGGTCTGCAGTCTTTGTTTTTACTCTGAAAACCGTAAAACTCAATTTTCTGCGTGGCAGACATTTAAAATCAGGCAAAATGTAGTGCATCAAAATGACTCCGTGCTTTTGAAATATTTCCAAAATCCTTTTATTATGAAAAAGAACTCCAGGAAAGTATGGAACTGCTGTTTAACAGTTGTGTTCAATATATGATGAAGGTGGGCACAAAGCTCTAGGTATTAAAGTTTATGAATGTATTAATTCTCTGCTTTGGGGGAATTAAACTTTAATATTGATGATAAACCTTCTGTAATAAAATGTGGGGAGAGCAAGAGTAAATCTCTCTTGCAAAGTCCCCAAACTATTAAAATAACTGCATGCAAGCTACAGCATCTCCTGAGATATATTATAAATGAACTTCTACATAATCATATGCATATGAATGTACAATGTGCATAAAGTGTTTTTTATCAGAGTTGCTGTCTGCCTGCAAAAGATACTGTCCCAAATGACTGCATTTCTTTTAAGTGATTGATATCTAGCATCGATTTCACAATATTTCTCTCAAGATACACATTATTCACTACCCACAGTGTGTACCAGTGGGAGATTTTCTGTTGACTGCTTTGAAATGGTGCAGGATTTCTACAGTAGATTTTTCTGCCAGTCTGAGATTGTTACTTTTAGATAACCATTATGGAAGAGAGATTCTAATACTTCAGAGTGTGAAATGTTGAAGAGAGAGAGGAAACTGTAAAATACAATGTTCTGGAATGTAGCATCGGACTTCTGTCAAACAAATATGTCTGAAGAAAAGAATTCACAAACTCATGCTTATCATCAAACAGGTGGAGAAAAATGTCAATTTAGTCAGCCATTATGAAAAGTGAAGGCGTTTGGAAAGTTATCCTTGAACTGCAAGGAGCTGACACTCAAGTTGTTCTTTCTGCTTGCGTACCAGAGCTGAGAGATGCAAATAGAAAAGCTTGCATTTAGAAGAGCTTGGTGAACTCAGCTGCTACAAACCTTAGAAGCAGTCACTGACTAGACCACTTACAGTGATCCAATGATCTTGGGATGTTGCACTGTCAGTTTAGATCTATATCAGATAAGTAGAAGGATTATTCTTACAGAACTACAGATTTCAAAGGGTGTCAGCAAAAACCAGGAAAACAAATCTGCTCGTCATTCTTTGCTCCATGTGCTGCAGTAGAAAGTATGAAGTTTTAGGAGATAGACTGTAGTGCTTCCAATTTGGCTATCCATTAGCGAGCAAATTTATGAAAAAGAATGTAAGTTAAAGCAGGAAGCATGTACAGAAACAAAAACCAGAGAGTTCTTGTAGGGTTTTTTGCTTCTGACTGTTCTGAGAAGTTGTGAGGCACAGTGAACCACCGTCACTCAGGCAATAGCAATCTGATCTTTCTGGCATTTAACTGGAAACTAAGGCAATGTTAGCACCTGAAGTAGTTGTCTGTATGGATTGTGATTCTCCACATCTGCTTTTCAAGAAGGGCAGTAGAAGTTATTAGTAGGTTTCTTGGTGACAGGGAAGAAGAAAGAAGTTGTGTCCCCATCTTTTGCATGTTTAACCCAACAGAGATTCTTTTTTGTCAGCACTAGTAACTCCCACGTAGGCCCTTTGGTCTCTCGCTGTCCTGGGTTCGCAAACATTGCGAATATATTAATATATTTAAGTGGGTTTTTTAAATTTATTTTTTTATTTTGAGGAGCCAGAAATGCAACAAATGCAGCCATGAAGCATCAATGAAAGAACAAGCCTATGGTTTAGTTTTCTTTTAAATAGATGTTTCCTTTTAGAGGTGAATTGTGCCAAAGCTTACGAGGTCGTCTGGCTTTAGCCAGAAATACATGGTGTTGACCACAAATTCTGATTAAAATAACAATAATAGCTTTAGATTTAAAAACCGAACACACACAAACCAGCCCTAGATGTGTATTTATGTGTTTACTTTTTGCTCATTGAAGAAGAAGAAAAAGAAAAAATAAATAAAAAAAGAGAATGTTGCTAGGTCTAATAAGCAACCTTCAGCTTGGAAGTGCGGGGATGTGGACCAAATGCTCATGTTTCCGGCTAATATAGCCGGTCAAGTGGCACTTTTTTATGTCATGCATTTGCCTAACTTGATACAAACCAATAGGAAAATAACCTTCTTTTGCTACAAGGACAATTCGTGAACTCATAATTTTGACTTACCTTTATTAAGGCAGTTTCTTTTGTTTTGTTGGATGTGTTTGAGTATGAACATTTTTATTAGCAATTCAGTCTTTTTTCTCTTTGTACTTTGTCCTTACCAGACAGTATATAATCCTTTTGAACTTCCCTGAAGATGTTAAAGTTCTCTAATTTCTCTAGAAAGGCCTGTAAAATAGATTTGCAGCATCTGCAAAAATGTACAGTTCAGAAGACATATTTCAAATCAGCTAGTTTGACACAAATCAGACCTGGCAAAAAAGCTTTTTGAAGATGGTTATCTGATGCAATAACAGAACGTTGAAGAATTCCGTTGCATGCTATGGCAGCTTTTATTTCAAAAGCTTTGCTTAGAAGTGTGGTTTTGTTCATTTCGTTATATTGGGTTATTGCTAGTATTTTATATTTCTCAGTTCTGACAAGTGTGGTATCTTCTTGATACCTGTAACAAGCTGAGCTGTGCAGCCTTTGAAGGATACCCAGTGCTGTGGGTATGTGTTAAAGCAGAAAAATTTCTCCACCTGGTTAGATCACCTTTTTAGGAGATGTTGTCCTAATGACTTTCCAAGTCAACAAAATGACT
Source organism: Sagittarius serpentarius (assembly GCA_034782735.1). Lineage (NCBI taxonomy): Eukaryota > Metazoa > Chordata > Aves > Accipitriformes > Sagittariidae > Sagittarius > Sagittarius serpentarius. Next base: position 4,035,593 of record JAVKLA010000061.1, read on the forward strand.
AGTGTAACATTACAAGCCTTTCATTTATACCTTTGCAAACAGGAAGGCATTTCTTAATTGTGATACTGGAAGAAATATATTTTTAATTTCTAGTTAACAGGAAATCCTTAAGTCTGATCAATTCAAGGCATTTTGAAGCAGTCATTGCTATTACTAAAGTTAATCACAACTTACTGCTGTGTAAGGAAAATCAATAGAAAACAGATTGAGATCATATAAGTAAGGATAATTCTGCTGCAGCGCTTCTATAGCTTCACCCATCAATAAGCAGGAGCCTGACTGCTGGAAGTTTCATGTGTCCTACCGATGTCTTTATTAATCAGCTGGGTGCCAAACCCCCCAATTAAGAAACTTCACGTACCTGTGTTTTCAGTTACATGGTGGGTTTTTTTGTGCATTCCCATACCTTGTAAAAGAATGATTTGTGAGCCAAATTAAATTTGGATGATTGCACCATACAAAGTGTATGAAACATGCCTATAGGATCTTCCGGAAATTTCAAGGTGCTTTCAATGCAGATGCAATATAATGAGTTATGATGAGATCTGGTTCGAAAGGTCCGTTTCCCATTTTTCTGGGAAAAAGTGAAGGGAAGCTGCATTCCTTCTTAAAGGTAAGTGGTTTGGTGTTTCATTTGAATTTTCAGTTTTGTGCTGTACTATATATAATTGTTTTGTACTATATTACTATATAGATAATATGTAATTATATAAAATATATACCTTTATAATATATAATTATATACAATATAATAGACTAATCTACACATAAATTTATGTATCTGATATTCTATACTTATCAAGTATTTTCTATATCCATTTTTTTTTTAATATATATTAAGTACCTTACAGAGTGGTGGTCCTTCAACAGAAGGTCATAGTACAATGTGATTTATGGTTAATGGTAGAACTAGAGAAAATCAGCACTGTTTTGACTTTGTGGCATGTCTGTACAGCAGTTGTCATGGCAGGCAAATAACTAGCAATCCCACCTGGTGATTTACTGTTGCAGAAAAGTAAACCTATGTGCATTCTAACTTTGGGCAGAGTTAGACAGTAATTGACTTGAGGAAATGATTGAAAACAATATTTGCTTAATATACAAATTAGCATCCATTAGATTATTTTCTGGTGTTACTGACCTTTTCTTACACCTCTCCCTATACTAGTATGCATACTAATCTGAAAAACATTTGATGGCAGACTGTGAAATTCCTAATTAGTTCTTGGTGTGTTTGTGTCTTCTTCCTGAGGGCTCTTCACTAGCTTTTCTGTGCATGTAGTTGACATAGATCACATGCCAGTGAAAAATATGTTGTTGCTTTGGTTTTAATTTTTTTCCTTTTTTCTTTAAAATGTGTTTTATTCAATGAGTTTGGGAATAGAGTAAAGCTGTAGTTTGCTTTTATTCCAAGGGAACTTGTCAATTCTCAAAGCCATTGCTTCTGATTTAATTTATCTATGCTCAGGACAGGCAGCTATTTCTTCCATCTACAAGGTCTGTTCAGGTTGTCTGTGCAGACCCACTGATTAGTTGAAATCAAACTACCCAAATTTCTTTTCTGCAAAGATGGAGTTGATAGCCTAATTAATTCTAAGACACAATGTGCATAAGTTCACCTCTTTGTGTTTCTGCATTGAACTCGGTCGTTTTGCTTCCTTTCTACTTCCAAATTAAAGGCATGGTCTCAATTCCTTTTTCCCCACAATGCAATGCCAGGTGGATTGAACTGCAATTATATGGGTAGCTTGAGGGTCCTTCTTGAGACTGCTTTTTGCTAGAAACAAACAAACAAAAATCCTGTGATTACTTTAAGACACATTTCCAGCTAAGGATGAAATCAGTTATATTTGTAATGATGATGTTGTTATTGTCATGGTTTAACCCCAGCCAGCAACTAAGCACCGTGCAACTGCTCACTCACTCCTTCCCCCCCCGCCGCTGCCTTGTGGGATGGGGAGGACAATTGAAAACAAGTAAAACTCATGGGTTGAGATAAGACAAGTTTAATAATTGAAATGAAAAATAAAATATAATAATAATTGTAATAAAAAGGAAGATGACAAAGAGAGTGAAATATAACCCAAGAAAGACAAGTGATGCACAGTACAGTTGCTCACCAACCACTGACTGATGCCCAGCCAGTCCCTGAGCAGTGATCTGCCCTCTCAGGCCAGCTCCCCCCAGTTTATATACTGGGCATGATGTCCCATGGTATGGAATACCCCTGTGGCCAGTTTGGGTCAGCTGTCCTGGCTGTGTTCCCTCCCAGCTTCTTGTGCCCCTCCAGCCTTCTTGCTGGCTGGGCAGGAGAAGCTGAAAAGTCCTTGAGTTAGTCTGAACACAATGTAACACCCTGATGTTTTCAGTTGTTGCTATCAACATTCTTCTCATCCTGAATCCAAACCACAACGTTATACCAGCTACTAGAAAGAAAATTAACTCTATCCCAGCCAAAACCAGGGCAATTATGTAACTTATTTTTATCCAAATGATGTAACTTTGTTTATAACATATATCCCCTGATTTTTAATGCAGTACACAGCTTACTGGGTAGAAGGAATTTTGTGTGCTGTTGGTAGGCTATGACAAAGGAAAAGGGATTATCGGTTTTCAAAGTTTTTGCCTGTTTATAAAAGTACTGCTCATATTTTGCAAAGGATTTTGGGACAGTGGAAACAAATTTACTTAATGTGCACATTTAAAGTGGCTACTCTTTAACTTGCCCTAATTATACAATTTTGATTATTTTAGGAAACACATTAAATGGTCTTAACTCTGAAAGCAGACAACATTCACAAGAGGTAAATACACATATATTTACATGCATTTTACTGTGCATATCAATATGCTTTAAGAGCATACTCAATGGAGTGTAATAGCATCTTTGTAGTCATTAGGAACCACTAATGTGTGGTTAAAAAATAATAATTCTGAAGACCTATTTACCTGATAGATTTAATGGTCCTGATGGAGCTATTAGAAGCTAAATAACAAAGCTTTTAAAAATGTCCTAAATATTTCTAAAAGACCTAATGGTTCCTGAGGAGCTACATTTATAGTCAGTCTGGCAAGCTGCAGATGCCATTTAAGAAGCCAACACTATTTGCAGAATGAAATGATATAGGAATAAATAATCTGTTTACAGTCAGCATGGCATTCTGCGATTGTGGAATAAAATGATTCAGCTAAAATGAAGTTGTCTTTAAAAAAAAAAAAAAAGTAGTACAGCTCTTGTATCACATTATTTAGATGTTAGTTTCTTTACATTCTCTCCAACCAGAACTCTTATGCCCCAGTTAGCAATAAGTACTTCTCTGGTAGGCTGAAGTCCTGCAGAGGTAGGTGTACCAAAAGCATGGCTGTGGAACGCGAGACAGGTATAGTTTATGCAGCTGCTGTTAAACCCTGAGAATGAAATATTCTGGGATTTTTCATCCAGGATGGTAGGGAGTTCTGTATTGTTACAAAATTTCTAAGAAATTACTAAGAATTTCTCTTTCCTGATTAGTTTAGGGTAGTAGTAGATTAGCTTAGCCATTTAGTAGTAATGGCTTCTTGACTGTAGCCATTGCTACCTCAGGTTCTGTGTACATCTGTTTTGTCACGTACTGTTTTGTCAATCCACGCTAAGCAAGAGGCGAAAGGCAAACAAGCCATGGATATGAATAAGCATTATTCTACAGAACAGTAAGAACTGCACTACAGAAGGACTGAATCTCAGCCTGCCTGTCTTACGTCCCAGAGTAGATGTTCAACTGTCAATTTAAGATCAGTATCATCCAAACCAACTTCTTAATTATCTTTCCAGGCCTCTGGTGGACTCAGTCTTGCCCAGCTGGCACTATAATAAAGGCATCTTTTCCTAATGCCCCTTTCCTGACATGTTTCAGTCAGGCCAGTTCATCTGCAATAGCAGATATATGTCTGAGAGATAATCCATATTAAATGTAAGGATCACTGTAACCTTAGGGCCCTGATCCATGTAACGAAGCCAGGTCCATTTAGATAAGTGCCTAAGAATGTGAATTCTGTCTGTAAGAACATTTTCCTATCCTTACGAATTTTCTTCTTCAGCTATGTATCTTTTCTATACGCCACATGAATCATTAAGCCTAAAGTTTCACTGAGACTGTATATCTACATTTCTTGGAGAACGTGTATTACTTTACTTTTTTCTTTGATAAGACAGGAGGAGCTCTTTTTTTTTTTTTTTTTTTTTTTAAATGGTCTGTAAAAACTAAACTCTGCTGTCACACTGGCAATACTCCTGGTGTGGCTGGACAGCTGGTGTGTTTTAGCAGATGCTTGTTGTACCAGATTTAGTCTCTTCTATTGTTTTCCCAACCTCGTTTTTCTACCTTCTGTCAGTTTTTCTTTGTGCTTACATTATCCAAGACAAATATTGATGCCAAGCACAGCAGAGCCCTGATTTCTATATAGAGGTCCCTGTGCATCACTGCTGTATAAAGGATAATTCTGCAGTCAGTCCTTAGGTGACTTTGCGTAGGATGCAGTGCTGCTACTCAGGCTTACTGAGACAGCATGCCTCACTTCAGTATTTTGTGACTCAAAAGACACTTGAACCCAGAAGAGAAAACTAATTGAATGTTAGTGATTAAAATTGTAGCTCTAGATATTGAGTAAGAGAAATTTCTGGTCTTCAGCTTTAACCAAAGAAATATTTTCCTTGATAATGAAGATACCTAGTGATTAAATAGGTCCAATGAAAGAATTTTTGTTATGCCATGGATAACTTGAGGAACACTTTTTTTCTCAAACTGTTTGCTGTTAATGGATATAAAATTGAAATATGTCTGATATTCACAGCTGTAAGTGAATAGCTGTAAGGTACAGAATATGTCTATTTTTGTTGGTCTGGAAAGAGTTCATTAGGAAAGCCAATACATAATTGGGAAGTGTATTTCCTTTCTGTTCCCTGATTTGTCTTTCTGTGTTTGAATTCTCTAGTGACTTTAGTTATCTCTTCAACTGTGCAAATAAAAGGAGTGGGTGAAGAACTCCTGTCACGTAACTGCCAGCCTAATGTCTAACATCTAACTGTTCTTCCACGAATAAAACTTTAGGAATGGTGGTGTTGATAAATTAAAATCTGTAGGTATAGATTAGGTGTATATAGAGTTCAAATAAGAGTAGTACAGATACTATGAGAAAAACAATGAAGCTAATGCGAGTTCAGACTTCTCTCACTCTCATTATACAAGAATAGTCTTTTCATTTGAGTCAAGTATTTCTCCTGCTGGTTTGCTATTTCTGAGTCTAAAGCAAAAAAGGACAAATAATGTGTTTGCTTTTTGCTGGTTTTAGTTCATTATGTTTAAAGAGCTATTTCTGCAAATAAAAGCACAGTCTGCATGTGGGTATTTCCATCTATATCAGCAGTGGTGCTTCTTTGTTAAGAGCAGAACTGAGTTGCTAGAGAGGAGCGGACATGAAGAACTTGTCATTGTAACATGCAAAAAGATGTATTTTCCTGTGTCCTTCGCTCTGAGAATCACTATTGCTCAGAGGTCCTGGACAGCTGAACACATCCAGAATCTTCAAGTACAGAGTTAAGAGGAACTAAATGCTTTGTGAGTTTAATATCCGAAAGACTCACCAGATTCTACATTTCACAGCTGTCTCTGGTGTTATGGGCCAAATGAAAACTCTGCATCTGAAGAGAATTGCGATTGGGAGTTTGGTACTGGAGCCAAAAGCTGCCATCTGTGGTTGTGCTTTCTAGACTTGAATTCAGCTTCTGAAAGCTGAATAAACCCTAACTTTGTGAATTTTGAAATGAAAATTGCACTCAGGAACACACCTCTTAGTTCAGAGAGCTGGCTTGGCTAGAAGTGCATGTTTAAAAATACATAGATATTCAAGGTTTGATCCACCAATGTTAAAATATGACAAAAGCAAAGATGTCTGGATATATGTGTGTATGTCTGTATATAAATAATAGTTCAGGTGCTATGCCACTCTTAAAAATTGTTGACAAATTCAAGGTTTTTCACATTGGAACAGTAGCATGGTGTTCTGGCTCCACTTCAATTCCTGTTACGCCATCTCACACCTAAACTTATGTAAAATAGCGATTCGTATGTTGTATTACTGTCTATGAGTTAAGGTTGAAAAAGTGAGGGTTGTTTAGCCTAAGGAAGAGAAACATGCATGAAGATGTCCCAGCAGTCTTTAGATGTATAAAAGGTTGCTGCAGAGATTAAGGTAAATGCTAATAATGCAGATCCATAGGGAAAAGAGCAAAAGGTAATGGGTTTAAATTGTAGCAAGAGAGATCTAGATTTGGCATTAAGAAAAGCTTTTTAACTGAAAGCTTATAATTAAGCACAGGAATAAGTGAATTGGGGTAAGTGGAATTTTCATAACTGAAGTCTTTTAAAAAGAGGATGGCTCCATGGAATGACTCAAGACTTGTATATCCTGCTTTTTCAAGTTAATTCACCGTCTTACTGTTCTGTCTCCATTGCTTGTTTCCTTTTTTTTCTATATTCTCCTGTCTTTGATCCTGTTTCTCTCCCTTTTTTGGAGGTACTAGTGTTTTGAGAAAGTTCTTGACCAAATGTATTATCAAAAGAAAATAGTTTCTCAAACACATTGTTTTAAATGGGCACTGAAGCCCACAGGTATTTTCTTGGTTACTTATTTTCATTAAATGTCAAGTCTTGAGCTGGAAATTTGAAAGTCTGATTATTATATACTTTTCCAAAAAAGGACACATTTTTGTGTTTGAACTGAGATAAAATCAGATAATTCAATTAATATTGAGAATGACAGTAGATACTTAAGCAATACTGTAATAGGTTAAATAGTAGTATTAATACGTATATTTCTGAGTCTGGAGATTTTTGTGTACCTGATGAAGTTTAAATATGTAAGTAACAATACATAGATGCAATGTCAGTAGGCCTTTCAAACCTTTCCTCTTCCTGAAAGGAAAAATGCACGCAACAAAAAAAACAACCAACCAACAAAACCAAACATTTGGTCACGGCAGTTGACTCATGCTAAGTACCAGTATGGATTCATAGATAAAATTAATGCTTGATAATAATTCACTGATCTTGGCAATTGCTGTCATTTCATTGGCTAAAGTGAATGGATGCATGTACGTAAACATGAGCTGGATGTAGAAAACATAAAAAATACCTCCCTGTTCATTGTGTACTTGATATTTGATTGCTTGATAAATAAAACTGCTAGCTGAGCTAGCAATATCTATTGATTTTACTGTTGAAAAAGCATACACATACTAAACAGAAAGGGTTCAGCCCAGGCAGTTTCTGACCTTTACTGTTCTGTTGGTATGGCAATGAGAATAATGTACCCTGGCCAGTAGAAGTGATGTAACGAGTTCCCACATATCAAGATAAATTTCCAAAATGGATGAAGATAGGTAGAGCAGTTATAAGAATCATAAATTTCAGGAAACAGGTGAGATATGCTTTGAAATTTCCTATGCTACACCATATTATTAAGAAAAAACAAACAACAAAATGACAAAAACCCCCACCCCAAAACTGAAATTTATTTTCCTTTGTTTTCCTTGTTTGATATTCTATGGGAGACTAAGAGTTGAGTTATTAAGGAACTGACCAAATTTGTTAATTATTAACTGGACATTTTTGTCACTTGACATCAGTAAGGAAGGAAATTTGTTTGTTCAGGTTAGGTGACTTGAGTACAGCAGAGCACTACCAATGAGCACGTGGAATGAAAATGCAAAGCTAAGCCTGTGGGTGCAATGACTTGAAAAGTGCTGTCTTCCCCCAAAGAGTTATATCCTACATGATTTTTTTGTCCTGTTGAGTTCTCACATGGAAATAATCTTGTAGCATAGAAGGGTAATAGCTATCTCCACATGGTTTCACCGAGGCATTTGCTGTGTTGTTAGGGCTGTCAGATGTTAGTTATGAGACCCTGTGTGGGAAGAATCGATGTTATGTACCTCAACTGTGGCCTGTGCCACCAGCACTGAAAGTAAGAAACAGTACATCAGTCTACTGAAAGGAAAAAGTTAATGCTTTGGTATTCTGTCAGAGGAAAGGAAAAATCTCTCTCTCTAAATTTTCCTTCAAGTAGGAAGGTGTGAAGTAGTTTTGGAGGAAGACGAGTGAGGAAGATAAACATATTGGACAGAATCTTTCCTTGATGCCATACGTATGACTATTTTCTGTATGTCTGTATTTTTCTTCTTTTTTTTCTTGTGGTAATATTGAAAGCCCTTTCCGTATTTCCGTATACCCATAAGCATATGACACAAGTAACAAGATCTAACTAGTGCATGCACACAAGAGGGGGTTGTGAATTACAAGAGGTGATGGTTTGACCCTTTGTACCATTTGTCATTGCAGACCATGTCTGTAGGGATGACGTTGGAGAATAGTTTTTCTTGTTTGTTTTTTTTTTTTTGTTTTGTTTTTTAATAAAAAGAATCTGGGGGATGTTAGGGGTGGCTTTGAAGATTATTTACTGCAGACTACTGCACAGAAGGAAAAATCCTTTGCTGCTAGAGTCAATGTGTGGAATTAGGCAGAGGTGGTGGGAAATGACTGAATCCTGAACAATTTTATAACCCATTTCAAATGATAATTCATAGTCACATTGAGCTGAGGAGTTCAAATTCACATTAGAAAACCTTCAACATATGTTAGTTAAATGTAACAATTCCATCTTGTTTAAACGTAATAGACAGTCTGCTGAGTCACTCTACTGCTTTATGCAGAACATACTTTGCTCATGCCTAAAGAGTGTTATTAAAGAGACTGCTGAGTATAGAGAGCTTTAACAAAGAGATCTCGAGTAAGCACTGACATTTGTTACTGCCTCTGTTCAGCACTGCTGAAAGTCCCCGGGAACTTGGGAAATGGAGCTGTCAAGAGCTATGAAGATAAAATGAAACTTTGTTCTATGGCTTCAGTCTCTTAGGAAAGTTTTTCAGGTCATTTAGCATTAGTATTGTGAGGAGCGCTTATTATTTTCCTAAAAATTATTCCCTCTTGTTGATAAATACAGAGTGACAGCTTGGCATTGCTATTTAGCCCATTTCTGTTTAGTTAAGGCAATGCCTTAAAAATTGTCAGTGCATTTTGCAGTCAGCTTGCCTTGTCCATCAGCAGGACAGGATGACTGATGTCTGTCAGATGTAACCACTGTATCAATTGACTTGTAAATTCTAGTTAAGCAGATTCACAGTATGACTTGGCAAGTAAGCACAAAATGCCCTGGGAAGAAGATTCACTTCTCGCTATTTCCAAGCATAACCATAGCTGCTGTTTAAAAAAGATAAAGATCCAGGGGAAAACGAAATGACAGTGAAGCCAAACTTTGACCCTTTGAAGTTGTTGAACTGAGTCTTATTTGAGATTTTGGTAGTTTAATTAGAGAGAAGGAAAACCTCAGCCTTTACAAATGTGTTAACACTTTCTTTGTACTGCTGCTCTCATGAGTTGCTATAAAATGCGTACATTGTATTGCCAAGCAATTTCAGAGAGATACTATTGAAAGACAACAATAACTCTTTATCAAAAAAAAAAAAATTAGTTCTAAATCAAAAACCCCAAACCACTTCCTAATTTTCATAGTGATTTTCAATTCCATGATTAAGGCTCTAGGGCCTTAAAATTAGGGGTGGAGCAGTTCTGTCCGATGTTTTGCGCTCAATGTTATATACTGTTTGAACCTGGGAGAATAGGGAGCAGCCGTTACTGGTGTACCAGTATTTCAGGAGTAGTCTTCATGTTCTGCTGGGGGCTCTGTTTAAGCAGGTTTTAACTGTTCCTTGGTCTCACTCCCTCCCCCGACCATGCAGGCAGATCAGTGCATAATAAAAGGTGAGGGCTGGTGTCTGATCTCACAGCTCAACCTTCCCTCCAGTAAAAGTATAGCTGGGAAGATATAGCTGGTCTCTGCACAGCCCTAGGTGATTAAACTGCATAGCTATGCTGGTAAAAAATGTAACGTAGACTTCGCATTAAATTCATGTTTACACCTTCAGGCAACTGTACTGTGAACACTGGGTGTAGGATGGTTTTGGTGCTTATCAGTACTTCTTGCTGAAGATAAAGGGGCATTATGGCTTCTAGTATCAAGTCCCGCAATCCACATGCAGGGTTCTGTTCCTTTAAGAGAATAATCTCTTTTCCATTGCTTCCTATGCTCCAGTGGCTGAGCAGCGAAAAGAGTAAAGGCCAAAACAGGGAAACATGCCAAAATCCAACATTTCTCTAGAGAGCTGGACGCGCAGCAAGAAAAAGCCAACCTTTATTACAGAGACATGTTATTTACAAGTGGCCTGTTGCTACTAAATTAATGGAAACTTCATTACACATAGAGAAAATTGTTTTCTTTGGGACGTTATTTTTTTTTGGCTCTACATAGGTTTTGTTTGGTATGCTTTGCCTCATGGGTACAGTCAGTACTTCTGCCAAACTGTGAGCTCTAATATTGCTAGGATTTTTTTTTTAACCAGATGTCATTTGATTTATAATCCAGTGACTCTAATTTAAGGATCAGTAAGCCTCTCATAACCAAACAGGTCCCAGGTAGAGCACCTTCCTATGTAAATTCGGCTTAGTAGGTAACCAGGGAGCCGCTTCTGTATTTGAAGCGGATCAAAACACCAGTATTGGCTGCTCAGATGTACCTCCTGTTGGTGGAGTGGCATTTGGACAAGCAATACAAAGTATAAAATATAGTTCATCTGGAACTCCAGATGTGTTTGAATTTAACTATTTCTTGTGGGTCTGCAGAAGTGGAGATATCTGCAACAACTGGAAGTTGCAGTGCTGTCCTGTCCAACAGTGAATTTCAACCCTAAGCAAAGATCCGCTCCCTGCCACAGGAAGCAGCACACCAAATAAACATGCTCAAGCATATACTCATTCTGAAATAACAATAAGAGCAGATTCTGCAGCTTAACTTGTGTGCTGTCGTAATGCGTGCATGAACACTGATGAGAATGTTCAGTTCACGCTTCTCTGCAGACTGACTGGTGTAAATTGTGGGTCGATGTTTCCTTCCCTTTCCTTCCCTGTTTCCGTGCTCAACGTGTCGGCAGTAACACATTGGCATTGTATTCAGTTTGGTTTATTAAAGCCAAGCAAATGTTGAAATTTACATCTCGGGATCATTTCATTTGCAAATCCGCCTGTGGTAAAACTAATGTTCACTCTCTCGTCCTCACGCACGATAAAGGGCTGGCGTTGTTCTGCCACCTGGTAGAAAGACCTTTAATTATAGTAAGTTTATGAAACAAAAATGGCTTTTAATAGAAGAGCTTTCTTCTCCTATGCCTCTTGTACCTTTTCTGCATCATCTTCTCAGTATCCAGTTTTATCTGTGTGAGGTCTTGCTCATTGTACTATTGAATGCTGATTAAATGGTACTTCACTGAGCTGTAGGCAGTCAGTGGACAGGACGTTTAAGAGTTGCCATGTGCGTTTTAGAGGCAGGTGGGTACCAGCTCCTCCCTACGTGTGCATGCGCTCCTTCTCTTATGGGATAGTCACGCAGGCAACAGAGTAGCCACTGGCAAATCATTAATCAAATTATAATAAAACTGTGTGGGCAATAGGTGGGTTATAGACAGCTAACACAAGGGCATGGAGGGAGAACTGAGTCTTGACACAGTTCACTTTGCCAAGGGAGAGAAAGGAGATCGAGTGGTCCGTACTGTAACTCGGCGTCAGAAACCACGTCTGGTTATAGCTAGGTACTGGGGCTGTGCCTGTCGCTAGGGTGACGTTGGCAAAAATTCTCACCATGCAGTTTTCAACAAAGATTTAGGAAAAAACTAAGTCATTTTTGTAAATCAGGAGGAACTATTTTAAATGTTTCTTCCTTTTAAATGTTTCTTCTAACCTGTAAGCTTTCTTCAGAAATTGTTTAATTCTCCTAAAAACTTATTTTTTACGGGAATTCTGTCTGTGTTTTTAAAAGTATTAAAGATCTTCTTTCCTTGGAATTTGATGTCCGTTTCAGAAGCGAATTCTCACCTGTCACATACAATTTTGAGTTGGCTAACAGCCATCAGCTTTGACTGCACATCTTCATGCCTTGAAACTAAAACAGCCACAAATCATTTTGATGCCCAGCTCGACTCAGGGAGCAACAAGAAAGATGAAAGTTTAATCCTGGAAAAATGAAATCATCTTGGTTACTTTAAGCAACAAGTTTTAGCTTGTGGAGGAATTTGATTTCAGTGGCTTATTGAGGACACGACTCAGCGTTAGGACTTTAAAGGGGCGAAGGTGTCTGTGTTTGGAAGCCTTATTAATATTAATAGGGCTACCTGCACTGAGTTTGGTCGTGAGCTGGCTTGGGCTGCCACGCAAGCAAGTGATGGTCTCTTCGTCCCACATTGTTCCTGCATTTTTCCCTCTTTCCAAGGACTGCTGCTTTTCTGTGTGTCTTCAAGGAAAGGCCTGTGCCTTAATTTCTCTGGGTTTGCAGGTGGTTTGGATGCATTTGCATTTCGCTCAGGAGAGTACATCTACCCTCTCTCCTTTGCTTAGGGGTTTTTGTGGATGCTGAACTAATCTATAGTAAGGCAGTAATCATTACAAAGAGGTCCTTTTACTGCAGCCCAAGGAATGTAGATTACTTTCAGAAAACCTAAATACAGGCTTTCTTCCCTTATTTGAAATGGACACATTCAGTTCGTAAAGGACAGCCTGAGTTTGATAAGTGGAAACTGTTACCTATTCTTATGTGCCCTGCTTTGTGCTAAGTACACTCTCAGGAACACAAGAAGTAAAGCTCTGTGCTAGAGACGAGATGCTGGATCTGGTACTACTTGAAGGTTTCTCTATCTGGCCAAAAGGAAGTCAAGCCACTATTCTGTATGTGTGTGCTCTTTCATTTCCCATATTGATACACGTGTGTGCTCTGCCTGTACCTTTAGTCTGAGGAATTCATTCTTAACAGTGGCAATAAATACTAGAAACTCCTAACAAATAGACAACGTTACTGTCAGTTAGAAATACGTCATGGTATTGCTGTTTGCCAAGGGCTGGTGCCTGTGAAAGGCGTACATTTGAATAAGAGATGATCGATTTGGTTTTGAACTCCTTCACTGATTAAAAATCTGGAATAACGCAGAAATTAAGCAGAATTACAGTGCTTCTGAACTAGGTTTGTGTCTGAGTAGGCCATTCTATTGCTGTCTTTCCCCTTGAGCTTGAGTCAATGGAAGGATTCTCCGTTTTTCTGGAGTTTTGATTTAGGCCCATCATGTTTTTGTTGACCTGAAATTGTTGTTGCCTGGAAGCTGAAAGTTTGCTAATGTTGACACATTTCAACACATACCTTAATTGTCAGTTAAATAGCTTAGAAAAGGTGGATGCTTTTAAGGTAGCCATTAGCAAGAGAAGCTTTTATACGAAAATTCAAACTTGGCATATATTTGTGGTCTCGAAATAGTGACAAAATTCAAACTGTTTCTATAGGTCATAGATTTCAATACAACTGATTTCTCTGGGCTAGCTAGGGTTTCACTTCCATACAGCTATCTGTGAGGAGAAATCTTTAGGTGGAGGCCATAGGTAAAGCACAGAGTGGTATCAAGGGAGGTTCTCATTCAGTTTCTAATGCAGTCGCATGTTTTTCCTCTCAGCTGTAAAATCTGAAGGACTGTAGAGATGCAGGTTCTTGCAGAACCTATTTGACTGCTGTTATTCCAGTTTCCACGATGTATCCTGGAAATAGGCTTAACTCAGTGGCAGAGAGGAGTGAGTTAGTTGTGGGGAAAGTGATACAAGGATTTTGCCTTAAATTCTGTTCTTTCTGCATCCAGTTCTCTGCATGTTACAGTACTTGCTCAGAGCATCTGCTTTTTATTGCCTTCCTTTTCTATTGTTACTGTATTTTTACTGCTGGTTCTCTGAAACTGATGGGTACTGTAGCATGTTAGCACTATCTACATAATTTCATAGCTTGTATACCTTCATAAACTTACTGTGCAAAGTATTATTTCTTGCAAGCTGTATAGATTTATTTTCCTTAAATATACAAATTTTAAATTGCCCTCAGGACTCATGGCATTTATTCTTAAATTGAATCTTATTTTTTCTATAATCCACTTCCAACTGATAGAGCATTCCTTATGTTGTACTGACAGAAATAAACACAGAGCTGTAAGTGCTATCTTGCCAGAGAGTTATATGGGCTTGTAATAGCTGCATGCAACTGAATTTTCATTTTCCTTTTATTTATTGGAGAGCTATCCTAGGATTTTGAATTGATTCCTCACTTTTGTTTGCATTTATATGTATTTCTTCAATAAAAAGAAGAAATCTCCTGTTATTTCAGGCCTCATCAACCTTCCTGAAAAATAACATGAATAATAGTAGTATAACAAAAATTGAAATACATAACTGCAGTTTTCTATCAGACATACAAAAATCTGTCCTAAACCAGCAAGTGTTCAGAGCAAAAGGTGGCTTGTAATTACAGCTGTGCATTGAAACCGCATTTGGAGAACAGTTATTATAGCTGTAATATATTAACAAATAACAGGTGGTACGTACATTAAAATTTGTTCTGAATAAAGCAAACTTCAGGGTTAAAATGCTCTTGGGAGGAATTACCCAAGTCACGGGCAGAGCATAGCATACATAGGTTACATATGAAATATCACGTAAATATACACATGGTGTGACATTAATGTTTAGAATATATGTATCTTTATCAGTCCTTATCATTTAAAAGTCACGCATGTAGAATCTATGGCATACTGTGGCTAATAGCGAGAAGGAAAAAATGAAAATCCTTTTGAAAGCTAGATGATGCTGTATGGTATCCACCTGGGAGCGGGGAAGCAGTCAGCTGTGTTTCCTAAGGCTATTAAAGCATCATTTAGCCTGTATAAACTTCTAATTTTCCACAACGGTGGAATACTCTACTTTCTGAGTCAAGACTCTGTATGTTAGAGTAACAGCAGTCCATAGAAAGGAAACTTTGTAACGTTGGCCCAACACGTGCATTTTGGTATTTCTGCCTAGGCATATATGGGCAGAAATACTGAATGTATATGGGCCTGTATGTAATATATCAAAACCTGGAAAAAGTATGTTCTGGTTGTTTTTTTTAAAAAAAAAGGCTACATGTAGATACTAGTTACTTTTACAATAATCGTAAGAGATGAGTAAACTTCAAAGATTCATGTAATTGTTCCTAGTAACACAATAACAATGCTTATATCTGATTATTTTCTGAAGTCTCAGTCCTAGAAGCTTGCATTTAACTGAACTTCTCTAAGCATTTTGGGGCAGGAGAATGAAAGGTAGTTAAAATGCATTGCTATTAGCATAATGTTAATGCAGTGCCATTAACAGATCTTGATATTCAATTAGATTTATGCGTAGCTCCATTCTAATTGATGCCATAGAATCACATTAAAAGTAACTTCTACAAATAGCGTTTTCTGTTTCTGTGATAAGGCAGGTAGACCCCTCTGGAGAAATAAACCTGAAAGCAATGATTGATCAAAAATGAGGTAGTATAAGAAACCTTTCTGTGCCTGGGGGTGGGTGGGGGAATAAATCAGGGTACATTTTTGTGTCTGATCAGTTAAAGATGATACTGGAGAGTTTATGAATTTAGTATTTTCTGATGGTATGTTTCAGTGATGGAGTGCCACGATAGTATGTTTCTGTGAGATTTCTAGCGCAACACTTTTTGCTTCAGTTGGTGCAAAGCTGGTGCAAACCAGGAGTTATTGGAGACTTTGTATGAGGCTGTTTTGAGTAGAATTGCAGCCCAGCTGGGTTTCTCCAAGCTTCCAACAAAGACAAACTTTTTATTTCTTATCTGAACTCAGCTGAAATTTTGTACTTTGAGGTCTACCAATCAGTATTACCTGTCCCCCAGGGCAGTACTGATTTTCCAAGATATGTGGGGATGTTTCCTGGCTATTACAGTGCAAGGATGAACTCTTCAATCTGAGACCTCAGTGATGATTATCATTACTCTGCAGATTCTGTTCCTGATTGTCTTTTAACAATCTTAGATAAACGTCCCTGAGAAACTTGTAGGTTACTGAAATCTTCTGCCTCAATAAACCTAAAGTAATTCTACTCAGGAGGTAAATAGTCAATGTCAGACATCCTCATTTTAGCGCTTTTCTTTGTGATTACATTTTGGAAGTATTTATTTAACTCTTGGGTTGTTTCAGCTTGTCTTTTTACTTCAGCTTGATTTCACAGCAGATCCTGCAATAATTTACCCACTTCACTGACTGAGGATTAGGAAATATTTAGCAATTCAGTTGAGCAGATGTGGTTAGGAATATTCTAGGTTTCTTCTTGCATTGCTTAAATTCATCTTAAGGAAACATCTCCCCATATTCTTTCCAGGGCTTCATTGTTCAGTATTTTGAAGACTCTGCTCTGGCATATTGAAAAAAGATCCTCTCACTTCTCTGTTACTCTTTCCTGCTGTGCATCTCTGATGTTAGTGTTATATCTATTTCCTTTAACTTCAACAAATACACCATTTTTAGAAAAGTAACTCTTATAGTTCTAATCTTTTGGGCCCTTGAATAGCCATTCCAGACTTGAATCTCATGCTACTAGACACATTCAACTGCAAAATGACTATCTGTATGATTTTGCATGATATAACATTAATATATTTATCACTTATAGTAAATCTCATTTGTTTCTTGACTCATTGAATCTGTAAGTATGTTGGCAGCTCCTGACACAACCATTGTCTTTGGCTTGTGATAGTAAGATTTCAGAGTGGTTTACATTAAATATGATTCAGGACCATGGATTTCAACAATGAAAAATTTTCTTATATCCAATAAGTAAAACTTTTCCAATACCCAATAAATAACATTGTTCTGTGAATTTGTTTTTTCAAATTTATTTCTATGTAACCATCCTGGTTTTGACTGGGATAGAGTTAATTGTCTTCCTAGCAGCTGGTACAGCGCTGTGTTTTGGGGTCAGTATGAGAAGAATGTTGATAACACCCTGATGTTTTCGGCTGTTGCTCA
>JAVKLA010000061.1:4068258-4078542 GCA_034782735.1 Sagittarius serpentarius
TCCTGAACTGAGGGCTCCAGAGCTGGACACAGGACTCCAGGTGGGGTCTCACCAGAGCGGAGCAGAGGGGGAGAATCCCTTCCCTCGACCTGCTGGCCATGCTTCTCTTGATTAAATGAGACTGAAAACAACCAGAAGCAGAATTACCCACTTAGAGAAGTAATGAGTCCTGATAAGACAAGCTTACCTTGAATCCAGCCTGCAAATTGAGCAGTGTTTTAGGTCTGAATCAGTGAGATGGAAGTTTAGAGATAAAAAGCATCAGTGTAGAAGAGTAATACTTGGGGGAAAACATGACAACCTATTGCCTCACAATTAAAGATCTTCTCTGTTACTGCCAGTGACAAAAATATCTGTGATGTTGAAAATTTGTTCTATATTCATAATGCTTGTTTCCTCCTTGAATGAATTAATTCTTACAGAATACTGGGATAAATAAAAAATATTGAATTGAACTCCTGTTAGCATCATATATTGTGGCTAATCTTACCCCTCGGCTCATTGGTTGAGTGCAGGTATAAAAGTTAATTAAAGTTTACTAAAGTCAAATTATCTTTTTAAGCTTGCAAGACAAATTTTTCCTCTTTCAGTCAAATTATACTGTTTCAATATTTTTTTAATAGATACAGTAGAATTGATATTTTTAAATTAAGTCTTTATTTAACAATAAAATTATAGTAGTTATTTACCTTAATTGGGGGAGAAGAGTGAATGCTTTGACAAGACAGTCTTGAAAGGTACTACAAAAAAAGCAAACATTTTCAATTTTTTATAAATATTTCCCATTTTCTGGTTAAAAAGGTTCTGCTGTTTCAAATCGAACTGGACACAAAAATACACTGTTTAAGACCACTGTATTTAAAGGCAGAAGGTCAGATGACCTGTTTGCCATCTGTATCTTTTGGAGTATATTTTTTTATTCTATTGAATTTTTATATGTATAAAATAAAATTATGGACAGAAAAGAGCTCACCACATAACAATATGGTGAGATTATTTCTCCTAATATCGGAATTTAAGTGAGTCTGTTTGCTTTTCCTCTTGTACAGCAGCTAACAAACAGCATCCTGATCCACCTAGAAAGTATTTTCACCATAGGCTGTTAAACAGCTGAAGAACTGCAACAGGGCTGGAGGGGTTTCAGCTTGGCAAGATACTTTAACTTTGAGAGATTGGTCTGTGAATCTTCACCCAATGACAGATGACAGAAACATTCACAATACGATAACGTAGCACTTAAATAACAGAATTTCTGTAGGCACGGAAAATTTCTAATGATGCCTCTGTAGCTTCTTTTCAAGGGAACTGCTTGATATGCTCTCTGCAGAGCTAGAGGACTTCTGTTTGTTACAGTCCAAGGTCAATGACAGAAGCTCAGGCCAGCAGTATGAATAGTACCTTACTGGAGTGGGTGAAATTTCATTGTATGTCTGCCTTAAGAAGTGTGTCTTAATCATTGGGAATCAGTATTTAAATATTATGAAGAGTAAAAGCCACGTTTTTGTTAACCTACCTGTGAGTGTCAAATCACCCTTTGGTGTGTGGCTTTAGTGAATAACTGCAACAGCAGATGCTAGTTTATATGAAGTATTCCTGAAAGCTGTATTTGTAGCCTTCAGTGTTATATCCCTAATACCTTAAAAAGATTTTAAGATTACATTTTGTGCTTGCTGTTAATGTTAATTTTAGTAGTCTTTTAATCTTTCCCCTGAGGTCTAAATATGGCTTTGTGAATTCCTTTGGCCCTGAACTGACATATCTTTTTCTCAGTTAAGAGTACATTTATTCAGTTGAAAGAACTGGGGCAGAACCAGTCACATACATCTCTCCTGTATTCTGTGATTAAAAACTCAAGTGGAAGTCAGGAATGTTTGAACATCCTCTATGCTAGGATGTAGCCAGTGGCCTTTTAATGCTGTATACAAGTAAGGCAGCTCTCCTATGACATAGGAAAAATATCATAACAAAAAAAGTAATTTCTTGCAGCCACGCAATGTGCTTTGTGCAAGTGCAGCCAGTGTTTTATTGGTTTGTTTTATGAAAATATTGCACTAAGTTGTTGTGGGCCTTTTCCAAGTTTTGATTAAAACTATTCAAGGAACTGTCATGGCTCACATTGAAGTGATTGGTGATTTTTGTGGTATTGGTGGTAATCTGTAATAAAGTAGAGAAATTTAGAGGATAAAGCCTCCATGTCCTTGTGTATTATGGAATCCTACAAACCCATGGTTGCCATCTTTATACACCTGTGAACCAGGTAGTTCTTTAGGTTGTGACAGTGGGTTACAAAAGCCAAAAGTATTCTTCATGACAAAACCATTAAATGACTGTCTAGTCTCACATGTGTTTACATCTCAGTATTCTGTCCACTCAAGCCATTCGATACACAGGCAGGCTGCATTTCTCTGCACTAACGTTCATGTACGTGTATTTTTGTATCAATGAAAAGGGCTGTTATTTCAACATTTTATCTCTGTAGAGACTTAGTAAGGGCCTAAGATACATCTGTCTTGCTTTAGGTTCTTGGTTTTTGTTAAAGTGTGCTTGTGATTTTTTTTTTTTTTCTGCCCAGCATTCTGCCTGTATGAACATTTATCCTGTCCTTGAAGGACTGTGTTAGGAAGTGCTTTTTGAACAAAACAAAACAGATGAATAAGTTACGGGCTTAGTTTATTAAGCAATATAAGGCAGCTTCCCATGCTTGTATTTTTTTTCCCCTTTAGAATTAAGTTGGAAGTTTATTTTTCATAGTAAAAGGTATAAGGGCCCTTGAGCCCAAACTAACAATAAAATCTGATGAGGGAGAGCCCTTATGCCGCTGCTTTTAATATGCTGGTCCCAGGGTTCTGGGTTTACCACGTGATGAGTTAATGCATATGTATTTGCTCTTCGAGCAGGAACTCTAGACCTGCAGGCTTCAGAGTGAAGTTCTGCTTGCTAATCAGAATACAGTATCAGTATTTTCTGCAAATCCTCATATTATCTGTGCAGTATTAGCAGTTTCTGAGCTGCTGCGCAACTAATTTCACAGTGAATCCAATTTCTATGTGATGTTTTGACTAACCCATCACACTGTGGAGCAGATGGTATGCTGCTCTGCAGTACACAAGTCCAAAAGATAGCATTTGCCAGAATTATCACAGGTCACTCTGAAAAGTTGTGCAGAGTGGGAGAAGAGAATGGAAATTAATTGATTGCCTCTGTTTAGGAAGCTGACAAATATACAGAGAATGAGGTGAAATATCCTATTACCAGTTATATATGTATTGTAAGACAAAACCCACTGCACAAAAATGACAACTACTTGTTGGTAGGAGCTCCCTGTGTAGGAGTAACTGGAAGTCTACATAGCACATCTTCCTAAATGAATAGAATAAATGGAAAGCAGGTGAAAACTGATTAGCAAAGCAAATGGCACGATTTAGATTTTTGAAAAGGGAAAACACCTCACAGCTTGTAAGATGTTTGTGAATTTAGCTAAATCCCCATGTTTCCTTTTCAAATGTGAGATGTAGACAGAGAAGGTTCTGTCACAGATACTGGGTTATCAAAGACTCTGCTTGGTCTGGCTGATACAGCTTCAAAAGACTTATCTTGCATGTACAACCCAGTATAACCAAAACAAAAGCAAGAAAATGTTTAACTGTTTGCAAAGGCCTAGATTTTGTATGCACTGTCGAAACCAGGAAATTTCTATTCTACCTTCTTCCCATTGTGAATAATATAACTGTAAGTGAATAGTATAAATGGAGTATAATTACAGAGGTCCTGTTCTCACCTATTGGTGCACTTTCATCTGATTCCCTCTGCTTATGATTGTTTCTTTTTTTTTTTTTTTTTAAACACAGAATTATCAGAGGACTTTATTTTTTTAATTCCTCAATTGAAAAGTACAGGAACTGTACTTTTAAATGGAATTGGGTTACCTGAAGTTCAAGTTCTGTGTGTGAAAACATACTATTTTAACATCTCTTCCCATTTCAGCTGTAGCAGAGGATGTCTATGCTATCATGCAATCTCTGCTGACAAAAGCTTTTAAGCTTCCTTTATTTTTCCAGGATTGGCCAGGGGAGCTCAGGTTTCTCAAAGAAAAATGTTTTCCTATTCTGTGCTGTTAGAGTATTTTTTTTTTTTTTTTTGGTCTGTTCAACCCCATGTTTGGCTGTGTGTTGTAGTCTTGTAGAACATACTCTCTAGAATGAACAACTCTGAAATCCCCAGTAATTATAGTAAAATCCTGCAATTTGACCTCTACTTCTTATAGAATGACTTGATTTTACCAGTTCCCGATTAGCTGTATCAGCAGGTTGGCGTAATTTCTACAGGCAAATTTGCTGTCCCACTGTTGATAAATGAATCTGCTATCCCTTTAGTTAACACATTCTCCCTGGGGACTATTATGGTGTCAACAGCGTTCTCAAAAATTGCTGCAGAACTAATAAGGACAGGGAAGTATGCTCATGCACATTTCATTCCTCTTCTTTTGTCACTTTTTACTTTTTCTGTAGTCTTCTTAGTCTTGTCCAATCCACTTAAATCTTCTAGCACTTTTCTTCTTTATTTTTTCAGTGGTATTTCTCTTGCCCTGTTTTGTTTAGGAATACCAGTTCAAGGTAGCATTAAATGGAATGGAGAATTGGAGATTTTTGTCTCTTGATTGTAAGAACTTGAACCTGATGATGTTTATAGGGCATTTATTTCTGTATGCTGGGTAACCTTTTAATGCTAGGTGCTATCAGTACAGCCCCTTATACTGTCTTACAGTTAAGAAATCACATAAACGTAACAAGGAAGGAGGAATATATTTCTTCTTTTTGGCCAAACAAAACATTGCTAATGCAAGAACTTTTTTTGAATGTGACGGTGCTTTCTACAGACTGTGTGTGGGTCATGTATCTTTTTAAAGAGCTTTTTAGGACACTTAAATATTCTGTATTTATACAGAACTTTGAAGGTTTAGGAGAGCCACAAACATTGCTGGTGCGTGTTGTACATACAGTTAACCTTCAGCTGAGACCCTCTTTCCTCTCAAAGACCTTCCGTTTCAAAAGCCTCTGGAGTTGGTGTTTTGTGTGTACCCTATGTTCTCAGAAAAGTACCTTGCCACTTTTTATGAAGCGTGGGTTCTGTTTATCAGATTTGTGTTCCAATAAATCAGTAAAGACAGTGATAAGAGTTTGCACTCCTCAGGCTTTGAGTCCCTGCTGTTTCAAGCTGCTGATGTGTATTGACTCGCTGAAATTACGCTGTAGCAAGACTGCTTTGACAATACTAGCAAAGCACTCTGTGGATGTACAAAGCACAAACTGAAATACACTAATGATGGCTGAGCCAGTCTTATAGCGGAATACTAAGGCACAATTCAAAATTTAGAACTGTGGTATGTAAGGAGTTTGGGCAATTTTTGTTTTGTGGTGTTTTCTGTCTGAAGGACATAAAATCGTATCATTGAAATCAAAAGATTAAGGCTGATTCATTTTAAAAGGGGATAAGAGCAATACTGTAGAGTAGCAAGCATTTAGAATGTGATATTGAAATGAAAACCCTGATGCAAACATCCATCAGCAGCTTCTGAGGTTGGAGTCCTGTGTGTGAATGGGTCGACAGCATTACAGTCATGTATCCTTCAGAGGTTGGAAGTGGACAGGCAGATGAATTTAGACTTTTGAATTGGTAATTATATATACAGTAGGCTACTCGGTTTTTGGTTTTTTTTTTTTTTTTTTTTTGCTTTCATAAAGTAATGTTTTGACAGCAAGAACTACAGGTAATCTTTTCTAAAGCTGGGATATGACAATCACAACTTGGAACACTGTATTCTTCCAGCACCATGTAATACTTCATGCTTATGTATTATCTTAGACAAGCCCTCTAAGAGTACAAACTGTTGCTTTCAGAACTTGGGTACTTCAAAAATTATGTTTCACACTGAAGTGTGTAAGCCACTAGTTATTTGGATTAAGATTTCCTCTTCAATCGGTATTGTGATATTGGGATTGTTGAGGAGTTTAAAGAAGTTATGATTTACTTGCTTCATAAAGTACATTTTGTAGAATGTAGTTTATTTGGACATGCGACATTGTCCTGGTGCTTACATCGCTTCAGGGCTTCTAAAACTATGGTCCGTAAACTACTGGTGAACTATTAAGTTGCAAGCGTCTGTCTCACCTGCTCTGCAGATAGTACCAACTACTCTAGTCAGATATGCGGCTCCAAGGAGTTCTGCTTAGCCACGCCACACTATGGAGCTGTTTCCTCAGCCTTGTCACCCAACATGCTTGAAAGGCTTTTCGTGTAGGAATGGGGGCCCATAAAAAGAAAAAGAAGTTTGTTAACCTTTTGCTCAACCTCTGATGCAGTAAAGCCCTATTAGCAGTTGAGATAATTTACCCTAGGCTTAAAATAATACAAAACGCACGAGTACTCTGAGTTAGGCTTTGCCTTTTTGATTTGCCTGTAACACCAAGCTTTCAAAGGCCTTTTGAGCTGAGTGAGTATATATTCCAATGTGTATCTGCCCATTTGGCTTGTTCTCAGTCTTTTCTAGAGAAAATTATTTACAATAATCTTTTTGGAAAGTTAAGTACACTATTATGTGTTTAATCCCAGAAGGATATGTTGGGGTTTTTTTTCACTAGTTCCCTCAGTTCTATATAGTTGAATAAAGCCACCACTGTCTGCTTGTTGCTTAGGCATTGTTGTGTGCCTAGTTCTAGTGACGATCTCAGGCTGTCTTGCCCACACAGAAGCAGGGGTTAGAAGAAAATCTTGGGCATCTTAGTCAACGTGTAGCTTTGAGAATGTCAGGGCTATGTGAATATTTTTGACTTTCACTCCCTGTCTTTGGCAAGACACAATTTATATGTTATACTGTATGAAACCCATGTATCTGAATCCTCACTCTGGGTACGCTTGTGCTATTGGTTTATTTGGCAACAGAAGAAAGATAAGTAATTTTATACTTATTTTTATCATATTTAAATCCAAAACATTAGTTTCTAGAAATTGTCTTTTAGTGTTAAAATCTGTGGGTAGCTGTCCTTCTGTTCGTTAGCATTTCTCTGAGACACAGGAGCCTCAAAATCTGAGTCAAGACACATTTTTGTTAGACTGTGAACAAATCAAGAAAGAAGGCATGGTTTCTGCTGTGCATGCTTTACAGCATAATTTCCTCCATATTCTGTCATGCAGATATTGAACACTGCCTTTCATAGAGAAGACTGTTGGGGAACTTAGCTGAAAACAAACATTAACTTCCGTGGATTTAAGATGAGGCTTTTCAGTTGTTCTGTGTACTCACGTATACTGCTTATCAGTGGGAATAGCACAATGGAAGTTTGAAAAAGCTGGAGTCATGCTATGGCGGCCGAAGTTCCAGCTCTGCAAGTCTTGTTGGCTGCTCTGTGGGTAATCTGAAAGACAAAGCAATGACCTTAGACTTATTTTAGGGTTGGGTGGTTTGTTTTTTTTTTTTTTTCATTAATAAACAAATTGAATAAAAATAAATGCAGATCTCTGTTTTCTTTTAAAAATGCTAACATGTACTGTTATACTGCTGATGCTAATGTAGCTTCTTACTTTTTTACCTTTTCAAGACATCTCACTATTTCCCAATGTCAAACATACCCTTTGTAACAAAATACGCAAACTGTTTTGTACGTAGAGGACCTTGTAAGGCTGGTAATTTTCATGATGCAAATTTCAGAGCAAAATGAAGCCATTAACTGAATTAGCAATTCAAAAGGCAAAAGTTCATGGTAAGGAAACAATGAAAGCTTTTCAAAAGGTACAGTTCTGTATTATTGTAGTCCAAGTATGTGCATCATTTGTTTTCTTTGGTTTCTTTTTTTCCTTTAGAATAAATTGACATATGACAAGAATGCTATTTATCTAAAGTAAATTAGCATTTTAGAAGTAGCAGTATTTCTTAGGACACTTTTTTGCTTTTTAGAAAGCTATGATTTCTAATCCATTGCAATATTAAAATATGCAGCTACAGAGTGGGGGGGGGAAAAGAGTTTGCTTGAATAAGACCATTTATAATAAGAGAGGTTTATTTAATACAAGGAGGGAACATGCAGGGGAAAGAATCCCAGCCTGCAGAAACTAAACAGTTTTCAGTGAGGACAGTTATGCCTTTAATTTACATCCATTCACAGCCTTATTATTATAAAATGAGGCCATGACAAAATTCTTTAACCAGTGCACCTTTAGCTTTTGTTTTCAGTCATCACTGAAGTCTGATTCTGAAAACGTTCTTCTTTCACAAAGGCTTCATTCCTTCAAGATACTTTAATATATTGAAATGATTGTTGAGTTTTTGGATAACATGACTAATTAATTACAGTGTGTAGGATGTGATGTTACTGCTGTGATGTGACTACTGCTTATGTCTGTTCAGAGCAGTTTCATTGTTAATCTATGCTTTTTCTGTCTATGTTTTATCAGTCAGTTTGCCATTGTAACTTCAGCTTGTAAGCACTTCAGAGTGATGAAGTTAATTTAGTTTTGGGGTTTGGCACAACTGGGTTTTCATTCTGGAGTGAAATAAGACACTAAAAGAATCAGAATATTATCAGGATATACAGAAACTCATTTTAAGGCTAGTTTTACACTTGCTTATTCTTTTCTTCACTTGCTGAGTTCCACAGGTGCTGAGTTTTGAACATCTACAAGGATGGGTATCCTACAGCCTCTTTGGGCCTTTTTGGGCCTGTCTTCCAGGATCTGACCATCTTCCTGATTAAATTTGTTTTCCTTCTATCTAGTCAGAAGCTCCTGTAGACTGTCTGTTGCCTCTTGTCTCGCCACTGTATCCCTGTGAGAAGAGCCTGTCTCTCTCTCTCTCTCTCCTAACCACTGCCGTTCGGTAGCTGAACAGAGCCATATCTACCATTAGCCTTTTCTCAGGGCTGAACAAACCCAGTTCTCAGTCACTCCTGAATCCTCAGTGCTACAGTCCCTGACCATCTTTGTGGTCTCTGCTGGTCTCGCTCTGCTATGCCAATGTCTGTCTTGTAGTGGGAAGCCCCAAGCTGGGCACAGGCGTCGTTTCACAAGTGCTGAATGTAGGGGAAGGATCCCTTCTGTCAACCTGCAGGCCACTGTTGTGCTAATTCAGCTTATGATACCTTCCTAACAGTCATGAAAACACTAAAGCTTACTTTTGTTTGCAAGTCTTAAGCAGCTGGGCCTTTTATGCACAGCCACAGTTCCTTGAGTCATGTGATACTTTGCTTTTTTTATCTTTCTTGATTGAGACAGTTTCTAGTCTTATCAGTTGTTGAGAAACACTTGACATGCAGACCCTAGAGCTCAGGAAACAGAGGTCAACTAAAGGCAATCTTTAGTCTTACATACCTTACTTTTACGCTAGTTGTAACCCCTATGGGAATGTTTAAGACACAGCACTGGAGACTGTTTCCAGGCTTTGGACGTATTCTCTCACGTGAGATCTGAGGTTTGTGCCTGACCATCAGATGCTGATAAGCCACGGTGGTAGTACTGCTTGGTGTTGTGAGTGAGTGGTCTTCCTTGTACTGACCGTTAGAGGCAAAACATGAAGTGACCTTCATGTTCAGAAATGTCTTTCACCATGGGTTTACGTGGCAAGGTTTTGGTAGCGGGGGGGCCACAGGGGCGACTTCTTTAAAAGCTGCTAGAAGCTCCCCCTGTGTCTGACACAGCCAATGCCAGCCGGCTTTAACACGGACCCGCCACTGGCCCAGGCCGAGCCCATCAGCGACGGTGGTAGCGCCTCTGGGGTAATGTATTTGAGAAGGAAAAAGTTGCTGGGGCGTAGAAGCCGCAGCTGGAGAGGAGTGAGAAGATGTAAGAGAAACGTCTCCACAGACCCCCAGGTCAGTGCAGAAGGAGGGGGAGGAGGTGCTCTGGGCACTGGAGCAGAGATCCCCCTGCAGCCCCTGGGGAAGACCCTGGGGAGGCCGGCTGTCCCCCTGCAGCCCGGGGAGGTCCACGGTGAGGCAGATCTCCCCCTGCAGCCTGGGGAGGACCCCACGCCGGAGCAGGTTTGCTGTCGGGAGTTGTGACCCCGCAGGGGACCCACGCCGGAGCAGCCTGTGCCTGAGGGACTGCTTGCCATGGAAAGGACCCGCGCTGGAGCAGTTCGTGAAGAACTGCGGCCCGTGGGAAGGGAGCCACGTTGGAGAAGTTCGTGGAGGACTGTCTCCTGTGGGAGGGACCCCATGCTGGAGCTGGGGAAGAGTGCGATCTGTCCTGCCCCTGAAGAGGAAGGAGCGGCAGAGACAACATGTGATGAACTGA
>JAVKLA010000061.1:4079121-4115014 GCA_034782735.1 Sagittarius serpentarius
CTGTCCTTATCTCGACCCACAAGCCTTTCGTTATATTCTCCCTCTCCTGTTCAATCAAGGAGGGGGAGTGATAGAGCAGTTCTGGTGGGTACCTGGCGTCCAGCCAGGGTCAACCCGTCACACACCCCAACAATTCAGTTCCCTCAGAGTGTGTGCTTTAAGCAGAGCTACCTGTTAAAACCTGCGTTTTTATTTCCTCAGTGTTGCCCTCACTTATAGCTTAGGGTGTTCAAATAAGCTAAAGTGGGAAGGTAAATAATATAAAAGTAACCAGTTCAGTGCTCTGTGCCCCAAGGGCTTTTTTAGTACCTCATTAACACAAAAAAGTGATTATTTCTGTAAAGTGTATGTGCACATATGTGAAGTGTGTAAACTAGTTTCATATTATTATCTTGTGCATGGGGAACTGGATGCGGGTTAGGATCTGAAAGCCAATTTTGTGTCCTTTCAAATGTTCTAGTGGCATAGAAAACATTTCAGCAATGTGTTAATATGGGCTTTAGGCCCTATTGTCAATTTTTTGCAGTAAAAGAACAAAGCTACTGAAGGGAACTCATCCTTAGGCAGAGATGGAAAAAGCTGATTTGATGTGATGCAATGATGATATTGTGCATTTGATTCTTTTTGATGAAGCTGTGTTAAATGAATACTTACTAGCTCAGAAAAATGCTTTGATACCACTAGCGATATATAGAGGTGTTCCGTTTTTAACAAAATCTAAACTTACATAATTGATTTTGGTAAGTGCCAAGTTGCCATAGGAAAAACAGGAATGTTGGGAGCTGGTTTAGTTCTGAATAAATAACGCCAAAACTTCCTTTAGTTACAAATGTGGGAGCTATGAGCTACTTCTTTTTTTTTTTTTTTTTTTTTTTTATTGCACTATGGGTAGTTTATCGCTGTTGTTTGAATACATACTATATAAGTAGTGCCACACATTATACCACTGCTGCTGATGTTAAAGTGCAGTGTATCAAAACAATAAAAGAAAAAACCTGAACGGCAGAATTCAGTGGATTACAATATTTGCAAACAGGAAACATTAGCACCATTTCTCTGTTCTCCCTCTGTCAAGAAGCAGCTTGACAAAACCAGAAATGGTATTGGGACACAAAATGTGGTATTCTTGATGTCTTCTCAGCAATCTTTAGTCTTTATTTTCTTACTTGCCTTTCATAGGCATTTTCTCTCAAATAGTGATTTGATGGACTGTAGCCTGGATGACCCGTGCTGTCTTATAACCACACAGAAACTCTCAAGACACCGTTTTCATCACAACCAGCAGAACACTTGGCTGTGCTTGTTAAACCACAGTGAATATTTTTTTACAATCCTGTCTTTTGTCTCTCGTAAAGGTATGCCTTATCTAAACCTCAAAACTAGCTGCTTTCCTTCTGCAGAGGCAGAGATGTACCATGGCAGATCCGAGTTACTTGCTTTAGAGAGAGAGAGAAGGCTGGGAGCAGACACTTCATCAGTGTTCACTGGTCCCATGTAGGACAGAGCTGAAAGGGAGTAGAACTAAGCCACTCTCTTGCAAGTGCAGAGTAGAAAAAATACGCAGCTTCCTGTAATTAAATGTGGAGTAATTAATTGTAGTGGGGAGAAATAAATTCACTTTTGAGTTTCAGGAATGATTCTTAAGTGTGAAAAAGGATGTTAATCACCACAGTAACGATATTAGGAAAACCTTATTTAGTGCTGCTAGCTGCTTGAAGAAACAATAATGCACAATGTTTATCTCTCAGTCCATCATTTGGTTGTTTTCACTGTCTCTTTCTCTTTTCCAGTGTGGTATTTTTGTGTTTCAAAACAAAGGCTTTCACTCCTTTCAATTTGAACTTTTAAGGTATGCCAAATGCAAATTCAACCCCTAATGTCAGTCAGCTGACTAAATATCTAATTTCTTTCAGAGTAGAATGGTACTGTATTGTTTTCTAAAAAGCCTGTAAAAATACACTTTAATTTCAGGAGAAGTAAGATAGCTAAGATTTTCAGAGTAGTCAGTTTTATGACATAAACATTTAAGTCTCTTATGCTCTCAGTGTGCTAGCCTTACATTCTCCATATTTAACTGTACTCCGGGTGTGTTAATACTCTTGTGCTCTTAGCTTTCTCATAGCAAAACAGTAAGATAAGATTTTCTTTTTGTTTCTTTCACTGCAGTGTGATTTATAAAAGCAAAAGAATTTGGTAACAGCTGTCTCCCAAAAATTCTAATTTTCCAACTTTCTGAACTTCCAGCATTCTGAAGATCAGCAAATATTAGTCTCTCAAGTTCTCTCCACTCTGCCTATTCTTCTAAGTCAGTGTATGGAATATAAATCCACAAAAAAACCCAAACAAACCAAAAAAACCCCCAAACCAACGAAGTCCTTGGATTTAACTTAAAGGTGCTATAGTTGGGGAGTCTAAATACTTTGTCAGTGATCCTTTTTTTCAGATGCTGGTCCATGTATACTGTGAATTCATTCTCCTTTTTAAGTGGAATTTATTATGTAGTGGCTGGAATGAGTGACCAATAAATTTTCTCTTCGTTCTTGGTGTAAATTGAGAGTATTTCCACCAAAGAGACCCTAAAGTCTTTCCATACATTAGGACACATCAGAAGGAAGATTTTGAGCTAAGGGTGTTTATGGAAAGACAAAGTAAGTACAAGTAACCTTCTTTAGCAAGAAGCTAAAGCAGATGGGGGGGGGGAAGCCCAAACAAACCACAACAACAAAAACTCCACCCAAACTGGAAAATATGAAGCCAGCAGTAGTTATGCGCTAAAAGTGATAAATTGATAATGGTGAATCTAAGTTCAATTTTGATTTCTAGGATAAGATTAATATAGTATGGCAAAATATGATTTCCAACTCTCTGGAAATAAGCTGTCGGCAAATTGGGAACATTTTACCCAGCAAATACAGTAACTGCTAACCTTTCTAAACAGGGTATTTTCCAGCTGTAAACCTCCTATCCGCATATGTATCAGCCTTGATTTCCTTTATAAGTTCTTTTTTTGCTCTTTATTGAAAGTTCCAAGCAGCGGAACTGTTAGCAAGATGGATCTCTAGCAAAGTATATTAAATAACGTGCAATATAAGGAAACAATTAATTGGCATTTCCTTTTAAAATGCCTGGCAGTCTCCAGACATTAATTTGGCAAATACCTAAAGCCTGAATAATATTTCTCCAAGCGCTTTGAAAGCCCAGGAAACATAATAGTAAGATCTGGACCATTAAAATAGTGAACTCGATGTTGTAGTATTTGAACAGTAACAGAGGTAAGGTAGGACTAAAATTCCTTTCAAAGTATGTATGTCCCATTCCCCTTTATAGACTCATGCAGATGCTAATCAATCATGTTATTTTGTAGGACCTCTGAAAGTTTAAAGGTTATTAAGTTGCTGGAAGTGCTCAGGTTGATTACTTCTAGTTTGCTTATTCTGCACTTTTTTTATAAAACAGTAACATTTTATGCCCAGTAAGCTCTATTACTCCTCATTTGTTTGTAATGCTTCACTTCACATGCAGGTGCCAGGTACCTGGGTTATTATTCATTTTTGAAAAATGCTTAGCACTGTTCCTTCCATTAGCTTCTGCAACAAATAGACTCTGATTAATCATACTCAGCCATTGTAGCTTCAAGAACTGAAGCTGCAAGTGGACTGTGCCACAACAACTGAACAATAACCATAATGCTAATGCTGCTTATGGTGTTTGTACAGTCTGAGTAAGAGTCTTCTGGTTAGGAGTGTGGGGAGGGGGGTGACTGTCTTCTAGGTATTATGGATGTGTTTCTCCTTAGGAAAGCTGAGTATATTTAATGTCTTATTTTTATGTGTGTCATTTATGATTAAAATAACCAAAACTGAGTGTTACCTATGGTTTAGAACATATTTATTAAATTAGAGAATGTGTTCTGTATTTTAGCTTATTAAACATAATATGGTTTAATTAATTTCCATCTCTTTCTCTCTTGGCCACCTTAGATAAATACGTGTTTACCTCTGCAGATCAAGACAGTAAGTCAGATGTGGGTGGGCAGGAAATGTGCTGTAAGGAGAAGAATTGGAAACTTTTAGATTGAGGCACAGCTGGAGTAAAATGATGATGTGGGAATATGGTAGGTAAATAGCTGGATCGCTTAGGGATGAGCATAAGTCACAAAGGGCTGTGTGAAAAGACTCAGGCATAGGAGCCTGGGGAACAGATTTCTGTGAGGAGTTCTCTTCCTTGCATTGTGCATTTGAAGCAGGAGAGCATATAGCTCTCATGGAGACGAACAAAGCATGAAAGGTAGATAAGTTGGGAACGGAGATTGTAGGATAATTTAAATAGTGAAAAAGACCTTTTAAGTTGCTTGGCTTTTGTGTTTGAGTGTCTT
Organism: Sagittarius serpentarius; assembly: GCA_034782735.1. Taxonomy (NCBI): domain Eukaryota; kingdom Metazoa; phylum Chordata; class Aves; order Accipitriformes; family Sagittariidae; genus Sagittarius; species Sagittarius serpentarius. The sequence continues at coordinate 4,083,497 of JAVKLA010000061.1, forward strand.
TAGTTGTCATTTGAGAAGGTTGTAGCTATAGGGAACTTGTGCCCAGGGAGGGGGACCAAAATGCAGAATCGTAATTCTTTTCCCAATTAGAAGAAGTGATACTAGCCATATCTGTTTTTTTTTCCAGAAGCTCCTCAGGAGTTAAGGAGAAACTCCCTTGTGTTGCTGTTATGGGTAAAAAAATAGTTTGTGAGTGTCAGCACTGATTTTAACATCTGTTTATCTGTGAGTTCTCACGAGTTCATGTGCTTGCTAAGAGGAAGAAACAAATGCTGAGAAATTGCCTTCCCTGGGATAAAACAGTAAGAGACAGGAAAATAAGAGCCCTTGGATATTGAGGATCATCTTCGAGGCAGAAAAGGCAAAGCCTTGGGTTTGGGTAAAATAGCACCAATGGCCACTGAACCACTCAGTCTCTGTTCTGAATTTGGAGGATCACTTAAAATGTTTGTTTCTTCATTGCTGAGTTAGCTGTCACTGTGGGTCTGTGAACTGACCTAGGCAACTTCTGGTTTTTATCTCCTGTGTGGCAGTGAGGGGGTTCTCACTGCAAGATCCTTCTCTCTTAACTCATCCCATTCTGTGAGTTGAATCTGAGTCATATTTCATGGAACGTCTCTCAACCCAGAGGATAACACCATGGTGAAAAAGTAAGTCTTGCATTGTAGAAAAAGGAACCCACATATTCACTTTGAAAAAGCAGGGCAGTCTCATGGATTAAGGACTGGCCTGAGATGCAGTACAGTTTCTGATTCTTTCTCAGACTTCCTGTGTGATACTGAGAAAGTTGCGTGACCTCTCAGACCGTGTTGTTCACTGTGGTCATCTGTGAAGAGCATTATGTTTCTCAACAGAACAGCAGCTGGAAGTCTCTCGAGTCTCTCCTGCAAAGGTTTTCTTGCAGACTCAAGCAAAGGGGTAAACCCAATCCTACCAACCTGCATCAAGCAGTCTTAAGTTGAACCCAAAACCTGGGAACCACGTGTGTGTAATGAGAATAAATCAATACTTGAGATAGATATAGATGCTCCAGCACTGGGGTCCAGGCCAGGGCCTGGGCAAGTTATGAGTATTAGACAATACCACTTACTCATTTAGCAAGGCAGCTGTTGCTGCAGGGAGCAGTTTTGACGCCTTTTTTTAGCATTCTTGAGGAAAATGCTTGCAGGTGGTGTTTGTGCCTGTACAGCGTGACCTCCTAATGTAAAGGCATCTGTTAAATCTTCAGTGCTGAATTCATTAGACCTCATTTGGAGGGTGGAAACTTTGAAGAAAATCAGGCTTAATTAGCTCTGTATTTTCAGATGCTGAGAAAGGTAATGCGTTAAACCTCATTCCTTTATTAAAGCTATTATTGTAATGATACAAGGCTTGTTGGTCTCATACTGTCTTGCACTAGCATAGAAGTTTAAGGAGTGATAACAGGTTAAAATGGGCAAGATCAGAACCTAAGCACAACATGTTATTGCACAATAGAATATTTTGTATGTAGATTTTGTATTCACCTCTCATTTCCTATTTGATTTGTTATACTACTTTCCCTAAAACCTCAAAGCAAAAGTCTTTATTCCTGGGGTGGTTTATAGCATCATTGTGAGTGGGCACACAATTTCAAGAAGTAGCCTCCCAGGGTGAGTGGGGTCTGTAGTGGGTGTCCATGGTAAAGTTTTGGTAGCAGGGGAGCTGAGGGGAGGCCCTTTGTGAGGAGAGGCCAGGCTGCCCCATGCGAGACACAGATGGTTCCAGTTGGTTCCTTACTTAAGAAAGGGGCAAAACCCTTCCCAGGTGCAGTGAGAAGTGAGGGGAAAAAACGTGAGAACCAGCCCTGTGAGCACCTGGGGGAGAGCAGGAGGAGGGGAAGGAGGTGCTGCAGGCGCTGGAGCTGAGATTACCCTAGTGCATGGGGGAGCCATGGTGGAACCACGGCGGAGCAGGTATCCACGTGGGAGTGCATGGAGGACCTCATGCCAGAGCAGGTGGACATTACTTGAAGAAAACTGCAGCCCCTGGAAAGCCCATGAGGGAGCAGGTCTTCCTGACAGGAATGGCTCCTCCTGGAGGGGAGCCCATGCTGGAGAAGGTTTATCCTGAAGGAGTGTAGCCTCTGGAAGGACCCACACTGGAGCAAGGAAAAGTGTGAGGAGCAAGGAGTGGCAGAGAGGAGCTGTTATGGACTGATCACAACCCCCCCATTCTCCTTAAAGGATCTCTGTCTTTGCTGTAGGGTTGAGTTCTATATCCCTCTTTAATATGCTATTACACATTGTCTGTTCTAAAAGCAGTCATTTGGCTTATTCTTTTATTTTAGTTAGAAACAATAATGCAGATGAAATCTTCACCTGCACGAAATAATCACTGGATAAACTGATGTGTAGGGAGCAACAGAATCTCATTTAGCCTCTTGTACTTCCAAAGTCTGCATTTGTACAATCAGCTCTATAGCTGTCTCATCTGTGGGTAGATACTAATTGAGGTTTTTATGAAAACATCTGGCAGGAAGTGACATCTGTACTAGCAGCTGGCAGTCAGGAGGAAATACAAAAACAAACAATAGAAGAGGCTGAGAAAAGATGAGGGTGGGTGGGGTGATGAATTGAGTTATAATTATTTGCAGTGTTTTCCTGAACTGGGCATGATCCCATTAATAAAATGAATAGAATAACAACTGTTTGTGATTATTTATTGGGCAATGCATGAGCAAGAGAGGAGAAATTTTGGTCTTTAATTCTAAAGCAGTTATACCATTTTATGGTGTATTTTTATGATGTACTATGAAAGACGTGAAGTAAAGGGTAAAATTTTCAAACCTGGTTCCTGAGAGGGAACAGACCTGCATTTAGATCCCCCGATACACCTGGCCTACTTTCCAGTAGTGACGCCTCAAATTCCATTTAAAATGTCTGTAGGTGAAAATTAAATGTGGTGCTCTTCTGAAGTGCTGGATAACAGCAGCGCATCAGCTCAGGCTGTTGGCTCAAGACTTTTTATAGTCTTTGTGGAATGGAAAGTGTTGAAGTGAGTCACTTGCAACCAGATTATAGAGGTTGTTATCTGTACTTACTAATGGTTGTGGTCCTTATTTCATTTGATGATGAACTTACTCAATTAGGGGAAGAATCTTAATTGGGGGTTTCCTATAGTTTTATTTTTTCCAAGTGGAAATTGGGAGCTATAGCTAATTTGACTCCCATTTTGTGGTACTGAATTCTTGAATGCATTTTGTTCTGGCTCTCGAGGTAGTCAAGCCACTGAACGCTTCAGGATTCACAGTCTCTTGTCATGAATAGAAACACCCATGCTACTACCGCCCTTGTTCTTAGCCATGAAGAACCGTAATTCCCATGGCAGCACAGATTTCAATAGTGTTGAACGTGGAAGAAATGAGCCCTATCGACACAATTGCTTCTCTCTAGGTTTTTCAGAAACAGATACTTTCAAAGGGATATATTAAATGGATAATTCTTAAAAGCCCAGTTGTTCCCCAAAGTGCAGTTGTTATGAGAGCAGAGAGTGTTTAACTGTCATATCCACACAATGGAGCCTTCTGAAGCAAACGCTGTTGAACGTGATGACAGTTCAGACCTGACCATCAGCCTGTATTATCGCAACTGACACTCGCGTAAGAACATTGGATCTAAAGTAAAAATGAAATGATGGCTCCCATGTCTGAGGTGTATTTGTCCTGAAGTGCACAGTAACATATACTTGCACAATTTTGTAGTTATTGTTTAGGTTTTTACAAGTATTTTTTGTGTGTCATTAAGTAATTTTCATAGTATTTTGATTCTTTTTTTCCCCTCTCTTTTTTCTGTCAGACTGTGGAGTGAACTTTGAATACAAGTCTCTCCTGTATTCAGAACTAACATATGTTTTTTAATATGGTTCATTACTTTTTACATACACAATGCAGAGTATTGCTCAAAATAACTATTTGAAGCTAAACTGGTAAAGCAAGCATCTGTAAATTGTTACACATTATCTCTTGAGATATAAACAGTGCCAGCAAGGGTGGCTGAGACTGAGATGAACGGGCTATATCTAGAAAGATGATGATACAGAGTAATAAGGTACAGTAGGAGAGATACAAAAGGAGTATTGCCGCACCTGAAGCACGGGCAAATGAAAACAGAATTGCAGCTAGCATTCGGAAATGGAAGAAGCAGTTTAATACATGATCTGCAAATGCGTGAGGTACAATAGGTAAGAAATTGGAGGATTTAGTTAAAGCTGAGCAAAGCTGCACCCCGAACATGACCTTGTGCAATAGCTACTGGTTTTAACACGTTAGGTTCAACACATACCTACCAAAGGAACTGTAAGTAACTTCCTTGCATTTCTAGAATGCCATTGTGTGTTAAAAGTCTATCTTTCTCTGCGTGCCGTTTGTATTAGCATTTTAAATGTTAGTCTGTATAAAAAAAACCCTGTATGGTACATTTTTAGCTTACAAAGGAGACTTTGAGTTAGGGCAATGTTCATCTGGAGGGTCATATTTTCCATGCTTCATTGCTTTCTACTGGTCATTTCTAAGGTTGTTTGCAATTTCCCTGAGAAAAGGTGCTAGTTGCAGTGCCATGATTACTGTTTTGGGAAGTTTTCTGTTAAAATGTCTATCTGGCAGTCAGATTAACTACAGATTTATATCCACCTACCGAGAAAAAAGATTTGGCCTTCTAAATCCTGATGTCTAATTGGAAGTACACATGATTTTATACTCGCTTTCTTCCATGGAGCAAGAAAGTTTAAGAATAAGCTCAGATATGCACTGATCTTTACTGGAATCTTTTTGTGTTACCTGGTGGTGCTATCTTTTATGATTTAGGTCTGTCTTGGTCATTTCTTGCAGTTTCATATATTCCTTCTCCCTTGATTGTTCCTTTTATTTCTCATGGATCCTTGAAAAAGAAGTATTCCTTTTTATCCTATTGTTTCTCTTCTGTGTTTCTTCTCCAATATCACTTTATCTGGTGGAGATGCTTGTTATGTTATTTAGGTGAAAAACTTCCTGCCATCTCCACATAATGGCATGTTTCCTCCCTGGAGTTAAACCAGGTTTACCTGTAGTTCAGTCTAATCCAAGCAGGCTCCTTATCATGGTTGGTATCTCTGTGGCCTATGAATTTCCAACATCTCTTCTCTATACAACTAGCACTGTAATATTGAGAAACAATAGTTTTCTCTGGAAATTTTAACCTTCTCTTATTCTTCTTGCTTCTTTTAATCTAACAGTGAAATATTCTCCCGAAGAATTGTTGTGTTCCTGATAAAGTCCCTTATTTTACTGAATGTCTTTTCTCTTGTAATATGCTTGTCTAGGTTAGAATTTCACATCCTTCCACATTACATCCTTTCCCTTAGTTTTGCCACTTTTTTTCAGGCATCCAGGACACATTGTAATCCTATTGCATCTGTTGGCTAAGGACATTTCCCAACGCAGTGCTGAAAACGTTGTGCATTCAACTACAGGTATTTTTCATATATATACAATTACAGTCTGTTTTGTTAAAAGACGACAAATGACAAAAGGTGACAAAAAGCCTATACTTCATATACCTTTGGATAAATACATAAAAAATCCTGCTGGAATAAGTGAAAGGAGTAATGTTAGAAAGAAGCATTAGGGGCAAGGAAAAACAAAAACGGGAGAAGACCCGAAAAAAGCAGAAAGGGCAAAAGGAACAGATGCTGAAACAGTGATGTATTATGGTTTAAATCTACTTTTTTTTTTTTTTTTTTTTTAATTTGGCATTCCACTGTCTTGAAGTCCTTTAGCCAATAAATCCTGGGGCACAGAGTCTGGTCTGTGTCTCACGACCAAATCAAAAAGAATGCTTTGAATTATAAAGATTTTCTCCAGAACCCAATGAAAATATATGTTCTTGTCCCTAGTGTCACGTCTTGTCATTCTTGTTGTGATCTAGTCACCAAAGAGGTCTTAAGGGGCAGTCTGTCTCTGCCATGTAGAAGTGCATCTCCCATAGCATATCCAAAAGAATAAGAAAAGAGAGAGGCTGCTGTCAGCTGCACTGAGTTTTTCAGAGGAATTTGCAGAAAAGAGACTGTGGATGCAGCAATATCAAGTGAGAAGTATGAGGGTAAAATGTATCATGAGGTGAAAGGGATAAGACAAAGATCATTAGAACTGCCACACGCTCAAGGCTGTCAAAGTTTTACAAGACAAATATTCAAGTGGTGCCAGTGTTTCTAGGAATGTATTGATACCAAAGCGCAGAACTTGATGGGGTTCATAAAGAAATTTTTGTGACACTTCTCCTGTTAAAAGGATTTCCCAAACCACATACAGCGAAACACAGAGCTACCAGGGGACGATAGCCTCTTCCAGGCTCTTTGCAGACTTTGAAGATGACATTGCAGACAAAAAAACCCAACCAAACAACACAACAAAACTTCTGACATGTACAGATTTTTGGTCTTTGAATGTCGTACTGACTGAATGACCTTGTGATAAAAGGAAAGTGTTCAAAACAAAATCTGTAGATGGATGCTGCTCTTGATATTTGCAAGGTGGTGGATACAGCAGTTACTACGTTTAAGTGTATATGGTACTCTTCTACTTCGTTACATGACTTGACAGTGAAGCAAAAAGATGTGTTTACAAATTCTTGTAAAGCCATTTAAACAAAAAATAACAATTTGCAGAACTTGAAACCATAAACAATAGAGAACTTGCTACAGTAATGCTCCCACTCAGAACACTTTAAAGTTCTGAAGTTGTGAAAGCATCCACTCTATTCTATATATTTTCAAACTGGCACCTTTCTCCTCCCCCTCATGTTGATTTAATTACTCTCTTTCGAAATTTCAGTTCAATTTAGATAGACATTTAAAAAAAAGAAAAAGTGAAATATAAGTCAAAAGCGTATCAAAACTATTTAACAAAGCATACTGATTGACTTACACAGACAAATTCAGTGCAGTGAAAATTTTGACATTTTGCTGAGATTCAGCAGGCAAACACATTTTGATGTCTTTAATGTTTTCATGGGCTAGAAAAAAAAATTCTGCCCAGTCTACAAAAGCACAGATTTTGCAATCAATCATACATGCATGAATTTCACTAAATAGTACTGCAGAACAGACTCCAACAGGTGCATCCATTTCTGAATGTCATTTCCAAGCCATGCTATTCTATTTTTGGTTTTGTTGGTTCTCATGGAAGTGAGAAATTTGAAAGCAGTCTACAGAGAAACAGAAGACACTGAGATTTCCATACACACTTCCATCATCCAACATTTATACTGAAGTGTCTAACTGTTTAAATGCTTTACAGTTCTTTCTAGTTCACTGTAGCTAGAAATTTATTTAAGTCTTTAGATTGTGAGTTCAGAGAGACAGACAGACATAAAAGTTTTATAAAATTTCTTTTCCTGGGAGATCTGTGACCATGGACCTAGCATTGAAGAACTGTCCAGGTTAGAAAAGAAGTGTGGTTAAGTGTATCATCTACATGTTTCTGTGTGTTGACAGTGGCTGTCAATGTAATTTGTATGTAGGGTATTCTACTTCAAATATTTTTGATCAATATATAGTATATGTATGGTACAGTCACTGCTATGTTGTTTTTTATTTTATTTCAGTTTAAATCTATAAAAACAAATATTCTATATTTTGGATGTAAAACTTGGAGGTGTTAGTATCGGGCCTGCTGGAAGTCTGTGTGGGAAATTATACCTAACTTTTGCTGATTTCCAACTGATCTTGGCCACATCAAGTTAAGATAGTTTTCTACATCCAGATCTCAGCAGGGTGATTCTAGTTTTATCCAGCCTTGTGGATGGGCAAACTAAGACATCATGGGTTTGTAGGATGCTTTGGGGTTCAGCTTAAATGTAATGTTTTTGGCCTATTTGTGAGGCCAAATCAATATAGTATTTAAAAATAAAATAGTTTTCAGATCACCTCTAATAATCCATTTGCTTTTCACATTATCCTTCTTCCTTTCTGTCATTTTTCCCCCCAATTGCATCAAAAACACTATTTCAAAGTGAAAGGTAAAAATGCAAGGTTAGCACTTCTCAAATGAAATGAATTTTTAATGAATTAAGTATTTTTGTATCTTGCCACACAATTTCTGGCCATGAGATCAGTAACAGTTAATATTCTTATAGGTATTCTTCAGTACAGTATTATGCAGAAATAAATACTAGCTCTGCTCTTAAATGAAGTGTGGAGAGATGTCCCCTTTGTGTTGATGTTGCTTTTGAATATGCTGATTCTGCTTCTGGAGGTAGTTTGGGATACCCTGGAGACCTGTGATCCCTACTGCAGATCAGAGACTTGCCCTGAGTGAACCGACATAAACCAAATAAATACATAACTTCATGAATTTTCCTGGCGTTAGATCTACACTAAAATGACAAAAAGGAAAAGAAAAAATTGGTATTGGGATTAATCAGGGACTAATGCAGTACAGTGTTCTGCATTGTATCTTCATTAGGCCATTTTTGCTTTCCTTTTTTTGGAAGGTTCTTTCATTTACAAATTTCAAAGCAAGATGACAAGGAGAGCTAGCCACTGCAGTGCTGAAATTCAAAGGCAAGGACACAGGAGGAGAAAGATTATCATCTTATTAGCGTAGGAGGATAAAGAATATCAGACTGCGGTGATCCATTATTTATAGGAATGCTGTCCTTTTCTGTACACTTTACTAAGGTATTTAATATATTTGTGTTAGAGATTAACATTGATGTTATTTTCTTTAATGCCTGTTTTTAGTGTATGCTATGCAGGCTGGCATTCAGGAAATTCAGCCAGAAGAGAAAAACAATAGTATTAATTAGGAATGTCAGTCATGGGTATTATGAAATTCAAAATTGCCAAGTTTCCAGAGCAGTTTGGTGGTAATTATAATAGACTGTGGAGACAAGCTGTTCCCTGTTCCCTCTAAAGAAATGCAGAGTTTGATGGACTTGTTATCCAAGTGTTAATGCAAATTCTGGTGAAAGGAATACTGTCTGTAGAGTAAGCTTTAGATTTTTTTAAAATTTTGTTTTTGTTTTTAAGGATCTATTGCCACAGCTAATTCATCAATAGTAGCACTCGCCTCTTTTTCAGTGCTATTCATCACAGGGTCTCTGTCTGCTTCAGAAATTATTGTGACTTCGCAAATGAGAATTTTGGATAATAAAGCAAAATTAATTTAATGGGGTTTATCTGAGTCATCAACAGAGCTGGATATTGGGGTTGGGTTCCACCTGAGTATTGCTTTTTCCCCTAGAGAGTTAGAAATCAAAGTAGCATGCTGCTGAATTTCTGAGGAATGGTTTTCAATCTGGTCTTTAGGCTGCTGTAAGGCATGTACAATAAAATCTATGCAAACCATACTTGCGCTCAGGATGCTTATATTTGCTATACAAGGACTTCCTCTCCACTGGAAAATTTGTTATCTTCCACAAATTGAAAAAGTTGAAAACCACTAGGAAGGAAAGATGGTACTCTGACACTGTTAGCAAGCTTTGCCAGAAGTACTCGGCTATTTGCAAGATTGGGTTTTGAGCCTGAAATGTAAAAAAAGGGCATTTTATTAATAGCGAGCCCACTTTAAATTTGTTGTCGTTATTTTTAATGAAGAAAAGTCTTCGTAAAGTTATGCAAGTCATAAGCAGTCTAAGGGTTTCTCTTGCAAAAGGAAAACATCGGGCTTGATCTATATTTGCATTTGAGTAATGCATTAAAAATCAATTAAATCCATTTGAATAATTGAGGTAAATTAGTGGTAGCTAACTGTGTTGTCTTGACCGAGGATGTAATTAACTTCAAACTAGGTAATTGTAAAATAATTAGAAACAATGTATGCACTCCATCTTGTAAACATGTTATTTAAGAATTTCTGGGAGTTGAAATAATGTTAGATTAGAATTGAGAACTGAATTCTGGGAACATTTGGAAAATAACGTAGAGGATGATCCTGCTATAAAAGAGCATTCTCTTTTTTTCATTTTCCGTGTCAGGGAAATGGAAAGAATAAAGTTTATTGTTCTGTTTACGGAGCTTCACTACAGTTCTTCTTTAGGACTTTGCTAAAGTCCTAAAGTCACTTCTTACCTTAAGGATTTAATTCTAATACTGTCAATGTGAACAGCAAAACTTCCGTTTGCATGAAGCCCAATGGCCATGTGGCATGGACTGGCACGGCTGCAGCACAGGGCCCGTGATAGATGGTTTAGCAGAAATACATGTCCACCCACACAGCGAGAGGCTTCCATAACCAAGTGTTCAGTTCCTGATTTTTGATATAGATGAAGCACTGCTGAAACCACAGTTTTTGTTACAGATTTGTATTTCCAGCATAGCTGTTAAGTTTCTGAGATTTTACTGGTAGCAGGCTGTTCAGAAATAACCAGATAGTTTAATATCAAACGGAACATAAATAACTTAGATCGCTTGAGGCTGTTTCCACAGTTTTATTTTAAAATTCCTTTACTGTATATTTGACTGTAAAATTTCAAATTATTAAAATGCTCTGCTTTAAAATATTGAAGAAATACTTTATTATAAAATTTGAAAGTCCTCACTCAAGTAACTTGGGAAGATTTTCTTACTGGCGGGCAAGCAAAAAGTAAAAATAAGAGTGTGCTTAGAACTTCCAGATTTTTGTAGCGCTTTATAAACTCACATTAACGGTAAGTTAAAACTGCTGACATCTATCACTGGAATGGAATTGAGAGACTTAAACTTTGAGAAAAATTGCCGTGACTTCCAGTTTTAATGTAAAAGCAGATGAACAGAAATTTCAGCAATTCTAACTCTTCTAATATATGGACAAAATCCCTGAAACCAGTTCATGAGCATTTACTTTTCCTCAGATTATGGGAAAGATTGCAGTGCCGCTTAGCTGAAATGTTTATTGCTGAAGTGTTTATTTTAGTATTAATGCTTAAAAGCCAATACAAATTTAATCTTTTTATAGCCTTAGCATTTTGTGATTGAGAATGAGTGATGGTAATTCTGCTGATTGCACAGAATTGAGCATGAAATACTTTAATCAATGAATATATTATGAAAATATTTAAAGAGAAACTGCCAGGGTTTCAGGCCCTGGTTGGTTTTACAATTTGGTGGCTTTTTCTTATATTATTTGTTTATATCAAAGGAAACAATTCTGTATGTGAATGAAATACTCTGAATATTCTTTAAAGTGAAATCATTGGAGGGAGAGGAGTGATTAAACACTGCATAGATAGTATCGTGCTTGTGAAATAAGGAACAGCTTCAGACAGAATGTAGAAAACAATGAATGCGGGCATTCCTCTATGGTAAGTTAGCATTCTGCCCACTTTGTTCAAGCAAATGGGCTGAACTTAGCTGTGATATGTAGCTAGAAAGGTGTTACTGATATGGTGTCCAATGAAGACTGGTATACAGTGTTTCCAGGCAGGTGCAATATAAATGCCAGAGGATGTATTAGGCAGGTTTAAACTCTGAGGTTCTTTTCAGACTTCCATCTCCTCTGGGTTTGTGTAGTCTCCTTCTGTTGTCTAAGAACTTTGCAAAATCAAAATTGCTGGACGAGTCTTGAAAATGACGAAAAATATCTATTGGTTTTGATCAGCTCAAGTTTTATGATAGTGAGACTGTTTTATGTGTCTTTAAAAGTATCATGATCTGAACCTGGTGTTTCACTACCAAAAAGGGAGTTGTGGATGATACGGGGTGGAGACCGAAAAAACCCACACAGTTTGCAGAAGCATATCTAACTGCGCGAGGTGGTTCTTTGTTTCAGAATCATAACAATGCAGCATTACATTTATAAAAGATATAGCTCATTGCAAAATATGATTCTGTTCAGAGCATTATTTATTCCATCCTCAATGCCCCTCCCCCAACCTCAGCCATTTGATTTGGAACAGAAATAAGACTGTCGTAACAGCAGTTGAGCTAGAAGTAAATGCTGTGTTGGGATGTGCGGGCAGATAGAAAGAGAAGTATGAGTAGAGAAAATTATAACAAGAGGCATGGTGACAGCCAGCTCTCCTAGTATTCATGGTGGACTACCAATACAATAGTGGATCAGGTCTAGTACTTTAAACTGAAGAAAACTGGCAATGCTCAAAACACAGCTGTCTTAATCCTAGTCAAACCTATCTTTTAAGCCAAATAATAAGAAAAACAGAAAACATTGATGTATAAACATAAACATGAAAATTGAACTTGAATACCACGCAATTTTTGTTTGTTTGCAGTATCACAAAACAGCAAATGCAATGGTTTTCAAAGTATCGCAGAGATTTCCAAGCCTGTACAACAGTTCCATCTGCCCTGAGATTTGTGATTAATTACATCTGCTGTGAGAAAGTAATATGGACATTTTTTCTTTTCAACTGTTTTTTAGTAAACTCAACTGATAAAAATGCATGTAGGTTCTTATGACAATAAAATTCCCTTTGGTAATAGTGGAAGAAGTGGATTTTACAGTAGGCTGTATAATCCTCTACTTGTGGAAATATGAGGTAAGGAAGTAATCACATAGCACTGATGTTATGAAGATGAGTTCTTGGCATTTGCTGAACAGTATGGCTAAAACATCTTTTTTCATGCTAATGTCTGAAGCCGTGTGAACAAAGCAATCAGACTGAGATGAAAAACTTGAAGTGTATCATCAATATGACAGGAAAGGTTTTGAGAACACTTCAAAAGATGGAGAAGGGTATATCTTCTATTTCAGTTTTTAATCTTAGTTGATTTTATTGTGCTTGTCTGAAAAATGACCCATTATTTTTCTCGAGAAGAATTCCCAAGTGAAACCAAAGTTGTGTACTAATACGATATAATCAAATGAGGTAGGCAAATTTTTTTGCCGATATAAACTGGAAATGAATTTTGTTACAAAGATTTGTGATGGAAGTACTGTTTCAATCAGAAAATACAGACTTCAGTATTGAAAAAGAGTATTTTTGGCAGAAGCAAAACATCGTAATGATTCTTAGTAATAATTTTACTACTTTGAAGAAATGCAGTTTTACAGCAAAGTCATGTAAGCTATATATATAAACATTATAAAAATACGCATTGAAATTTAAGACTAAAAGTATAACGTGTTTTAGAAATGCACAAAACCAAGCAATAGGTTTTTCCCTGTTAATAGGATTAAAAGATAAAGAATACATGTATGAAAATAATTATCTTTGTAATTTACTTCGGTTTGGATCATGACATAAAGAGGGCCTAACAAATGTCTACTAAAGTTACTTCTTCTGATAGATTTTTACCCATGGTTTATTTTACTCAACAGTAGAGATGAATGTGTCTTTCTCTAAACTTTCCTTATGATTACCTAACATAATACTCTATACACTTCAGTTTCTTTGTGTGAGTCAAATCCAAAGCCTTTGGAAATCAGTGGCTGCCTTCAGTGGGCTCTGGGTCGCATCCTTAGGTGACCCTGGCAACTGTTTGACCAATGTGACTTTTCCATGACTGAAGCAGTGGAATGTTGCCATAAATTTGATGGCATTCGAATAGAGAGATAAATTTAAATAGGCAGTGCTTCAAGATGAGTTGACTCATTATCTGAGCTGGGAAGAGACACTGTAAGGAGCAGGAGCAGTTTCATCTAGGCTTTTCAGAATTACTGAAATGCATTCAGTGCTATTGATTTGCAGAGGTAGAGGGATGGAAGATTCTGGGTTTTGTAATTTTCATCTAGATTGTACTTTCCTACTTTGGAAGTCAAATCATGTTTCAGAGTTTGGTTTCAAGGATCATGCAAAAAATTTACCTAAGAGTTTTGTAACTTACCTAAGAGCAACTTTTTTCTTAAATTCTCTTTAAAGTCATGATGCTTGTTTACGTTTCCTCCATTCCTTCCCAAACCATCTACAAGGCTTCAGCTTCATCTCTGCAGTTTATCTCCTGGTGCAAAAACTTTGGAGAACGACAGTGTTCTGTGACATGAATAAGCCTCAAGGATTAAGGATTAGTCTTTGACAACAATTAGTAATTGGTAGTTCCAAGCTGTAACACAGTGAGCCAGGGAATAAATTCAGTTACCTGTGACTTCCCTCTGAGAATGCCATCTCCAGCTTTCTCACAGTGAAAGATATGATTTTACTTGGGTGCTATTTATATAACCTTAACTTAGGCTTGCCTGAGAACAGAGTTCCTTTTGAGGCAACCAGAGGTAGGATGATGGTGCTGTTTCATCCACATATAAGCATGTGATTCATTTCAGTGAAATGTCTAGTGCTGCATTTGTAGAATTAGTTATGGGTTTAGTAGTTTGTATGGTAAAGGGAAACCAAATGATTAGGATATATTTCTACTTCTTTTGATTAGTCTCTTGCTACAAATTTAGTTCATGTCCTCGTTTTTGCATTTAATATTTAAAGTTGAGGGGAACAGTATGAAGTAATTATAGTCTCTTGGCCATCATGGACTATGGAATTGGAATTTTTTTGGACTCCTACAGAATCTCCTTACAGTTATTCCATTGTAAAATGCTAATAGGGTCTGGCATTTGATACTGTTCCATACTTTGGATGTGTTGCAAAACCAGCTTTTTAAAATGTTGATTTAAGTTTGGGTTTTTGTTTTTTTTTTAATCATACCATGAGGCATTTGAGTCTAATTATCTTTCTTTGATTTCTTATTGTATTTCTAAATAAGTATTTACAGAACATTTGTTGTCATATACAGTAGTCTAGCAATCTGCAAGGAAAGTAAGTTGCAATTTAGAATTGTACATGTATCTTGCATTAGAGAGATGGTTACTATAATGGCAAATCCATTTTAAGAAAAATGTGACCATGCTGAAATCTATGCAGAAAATTGCAAAAAGAATTAGTCAAGGCCTGCAAAAACATGATTAGAAGTAAGGAACTTAAAGTAAGTCTATTTAGTTTGTGTATGCCGGAGATGAATTGATGATGGTCTTCTAATACCACTGTAAGGAGATCACTTCTAATCCAGACAAAAAGGGGGGAACAAGATCCCTGAGTAAATGTAAAACTTAAATTCAGATATTATAAGAGTGAGAGTAGTTTAGCCTTTGAACAACTTAATTAAGGATGCAATACGGTCTCTGTTATTTGACATTTAAATGCAGATGCCTTCTGCATAGTACATGGCAAAACTCTGAAGTTCTTTTTCATGCATAAGGCTGAGTTAGTAGGTTTACAAGGTATACAGCTCTGACTTAAATTTTATGAATTGAAACTTGACCTATGTGCCGAAAAACTTTTATGTTAGAAGGAAATAAAAATCAAATTATGGAAATTTTTGTTTAGTAAATGAGTTATACTGACATCCCCCACTCAGGAATTTATAGGTGTGATTGGTGATTCTTTCTGTACACTACTGCTTGCTACATTTAGTGGGGTATTCCTATCTGACTTTTAACTGGTATAGATCTTCCTTCTCTGGTGATGTACAACAGCTCAACGCTCAAACAGCATCATCTACAGTAATATTCAGTATTCGTTATGGAGTAAATGGGACTGAATCAGTAAGAACTTGTTTTACAATTAAGCCTTTCTAGTATGATACAAAAATCTATAAGGCCTTTAAGAATAGCTTTTAAGAACACTAACTGAAATTAGTATTACTGTAATGCAATAAGCCCTGTTAGTGTTAGCTTTATTAATTAGACTTTTCTGCACATAGGAGTTTATAGCAAGCTTACAGTTTATTTCGTTCAGTCTGTTTCCCAGGAATATAAACGTATATGTTCACAGACAAGTGTACTTCTGCATCATCATCTCTCTCTCTCCATCCTGTCTTGTGATTTCTCTATCTACAGAGCACTGTAGTCATGTTTGGTACTCTCCAGGTTGTCCCTGCCCCTCAAAGTTCTACTATTTGTCTTCCTTACTTCTCTGATGATGTTAAACTCTATAGTCTTAGCA
The DNA here is from genome assembly GCA_034782735.1 of Sagittarius serpentarius. Classification (NCBI taxonomy): domain Eukaryota; kingdom Metazoa; phylum Chordata; class Aves; order Accipitriformes; family Sagittariidae; genus Sagittarius; species Sagittarius serpentarius. Next base: position 4,099,360 of record JAVKLA010000061.1, read on the forward strand.
CTACTTTAGCTAAGGCTGCCCTCAACCTTCGCAGCTGTTGCTGGTTTTTAGTTTTGCTTGTACCAAGTCCAACAGAGCATATCCTCTATGTGTTGTCTTATTGTCACCTGTGCTGAGTGTTGAGGTTTAACCCCAGCCAGCAGCTAAGCACACGCAGCTGCTTGCTCACTCCCCCCTCCCAGTGGAATGGGGAGGAGAACTGAAAAAAATAAGTAAACTTGTGGGTTGAGATAAGAATAGTTTAATAACTAAAGTAAAATAAAATATAAATAATATTAATAAAAATGATGATAGTAATAAAAAGGAATATAACAAAAAAAAGAGAGAAATAAAACCCAAGAAAAAAAACAACTAATGCACAATGCAGTTGCTCACCACCTGCTTGACAGACGCTGGAGCAGCAATCCACCCCTCCTGACCAACTCCACCCAGTTTCTATACTGAGCATGATGTTCTATAGTATGGAATATCCCTTTGGCTAGTTCGGGTCAGCTGTCCTGGCTGCACTCTCTCCCAGCTTCTTGTGTACCTGCTTGCTGGCAGAGCATGGGATACTGAAAAATCCTTAACTTGTTGCGAAGTAGCGCTTATCCTAACTAAACCATCCGTGTGTTATCAAAATTATTCTCCCACTAAATACAAACGACACTGTATGAGCTACTAAGAAGAAAATTAACTCTATCCCTGCTGAAACCAGGACACTAAGACGTTGGTTTTGACTCATACCAGATGTCTCCTGGATTGCTTGGTCCAGCCCTGTTGCACATCTAGGAGGTATTAAGGTGGTTATGGTCCCGTGTGAGGGCCTGTGATCGTGAGGCATTGTACAGCTGCGTGAAGAAGGTTTCTGCTTTTCAAAAAGACTTGGTAAATAACATGCTGGTATTATCCCTGTAGAAGAGCATCAGTTTTTCTTAATCCTTTCTCTTCTTCCTGGATTGGTGATAGTTCACCTACTTCATTACAAGCAGATGGACATTGTCTATGGTCCACAAGTTTCCTGTTCAGGATTCAGCGTGTGCCTTTGGAGTTTTGTGACTGGTGCGTTTTCCTTAATGAAAAACAAAAAAAGGACCTACTAGCAGATGAAGGCTAATAGCCCCCCCACCCCTTCAAAATGTTTCTTTTTCTTGCTGCCAGTAAGCCACAGATGCTGCTGGAATGCAGCTCCCTGTTCATTTTAGGTACAGGTGTATCATCTCTCTTGGAGAGGACAAGGACTGAAGGTCCCTGTGTGCCTCTCTCCCAGGAGTGTTTTACTCTAGGTTTGAGAGAGATCTGTGAAGAAACTTTATGATGTTACACTCATTCTGTAGTTCCTCTTTGACAGAGATGGCTCCATTGACACTGACACAAGTGTAGTGCTTCAGAGGTTTTCTGGAAATACTGTAAGAAAAGACCGACTTAGCTACTCAACTGTGGAATAAAAAACTAGAAGGAAATATGTTCTTGTAGATCCTGTATCAAAAATCTGTTCTCTACGCCAAACTGCAGCTTTGATGTGTGACATAGTGTTCTACTGGGCATGTTAGAAGGGCCTAAAATAAATATATATCAGTTCATCTACCTGTGTTTTATATGAACGCAATACTAAACCTTAAACATATACAGAAATATACTAACAAAACGAATGTGACACTTATCCTTCAGGATAAAATTTCAGAGCGTAAGTTGCAGTGCAGTCATTTGATGGGGAAGCCACTGCCCGCAGCAGCAGCTGCCGCCTGCCCTGAGGCAGGTGAGGTAACGGCCGGGTGCGTGAGGGGCTTCCGCCCCGCCTGTGGGAGGGAGCGGGGCGGTGCCGGCCGTCCTGCGGGCGGCTTAAAAGGCGGGAAGCTGAGGTGAGCAGGTGTGCCCGGGGCTGCGTGAGGGGGTTTCTGGGCCCCGGCAGGGCTGGGGGGGGTGTGTGTGTGCATTTGTGCGCGCGTGCGCGCGGTGCCGGTGGTCCCTGCGGGCAGTTCCAGCCGTGGGAAGCTGCGTGTGGCTGGCCCACCCTGACCTCCAGGTGTCAGGTTGGATGGGGCCTTGAGCAACCTCATCTAGTGGAAGATGTCCCTGCCCAGACTAGATGATCTTTGAAGGTCCTTTTCAGCCCAAACCATTCCACGATCACTGTTCGCATATTTCTTAAGTATTTGATGTTTTTTGAAAGAACAGGTACATTCTAGACCTTAGAATATATGTGATATTCCGCTTGAAGTAGTAGCCTCATATAAGATGAGGTGGTTTTAAGCATTAGTTTGTAAATAAACCACAACAAAACCAAATTAAATGCTACAATAACATGAAACTTAATGAATATAAGGTCTGTGAAATGATCTCTCACATTTGTGAAGTTCCGCTCATATCATTGCATGAATAATCAGGGTTTATAAACTGGTATGCAACAGATAATGAGACCTTTCTGCACCTTGAGACACAGCACAGTAATGTGTGAGAATTACTGTTCTTCCTTTCTGAAAAAGGTCGCGTGCAGTGGGAAGTGTCTGAAAGATGGAGAGGTGACGGGTAATGAAATCAAAACCTGAAAAAGCATAGGGAGCAAAAAAACCCTCCCACTGTTTAAGAACAGGTTAGAAAATATGATTACATTGAAACTTTTCTACCCAGAAGGATTTTGTTTGTCTTCCCCTGAGGTCATCAATTAGCTTAGTTCATTGTCCCTTGAACATCCTTGCTGCTAGTCATACCCTCTGGAGTAGGAAAAGCACAGTGGTTGCAAAAGAAGGGGAGCATAATGAAGTACATCGTTATGCTAAATTAAGTCTGTATATTTTCCTGGGCGTGCATGCATGTATATATCTGAATGCAGCTGTTGAGATGGTTCTTGCCGTGTAACCAAAAAGGCATGCTCAACATGCATCAGTTTGGAAAAACTGTTAGTATTCCTGACACCTGTTTCTTCACTTCATATTTCTCTACAGGGAAGACAAAGGAAGTCAGGAGACGTTAACTAACCGTTACTTTTTCTTCTAGTGTGGATGCTTTGCAATAATTTTTCCTTGAGAGCAACCTACCTGACCCTGTCTTGTCACATCTTTCACTTTCATCCCACTGATTCCCCTTTAATGCTATATCCTATTAAGTTAATATTTACTATAGATCGGAACATGTAATTCAGCCCTCTGCAACTGTGATTTATGTAGAACAGATTGTAAGCGCATTGTTTTCATTAGAAAGCAACTACTGAATGTTTCCGTTTAACTCACTGACTACTGCATTGTTTACCAGATGATATAAAATGTTTGTGTTCTGAAAATAGTGTCTATTACAATGACTTTTGTATAACTTTTTCCATAGTGGAAAGCAAAATGTAGCCTGCCACGTGGAGAATCAAAATAAGCAAAGGAGTTCTCATATTGCTTAAAACTGTGTGATCTGAACTAAAGGCACCACTTTGCAACTTTGTTCATATATGGTCACATTGTTCATATCTTGAGTCACATGTTATTCTATTAATAGAATTATGATGTTGAGAGCCATTCTGGCTCAAAATGTGGTGATGCGTTAAATAAAATTATTTTGAGAGTATTTCTGTGGACCTTCCATCTATAGATAGATTCTGCTTTATCATACTATTCATTTATCAGAAGAAAATATGTGTCCTGATTACATAAGTGTAATCAAAGTGTTAAGTGTTAGGGTGGAGCTAAATGTGAACAAATTGAAATTTAGAGGCTAAACAGTTGAAACTGAAAGCTAACAGCTGTTGTAGATGCTAACAATGTTTTCATGTAAGAATTCTTCTTACTTATTGTAGTTTTCAAGGTGGTATTAAAAGGGCACAAAGTTCATGAGGCTAACATCACTTTGCATTCCTCCATTCAATTGAACATGGTGTATCCCATTGCGATACAATTATTCCATCACTATTTTTACTTCAAAAGACTTTTATAAGAATGATCCATCAGTTGCCATCATGCAAAATAATGAGGACTCACTCTGAAATGATTACTTAATTGTAAACTGAATGCCTATGAAAAGCAGTTTTTGCCACTGTTTGGCAAATTACTGTGTTACTATAGTTTGCTGTTGGCACATCTTGCTCTCTGTTAAATGTACCAAGTGTTTGATATCTAATTATGCACTTACAGGTTTTCAGAGAATCAGAATGCAAATAGCTGTTGCAGAGTGAACTCTTACTTCTAGCTCTCTAGATTATTTTAACTCAGGCACTACAGCAAACCACACTGAAAGCTATTAATGTAAATTAATTATTCCTCCTGCTGGCTTCTTTACAACTTACTCAGATGAGGGATTATTAAATGCATCATGCCTTGCAAATTTGCATGCATTAAAAGCCTTATCATTGCCTGTGCACTGTTGGCCTCTGTCAGGGGTCCAAGAATTAAAAAATTATTGCTCAACCATTTTAACTGGTAAGTGCTGATCACTGTCCATATGGCTCTAAAATATAGCAGAGTAGGTCATTCTGATTATAGACCCTCCTGATAACGTGACATCCCTAACATTGTCCAGGGCATGTGAATAATGCTGCCCTTTTACATCGATACTTTAAAGCTACCATGAAGAAGGGAATTACAGGATGTGGTGGAATATGTATTTTTCTGATTAATTTTTTTTTTTTAATTTCTGGTTCGAACAAGTAAAGAAAGCAGATAACCATGGTAACCCCAGAAAAATGTAGGAATATAGATCTGCTGGCATATGTCTGTGGAGAGTTGAAGAAATGTCTAGGGGGAGATTTATTTATTTATTTACCATTTTAGTCTATTTTTACTTGGCATTTTGATCCTAAACAAAGATAAAAATTTCTGGAAAACAAAAAGCTATAAAAAACCCAAACACGTTTTGTGTTTCACATAATTTTGTTTTAATACAATTATAAATCATTTAAATTACGAATATTTCCACTTTTGTAATTATTTTCAGTAGAGAACTCTGAAATGAGGTGCTTTCAAAAATAAACCCAAACCATTAATTGATAAAATGCTGACATGACAGTTTGCTTTTAATTTTAGCAAAAGTTGTTTCAAGATTGACATGTACTTATGTAGTGCTTTGAAATAAAACAGCTATGAAATGTTATTTTTGAGGAAATTGCAACTATTAGATATATTAAGTATACTGAAATAGACTTCAAGTAGAGTTGAAAAGTTTTGGTTTCACTGAAAATGATATATGCATCAGAAACAATTGGTAAATGACTAACAATAAAAGGCTAAGGGCCCTGAAGTATTACCAGCCAGATCCTTTATTTGCTATACAGGTTTTTGAGTGTTCCAGACAGTTGTGTCCATGGAAAGTCATCCACTCACACATTTGCACAACTGAGGGAGAAAGGTCAAGGGAACTTTGGCCAAATAGTTTATGAACTCTATCTTTGTGGCCTTTCTGCCTCCACTTAAGTTTCTGTACTATGTGCCTCCTTAATTCAGCTGAAAATGTGACCGCAGAAATATACACATAAGTATTAATTCTGATGTTGGTTAGGAAGATCACATCCACGGGATTTTTGAGACAGATGCTGAATTTCTGCATGACTGCAGCATCTGTCATTATTATCTAAGTCCTGTGTGTATGAGAAAGGGATTCTTGAAGGTGTCTAGATGTTTATAAAAGGTTATCACCTCCAGGGATTGCCGTAATTGTCTCATTGTTGATGATGATAGTCTCTTGCTGATGTCCTATCTCACAGAACTCAAAAAGGAAAACAAAAATGTTAAAACTGTATTTCATACTTTACTGAAGATTACTTAACCCAATTTTTTTTCATGTTTCCACTAATATTAGAGCAAACACATGGACAGCTTTCTAGTCTAGGTTTTTAAATCCTTTTTGTAGGTGAAAAGTTTATACATATAAATTCTATGATTTTTTTAAAGAAGTCTTTCTCATGAGTGCATTCTGAAAAATGTTTTCTTAGAGATATTTTTACATTTCAGCATTTTAGGAATGTTCAAAGCTCACCACTGTGTTTCCCTACTTTTTTTTTAGAATGTTAAATGCAAGAAGTTAGACATTTTGCTGTTATTTAATACTTATTACAAAAAACAGGTATCTGCTTTGCCCTTGAAGATGGGCAGAGGGGAGGTTCAGCAGGTTTCTGTGGACTATCGTATTTCCCCAGTTTTGAAAAAATCATCAGTTAAACTACATGTTAACCCAATATTTTAAAAAGAAGTTCCTGAATGGAACACATAACGGACAGTGCTGCTTCTTTTGGGAAGTTGTTCTCCATTGTAATTGATTTAAGTACCAAGATTTTTGTATTCTGAAAATTATATTTCTTTTTGTCATGTTTTATTTTCCCATTTGTTTAGTCTTGTATTTCTAAATTCTTTATACTTGTTTAAATTGTTAGAATGTCTAAATTTCCATTTTCATTTAGCCTGTTTCCTATTGGCCACACCCTTCCTCTGCCCCCCTGGGAAGATGGGGCACAAAAGATTATTGATTCTGATTAAGATGAGCCTAATAGTCACGTGGGGGGATTTAGGGAGTGGGAGTGTGTGGACACAAAGGGAGGAATGCATCCCTTGTTCATAACACTGCCATGAACATTACAAACCTTCTAAGTCTGTAGGAACAGCTCTGTTTTTCAGCTACGACGCTCTCTGAGATCTGGATGTGGTGGTTGTTTTATAGATTGGGATTCTGTGATTTACACAGGCTAACAGATCAGGCTAGATGATGGAGGTCTAGGTTATATCTTTCTGAGGAATCTGAGTGCCCTACTGGTAGAAGAAAACAGTACACATGAAGATTTGATTTTTATTTTCTGTGTTTAAACCGAGTTATTTATTCATGTATTCCCCACTCTTCAGATGGCTTGCTTTGTCACAGATACAGAAGTTTCTTATCAGTTCTGTTTCCCACCACTTGTCTGATGCCCCATCTTTTCTCTGGATTTGCCCTTGCATTTCTACTCATCTTCTAGCTTATTCTTTTCCTTCAGTGCTGTACCTCCTGTCTTTTACTTCTCATCCAAGGACTACTGAGAGGAAGAGGGAGGGAGAAAGCGGAGGAGAAAAAAGGTCACCCTTCTTGAACTTCCCCTCTATTCTATTCTGTATCGCTGTACTGATTATTGTTGTCCAGTGATCAAGTGCTCTGCATATGTTCACTTTCAAGCCTGATAACGGGCATGGCTCTGTCTTGCCCATCATCTCTAATTCAGTAAGCCAGTACTGAAATTCTGACGGTCCACACCTGCAAAGCGATCTGATTATTTTTCAGGATTCATCTGGTGTGCTGAGAGAATTGAAATGTTGATAATAGAGAAACTGCAAATACTGTCATTCCTGATTGTTTGTTTCTTTCCTCTGGTCTTTAAATCTTTTGTCTTTTCCTTTAGAACATCAGTAAAGAGTGATCGGGGTCCATTCTGGTTTTTGTATTTGTTTGATAGGTAGGACAAAGGTATTGTAGGTTAAAACTGGAGATCTTGTGTGTTATGGTAGTAATACAAATAAATATTAAGACTATATTCAAAGGTCCTTAAAATTAAAGTAACTTGGTTACTTCAGACTTCAGTCTACAGAGTTTTTAGTCTACCCTTAATTAAATGCAACCTTTATTCAGGGGTTTTGTTTCTGTTAGTTGTTGAATTGACAGAGTAAGAATACAAATTGAGAGCAAAAATTGAAACTGATGCTGGATTCTGGGAAAGATTCCATTATTCACAAAGCATAACTGACAGCCATGTGTCTGAACAATTCTGGTCATCTGGGTTTTTAAATGTTTGAATCTTAGAAGATGGCAACAGTTCTCAGCAGGGTGGCTGAACTGTGTACAGGCATACATGTGTTCATGGAATTCAGCTACTTCTTTCTGCATGCTAATTATTTTGAGATAGGTTTCTTAGATTGCTCGATGAAATGTTAGCATGTATGTCACAATATGATGTTTAAGCATGTTCCTTGTTCCCTGCTCATTCTACCTGCTTGCTACCAGTTGGACGTTATTTGTTTTTGTTCTGCCACCGAATGAAGCGTTAGGAGCAGGAAGCAGCACGCCTAGTTTGAACTAAGATGGTAACATTTGTGAAAACTTTAGTATCAGTTGAAGATGTTGGCGTTGCAATAGCAGCGATACTTCTTCCTGAGATTTCTGCCCCATAGCTTCAAGTAGTCTATGTGTGTAGAACTTTGCGTCCCTGGAAGAAGTTGGCCTAAGTTAATGCTGAGGTTATTAACGTCTCATGGTTATTTCTCAGGATGTATGTGGCAAAGTTCAGGAGGCTGGATGGGGAGTACGTTATCAGAGAACCAGGATTTGGTTTGTATTACACTCTGTTAGATAAAAAGTGGAGACTTGGGTGTATATTTCCCATGGTGAAAGTAAACTTCATTTTTACAGTGTTCATTGCAATAACACGCTTCAGTCAATTATACGTGAATCCTTGGGGTTTTTGTAGAAGCTGAGTTTATATTATTCCTCTAATAAAGAAACACTAAACAGTTAATAAATATATCAGAAGGCTTTCTGATGCACTTTGTTTCCTTGATAGCAGCATATTTTGTGTCTATAGCTACAGTATTCTACTGGGTGAAGATAAATGGATTTCATAATCTCACACTGGGGAGAAAAGTGGGACTGGAAAAGATTGGAGCTGCATGAGCTGGATAACTTAGCATTATAGCTCTGAGACGCAGAGCTCTAAAAAGCTATTAAGGACATTACCTTCTTGATTGGAGATTCAGAAATTGATGCACTGCCTTCAGTCCTGTTAGGTTTTCAAACTTTCATTAAGTTTATATCATCTTCTACCTGGCCCTTAAATTGCTGTTCTGAAAAGAATTTGTTGTAGTGTGTCTGTTATAAGCAGATTCATCTTCAAAACAACATTATCGTTTCCTAAAGACTGATTTCAAATCCATCAGCAGAATATGAGCTAAAGTACATTGCATTATTTTGACATATTATTCATTGAGATAATTTCCTGATGGTTTTGTGCTTAATATTTTGAATTATCACAAAGGAGAATGCTTGATCCGTTATTGGTATTAAGAAATATCACAACTGGCGATTACAACTGTAAAAAAAAGTGAAATTAAACTTTAGTTTTGCAAAGTAGGCTCATAAATTCCTTTTGTCTGAAAGAATGGGTGCCTGATCACTGTTTGTAAGTGTTGCTGCCATTATGAAAAGATTTCATATGGGAATAGGGAAAATTTGTCTCACAGTATGATGCATTTAGTGAGATATGTCCTGTTTACCATTTTTCCAATTAACGGCTGGGCTTATCCAGAGAAATTGAAACTGTCAGATATGGCCAGCCATCCTTTAAGAAACACCCAGCAGCTTTAATAGCTATAAAAATAATTAATAGTTCATTATGTGTTAATCACTGGGTTACCATTTGTGGTGGGTTGACCGTGGCTGGCTGCCAGGTGCCCCCCAAGCTGCTCTCTCACTCCCCTCCCCCAGCCGGACGTGGGAGAAAATAAGATGAAGAACTCTTGGCTTGAGATAAAGGCAGTTTAATGAAAAAAAGCAAAGGCCACATGCAGAAGCAAAGCCAAACCAAAGGAGGTTTATTCTCAGCTTCCCATCAGCAGGCAATGTCCAGCCGTTTCCTGGGAAGCAGGGCCTCAGTACGGTTAACAGTTGTCCCTGACACAGGGAAGCCCCTGGTCTCTTCGGACAGAGGCCAGCCCTGCAGCGCCCCACTGCCAAAACCTTACCACCTACACCCAGCGCAGGTTACGTAGGTTACGTGCTCTTGGATTAACCATAGACAAGCAATTAGCCTGGACCTGTTTATGTCATCACTCTTAGATAGTCCTGACCACATTCAGTGGCACTGGAGGGACTTCCTCCTGTTGTCTGTCTACACAAATATTTCTGTCCATTCATTTTTAGTGCTCGCTTTGGGGAAGAAGATTGCCAAATGGCCAGTTCTTAAAGTGCAATTTGCCGATTATTGGCTGGGGATTTATCAAATCCCTCTGTCTTCTGTCCAATTGGTAGATAAAGATCAGAGAGAGAGTCTGCTTAGGATGAGAATATGCTGGTATAGAAATACATTATGAAAAGGAAGAGTAGGGTTTTTTACACACTTTTGGATCTATCCAGTTGACAGTCTTCACTGAAAACATTTGGGTTTGGGTTTTTTTTTAAGTGAAAAATTATCTTCCAAAATTTTTTGTTTATTTCTAAAACTTCCATTTTAAAACTTCTTGTTTGTTTTTAACCTCAGAAATAAAATTCAGAAATAATGCAAATTCAGGTAATTGCTTAAGGGGAAAATGTTAGCTTTATTTTTTCCCAAAGAATCTTCCACTTCCTTATCTCATTTAACTAAGGGATCAGAGAGACACTAGAGCCAAAGTAGAAAACTTCAAGCCACGTCAACATTTCAGATAGGAGATGTGATCCACAGTGAACCCACAGAGACTGCAATAATGGATATTGCACAGAAAGGAAGAGCACATTGAGAGTAGAAATTTGGACACCACCTGCCAAAGAGTGTAAGATAAGTTGACAGAAGTCTCAAATCTTATGTATCTGGTTTTCTGACTACTGTAATTTCAGAGAAAAGGTAAGACAGACCAGATTTTGAGGGATATTGTTAGTGATGGTTTCCGAAGGTTTTGACTTCTTTTGCTTTGTCTCTGTGTTTACCTCAAAGGAAACCACTGCTTTTAGGGCTGGTCAAAACTCAGAATTTTTATTGCGTGGGAAATGTCTGTATTTTGAAATCTCTTTTCGTTCTGAGTTGAAAATATTTTTTGATGTTAAGTTTTTGCCCATATCTTAACTGATGTATTTCACTGTTCCCCAGGTAGTAACAGCTGGTAGCTTTCCAGCACAGTGAGCTTCCATGCTAGTGACTCCCACTCAAGCTGCTTCATACAGTGATAAAACCCTTCTGGTGACTCACATTTGAAAAAGACAAGCATGTTCCTGTCAGGAGAGCTAGCACAATGGTAGACAAGGCTAAACGTAGAAGGTGTTCTGAAGAAATCAGAAAGGAATCAAATATATAACTTCTAGTATTGCCAGGAGTAACTTTGCATTAAGTAGAAATGATGAATTGCCAAGATCTTTGTATAGACCTGGGAGCCCACTAGAAATGCTGCTGTCATCTGTGTGTGTACTTAGAGCTGGTGATTACCGAAAGAACTGGCATTACACTTACTCTGGAATATTCTGCAACAAATGTGATCTTCACAAATGGGATGAAATATCCTGAGCCTGCACAGTAGTGTGATTATTAGTCCTTGCTTACCCCTTGCCCACTGTGAAATATAGGCAGCTGCTAAATGGGGGAAAATGTGGGAACTTCAGCCTGGGAGATTAAAAAATGAAGTGAAAATGTGGATCATGTTTTTAGAGTGTGTTTTTAAAAAGGGTTGGGCTAATCCAAGGAGTCTGTTAACCAAAGAATAGTAAGTTTTACTTGATTATTTCATAGACTCACTTAGCTTGGAAGGGACCTTAGGAAGTCATCTAGTTCAGCATTCTACTCAAACTTTGGAGTTAGATCAGGATTATGTCCTGTCGAGTTTGGGTTATCCCCAATGAACAGACATTCCACAGACTTTCTGGGTGACACGTTCCCAATTATATAGAATTTTTTTCCTGATAATTAATCAGAACTTATTTTTTTGCATCATGTGTCTGTGGCCTCCTGGCCTTTTGCTGTGCGTGTTTGAGGAGAATCTAGTTCTTCCTTCTATGTAATCTCACCTAAGGCAAGACCAGTCCCTGTAATTTTCTAACTTTAGGCTGACTAAACCCAGTTCCCTCAGTCTCTCCTGTGTTGTGCTGTAGCCCTGTAAACATCTTGGTGGTCCTCCTCTGGACTCACTCCAATCTATGTGCTTAGTTACAGGGAAGACTGGCTACAGTACTCTCAGTGCAGTCTCAAAGGTGACAAATATATAGGGTTAGAGAGTAGAAAAAATAATTTGAAAGGGCTATTGAAGGGAGTGAAGAGAAACAAATCTCAACTTCTTTAAATATCAAATGTCAATTCCGACAAAGAGTGCAATAACAGTAAGTTTCATCTCTTCACAGTGATCGTGTAAAATAGGTACAGACACCTAATTTTCATGTAGGAGCTCTATGGAGTTGTCTTGCAGGAATTCAGGGATCCCAAGAGAGATTTAAGTTTTAAGCAGTCCATAAGATAAATACTGCCTTTGTAGAGTACTGAATTTTATTTTAGAAAGAAAGGTCAGAATTTCTATAGGATAATGCTAGAAGTGTTTGAAAAAATGAAAATTGAAAAGTTTTTATTAAGTAATAATTCATGTCTACTAAAATATTAAAATTTGTACTTGAAGTAGGGACTTTCAGGTATTTTTTTAAGAGACAGCCTTCAGCTCTAACAGAAGTTATGGGTTTGATATAGAAAATGTTGAATGAAACTCTTTGGGGTATTTTACACAAGAGATCAGACTACAAGTTTTATTGTTCAATGACTCTGGCCAATGGTTTTTTTATGGCATTGAATGTGCAAGACTAACACCTTTCTAAAAGACTTGAACAGCTAGTTCCCTTGGACTTTCTGTTGGTGTTGGCTGTTTAATCATCTGAAAATATTTCCTGTCATTTACTTGATGCTTGCATCATATATTTTTCATGCATCATGTGTTCCTCATGGTTTTCCTTCTTATACTTCAAGGATCGTGGCTCCTCACACTCAGGTTTGTTGTTTGCTTTGTTTTGTTTTTGTGGTTGTTTTTTTTCTTTTGTGCCTGCTGCAAAAGGACCAAAGTTCTGTCCAAAACCATTAGGTATTCTTGCCAGAGGAGTCGATTCCCTGGTGGAATAGATGCCAGCAATGTGAAAAATCTGATAAACTATTTTGCCATTCATCCTCATGCTTACTTCCAGATTTAGAGACCTAGGAATGGCTTGATATTGACCCTTAGAATATCTGCTTAAGTAGAAATGTGTGAAACTGTGATATTGGAAATCATGGTGTTAAGACCCATAGCCCAAAAAACTAAGGTATATAATCAGCTTGCCCTGCAAACGCTGTTTTTCTAAACTTTCTGATGCGAAAAAGGCCTGTGTGGCATGTCCCTGTACAATATGCAGTAAAGCCTCTTCAGTTATGTGATCAAACCCACAATGATTTAGAATTAAATTTCAACAATGTAAGTAGTACTTCTGGCATTGCAGCTCAGGGCACATCAAATTGGAAATCCTGTTAAGAAAAAGTGTCTATATTTATAAGGACAGGAGGTTAAAAAAGAGCAGTTGAAGCTAAAGCTTTTAAGCTGGTAGATTCAACAGGACACAAAAAAATAGTTAAAAATAATTATGAGGAATTCACTCCACTTATTGAGAGTTTTTACAATTAAAATAAGGATAAAGAATCTCCACAATAGTAAGGAATGGCAAAATAGCTTTTGTGAGAGTAGAAAGTACAAGTGGAAACAGTCAAAGTACTAATGTGCGTACTCTGTTGCCATATCTGCAATAAATAATCTGTGCAAAGAGAATCCAATTACTGTACACAAATAAATTGTTATACTTCTAGAATTTTAATATATTTCTGTGATTTGCATATTTGAGCTCTGTTACATGCATTTATATTTAAAATAGATTTCATGTCCGTCAGATACCCATACTGCAGTCAGTTTAATAGAAAAAAACTGAGTAAATCACGTGGAGATGTCTGACCTCCTGAATGACCTTGGGATTTGGCCTTGAGTATTTATAAGGAAGGAATATAAGTGGCAGCTACTTCTAGATTTACAGGGTTAAGAAATTGATCTTAATTGACTAATCCAGATTGTCCCATTTGAAAGCAGGTCCTTACTGTATCAGATGTGCTATTTATGTATATATACATAAATGTATGTGTATATATATAGTATAAATATATACATCCATATTTGTCTGCATAATAAGAGACAAACCCTCTTCCATAATTCATGTATTGGGACAGAAATTCAAAGAAAGGCAAAGAGAAAATAACCTGTCTGTTTTGAATGATATTGTCAGGATTTTAGGAACCTAGGGAGTTCAAAACTCAGTTCCTGTTGGATTTCAGAAACTATTGAAAGTATTTTTTGAAACTTTTACTGGGAGGACGTATCCAAGATAGCACAGAAAATCCATTAACAGAACTGGTGGTTGCCCTTAGCTCTACATTGGCTTGGACTAGTATGTTAACAATGATGACATGCTTTGTCCCAAGTACTCTTACAATGTTACAAGGCAAATTTCACAAAAGGGTAGATAATGGATAAAAATCTTTCTATTGCCTCCACATGGTGAGAGTATTAGGCTTCTTGATAAAGCGTATCAATTTTGAGAGTATTTTAAAAATACCCTAGGAGCAGCAACAAAGCCCTCGAAAATATTACTGCTTGTGTAAGTTGTGCTTTAAACTGGACCACCTGAGCCACCTGCAGATAAGGATATCTTTCTTTGGGGAGGCTAAATACTATTGAAATGCAGACAGTTAACACTTGCTAAAAGATATTTTTTAGAAAAGAAAAAAGTAAAGAACTAAGCTATTTTGTATGGATGTTGAAGACAGCAGGAGTTTCTATACGAGAAGAAGGACTGGTCCTTTTGGCCATTGTGTCACTTCTGCCGTTAGTTCTGTCTCTTATTCATTTAGTTGTTGCCTAAACTTGCAGATATTTTATTTTCTGTAATCCCATAGCTACACAAATCTTGATCTGCAAGCACAGGTGTGTTCCTGTCTTGTCTTCGTAAACATAGCTACCACAACTAAATGTTTGCTAGATCTGGACCGCTGTCTGCAAATTCTTTGGAAATATTTTGTGAGGAAAATGTTTTATAAATCTAAGATAAAAAAATAAACAGTGTATCAGCAGTCAAGTTCGTGGCTATTGGAACTGACTATGACAGAGAGTTTATATTACACTGTGGTGTAGTCCTAATACTCATGAAACTGAAGCTTTAATCCAAAGATTAATATTTATCTAAAAGAAATGTAAGTTTATGGTAGATTATATTGTTCTCTTAGATGAGCATACTGCTAGGGGTATCAGTTCAATTGAATACTGTAACTAATTGCAGAACTAGTATATGTGTTATATTTTATTGCAAAGGTAGATTCTGTTGTATGTTTTGCTGGTAAAACAAAATCAGATAGAGGGCTGTTTATTGTAGGTACCCTGTAGATCCATGGGGGTTACAAATTACAACGTTGCCTGACAGAAAACCTGTATCCATGTGTTTTTTCAATAACTATGCATCGCGTATTTGTTATGTATTCTCATCATTCATTGTCTGTTCTACAGTAATATTGAAGATGGTGTCCAAATGTGTATTGGGAAATGACAAGGAAAGAAGTATTTCTGTAGAGAGGCAACCTTCTTATCCTGCTTGCATTTTTTAGGGTCTTAAAAAAATCCACGTACCCATCAAGTTTGGTACTTTCTTCTTTCTAAATCTTTCTCACTGGTGTAGTTGACCCAGAAGGGTGAGAATGACGAAATGTTCCTGAAGACGGTAGCTCTGAAGTTGTGGGCATTCATACTGTGTTAAAGCTAAATGTATGGCTAAGGAGTTCGCATATTGTCTTTTTCACACTTGAACAACAATGGGTAGAACAAGCTTGAGGGATAATAATTTACCAGTCTCATTTCCCAAGACTGTTATTCCTCATCTTGACGTATGTCCTGGTTTCGGCTGGGATAGAGTTAATTGTCTTCCTAGTAGCTGGTACAGTGCTGTGTTTTCAGTGTGGTAT
>JAVKLA010000061.1:4120261-4140388 GCA_034782735.1 Sagittarius serpentarius
ACACGACTGAGCAACAACTGAAAACATCAGGGTGTTATCAACATTCTTCTCATACTGACCCCAAAACACAGCGCTGTGCCAGCTGCTAGGAAAACAACTAACCTTATCCCAGCTGAAACCAGGACACTGATGACAGAGGTTAACAGCAAGCTTTGATCACACAGCAGACGTGTGGATGTTAGCTTTTAGCTCCATGTGGTTCAGAGTGAGTGGCGGTTGTTGCAGAGCAAGGACTCATGTGGGCAGGTTGTCCCAGCTGCACGGATGTGAGCAAGGAAAGATTTTGCAGTGTTAAGCAATACTCCTTTTTCGTGTACCATAAAGGGAAAGCTTGTTTTTTGCTGCCAGTTGGAAGCCTGATCCTGCCTGACACTGAATATCCCAGCCCAAGTTGGTGCAGTGCTTCAGGAGCAGTTTAGCATTGCATATATCAACAACTCAGTTGAATTCATGGTGCATGTGCTAAAGTGCACCTGATACCATGGGACTGAGGTCTGTGGGACAGCCCAGGAAACAACACAAGTTCAGAAATGCCGCTTGTTTCCGTATGAATGGTAAGTAAAGCTTTTGGTGAATACAGACATTTGTCTTAAATAATTGTCCCAGACTTGTTCTTTACCTGAACAGATACTAAATATTGTCTCTTTGCCTAAACTGTCGATGCATGTGTTTACGAACAAGTTCCATCTCTCACCTCTGCTCAGCCTGAAGAAGCTGGCTCTCATGTTACTCCTGCAGCATAAAACATATCTTTATTTCCCCAATGTTTTCCTGAGGTTGTTAATCAGATCAGAGAGAATGATTCATATATCAAAAGGATGATTTAAAATGTAGTTTTCATAGCAGTTCTTCATTAAAGATGTATTTTCCCAAGGAGTTTGTTTATACCACCATTTCTACTGGAATATTTTACAAGAAAGGACAGCTTTTAATAATTAAAAATTGTATTGAGTTTTACTCAAATGTAAAATTAAGCTGTAAATTCAATGCTGTTTTCATTTTGAATCATTAATTGCTTAATCAACTTGAGTTAGCTACTTTTTAGGTAGTTGTGCTTTCCCAATAAGGGATTATTTTTTGTTTGGCTTTTGGGTTTTTTTTTTTGGTTTGTTGTTTTTTTTTTTTTTTTCCCCCGCCCTAGTTCTCCCTTTGGTATTATAACTCTCAGTTGATTGTTGAGCTATGAGAAATGGTGAGGCCAAGGCTGAAATTATTCCAAATAGAAAGCTACACGGTCAATATAATCTGTGATCTCAGGAAATGTTGTTTTCCCAGTTAGTGTGAATGTAGTAATGAAGTTTTATGCTTCTTTTCTCTATATGACAACTGTGTTACTGCTGAAAGAAGAGTAGGCTTCTAAATGTAATTTCTTACCACTGTTGCATGGCACAAAAATAAAAGAATCAGATATAAAGCTCAGATATAAAGCATAATTTTCAAGAAGCTTGGGAATGTTCTCTTTTAAACTATAACCTTGCCCTTGATTCTTACATTTTATCAAAAGTATATATTGATAAAAATCCATCAAGCCAATGGCACCTCAAGGGAAAAGCAGGCATTTGACAAGTGATTTTAGAAAACTATGGCAAAGTGAAAGGAAAGTTCAGCTTCTCAACTTTCCCACTGTACGCACTAGGCAGCTTGAGAAGGAATGGTGACTTCTTTCTTAGTGCCTCTGTGGAAGTACCACTGTCCCCTAATGCATGTTTTTTGGGCAGAGTGCATTCTAGCACGTGTTAATTCTTGTGGTATGTTACTTCTTAGCTGTGATGGTGTGTTTATTCTTGCTATAGGGAAGCACTGCATGCACTTGTGGAGTTTTTCATGTGAATTGGGATCAGATACATGACGTTTATTTTATGTGATGGAAGACAAATTATGCATAATATTTATAATTTTGGTTTCGATAAGCATCCCATGTTTTACTATATCTGTGATCCTTTTGATGGTGTTTGCCAAGTTTTCATTTGACGAAGCCAAGAATAGAATTGATTACAAAACAGGTTTCAGTTCAGCTGAAATTAATTTCTTTGAACATATG
Source organism: Sagittarius serpentarius (assembly GCA_034782735.1). NCBI lineage: Eukaryota > Metazoa > Chordata > Aves > Accipitriformes > Sagittariidae > Sagittarius > Sagittarius serpentarius. The sequence continues at coordinate 4,122,303 of JAVKLA010000061.1, forward strand.
ATACCAGTTATGGTCTCAAACAGGTACAGAAGTAGGAAGACAAGAAAGCTAAATAAGTACATGCTATGATTTGATGAAAAAAAACAACTGTCATAGAGGAAGACTTCAATTTATAGTCTTTAAATCAAATCACAATCAAAGCAGTTTATTGATTTATTAATGGCATGTAATTAACTGGCAATCAGAGAACTATACATTCAGAAACCATTAGCCGTACCATAGATAAACCACAGTACTTGGCAAGTGTGAGATATTAATATGTACCAACAAATTTCTAAACACTCTTCTGTAACTAATCCCTGAAAGTTTTAATCCCCCTTACACACTTGCCCTGTTTTGCATGCACCTCTCTCCTGGTCCTGGTTGTGGGGTACAAACCCCCACCTCCCTCATGCTTAGGTGGAGGTTTTGATGCTGTTGGGGTTACTTCTGGCAAATATCAAGCTAGTGTCCAACTAGTAATGTGTTACCCTCTTCTCTGCCCCCCTTTTTACAAATTTTCATGCTTCTTGGATGTTTCTTTTCAAGCTGACTTATTTTTTCACTCCTTGGTGTTTAATTTGGCAAACGCTCATTGGCTTCAGCATTACCAGTTCAGGGGCACACACTTTCTCCATTTTGGGTGTTTATACTCCTGTTTCCTTTCAACTATTGTGCAGTCGTGTCCCAAGAGAGGGAGCCGCATGCGTACCCCCACTGGAACCAAGATCACTCAAGAAAACCAGCAGAAAGGTAGCTCAGGTTCAGTTGTAGAAATGAGTGGAGGTTGTGCAAATTGATTTTGTTCCCCACCCCTGAACTACTGTGTTCATCTTTAATTTTCACTTTACAAAAGAAGTTGACTTGGTCTGACATCTGCAGAAGTCTATTCTGTGTTAACTTCTACAGGCTGCGTTGATAGGCAACAGTTTACTTGTTTTTCTTTTTATTGAAGATTAGATTTCTTTTAATGAAGATAAATTCATTGAAGGCATTGGCAGGGTGAGAACAGCATTCAGCTGAGAAGTCAGCTCTATTCCATCAACATCTGTTTCATTTGCTTTTAGTGCTTTGCTTTCTGTGTACTGTACTCATGAATAGACCCTGAAATGTAAACAATTACTGATCATGCTGCTGGCTCTGATAACATAACTCATAATGTTGCCCTAATTACTTACATTATAAAACTGTCAGGTCTGGAACATTTGGTCTCTCAAGGCAGCTCTCCAATTAATCTTTTCCTTTTTTATTGGAGATCTTGTTACGTGATTGTCTTTTGGGGAAGAATGAGAGGGCTTTATGTTATAGTGGATCCTTTTAAAGCTTTTACTGATAATAGAGCAAGAAGACTTCAGAGTTAACAGGAATGTTATGTTAGCTGCCTTTTTTTTTTTTTTTTTCTTTCTTGCAGCATGTGAAAGAATGTAGTCCATACTATCATTGACTAGGTTCTGAGGGAAAAATCATAGAACCATAGAACAGCCCAGGTTGGAAGGGGCCTTAGAAGATCATTTGGCCCAACCTTTTGTGGGAGCCTAGATGAGGTTATCTAGCACCCTGTCTAGTCATGTTTTGAAAACCTCCGGTGGTGGGGACTCTGCCACATCCATGGGGAGGTTCTTCCAGGGAGTGGTTGTTCTCACTGTAAAAAAAAAATTCTTCCTTGTATCAAGATGAAATGTCTCCTGGTGCAACTTGTACCTGTTGCCCCTTGTCTTATCCACATGTCTCCATGTGAAGACAGAGCCTCCGTCCTCTGTGTAGCTGCCTCTTAAGTACTGGAATACTACGATGGGGTCTCCCTAAGCTTTCCCTCCTCTGAGAGAAAAAGCTTAAGTCCTTCAGTCTTTCTTCATTGGGCAGGTTCTCCAGCCCTTTGATCATCTTTGTGGCCTTTCTTTGGACCCTCTCCAGTCTGTCTGCATCTTTCTTGAATTGTGGGGACCAGAACTGGACACAGTACTCCAGGTGCAGCCTGACAAGCACTGAGTAGAGTGGGATGATTACGTTTCTATCTCTGCTAGCAGTGCCCCTGTGGCCGCAGCCCAGGCTCTGATTTGCCGTTGCTGTTGCAGCCCAGGCTCTGATTTCCCTTTTTCGCTGCAGCGGTGCACTGCTGTCTCATGTTCAGCTTGTCCACCGGGACCGGCAGGTCCCTTTCAGCAAGCTTTCCAGCTCTCCAGCCGCACAGATCCAAGCCTGTACTGTGCCCTTTGGTTATTTCATCCCAGGTGCAAGACCTTGCTTTTGTCTTTGTTAAACATGCAGTTCTTGCTAACCCACTCTTCCAGCCACTCCAGGTCTGGCTGTAAGATGACTCTGCCTTTTGACATGTCCACCTCACCACCCAGTTTAGTGCTATCAGCAAACTTGGTGAGGTTGCGTTCATGAAGATGTTGGACAGCGTTAAGGCCTAGTATCGATCCCTGGGGGACTCTGTTCGTGACAGGCTGCAAGCCTGAGTAAAAACCATTGATTACTACCACCTGAATGTGGCCTGTGAGTCAATTTCCCACCCATCTCACAGACCACCCATCCAGTCTGTACCTTGCCAGTTGTTCAGGAGAAGGCTGTGGGAAACTCTGTCAGAGGCTTTGCTGAAGTCCAAGTAAACAGTATCTACTGCTCTCCCAATGTTGATAGAAAATGTTATTTTGTTGTAGAAGGTGATTGGGTTAGTCTGGCATGATTTGCCTTTGGTTTTCCCAGTCATCTGCTTCACTTGCTTTGTAATAGTTTCTAGGAGGACTTGTTCCGTTACTTTCCCAGGGACTGAAGGATGACTAATGGGCCTGTAGTTTCCTGTGTCCTCTTTTGGGCCCTTCTTGCAGATGGATGTGATATTTGCCCTCCTCCAGTCATCAGGGACATCCCCTGATCTCCACAACTTTTCAATGATGATAAGACAGTGGCCTTGCAACGATGTCAGCCTCTTCTCCTGATCCTCTGGGGTGGATTCCGTCTGGGCCCATAGATTTATGTGGGCTGAGATTTACTTGCTATTAATGTTTGATTTACTTGCTGTGTTAATAATTGTTAAAGAGAAAGCATCAATCTTTAGTATGATGCCAGTAAAATTCCTATAGGAAGACAACAAAAGCTAGTAGTAAATTTTAAGTATGGTATTGCTTTGATTTTCATAACATGCTTGCTGACAGATCCTTTAACCAATGTGACCATGCGTTAGAACAGAGAACATCTAATGTCTAGGATGCCTTGTAAGAAATTCTGCTGTTCACAGACAGCATTTTCATGGTGGTTCTCACAAATGTGAAATATACCAGTTCTTATAACTTGCCTTGGAAGAAGCAAAATGGCTAAGCACCATCCCTGGATCAATGCAGCAAATGGTGTATCATCATTCTACTTGTTTCCTGACAAAAACTGAGTACTCCATCCCACTGTTTTGCAGTACACATCTATCTGATATTCTGTGCTGTTTTCCCTTGCTTTAAACTTTCCATGTATGCACTCCTCAAGGTGTCAGCAGAATGATTGCAATAGGTAAGTACAGGCAATGATAATATTTTGCTTTTGGACTACTCTCCTACCAAATCTAAATACTGTAATTAGTAACTGTAAACATAGTAATGACATGAAATTAAGTTGCTTATACCAAGAGACACCATCTGTAAAGTGGTAGCATGAATTTCTTCCCCAGGCAGTGCTTGAGACCTCTGTGTTACGCACATCACTGTACTTTTTGTGGCTAAGGCAATGACAGAGCTGCACGGCTACATGCTTGTCATCTTTGATCAGTACATTCTCCCATGCTTGAAAATGTTTATAAACACCTTTAGGTAAAGAATAGTTAGTTACTAGATTTCATTTGCTCAAACTTATTAAAAATATATGTATGTAAAATGAACTCCCTATCCCTCTTGCAAAAGACACCAGAAATTCAGAACCACTGTCAAGCTGTCCTCCACTGCTGAGAGAATTCAATCAAGTGAGACCTCTTTGTTTGCTTTGCTTTCAGTGTCTGCCTAAAAGTGTACGCAGCCTTTCATTCAGCACTGCCCGGAGATTTCAGGCCTGTGAACAAGGGGGCTGGTGAGGACCTGATTCTCCAGCAGAAAGGGGATTGTGCCAGCCGAGAAGGTTGGAGAGCTGCCCTCTACTGATAAAATCGGGGAGCAGTTCCTTGCTTGAATCTGTGAATGAGGCCAATTTCCTGCCATCCTGCAGGTCTCACCTTTTCCTCCTCTTTCAGGCTAACCTTGATCCTCAGGGTAAAATAATAATCCTGGAACCAGTGAAAAGATGGAAGGAAGCCCTCAGTGCCCTTCGCATGTCCCCTTTTCCCACTCAAATGAACACAGTCAGAGTCCCATGAACTTTGTTATATGAATGAATGGGGTTTTTTCTGTTGTGGTTGGTGTTTTGGGTTTTTTTTTCCTTCTTTTGGCTCTGTCTTAATGCTGAAAATGGAAAACCAGTTCGTTCATATCAACCTGAAATAATGTTTTCTTCATAATTTTTATTGACAACGCGAAGAGTCTGAAAGATAAAATTTTGACTCAAATTAAGAATTCTATTTGACTGCATTCTTTTCCCTCCCCTGAGGACAGCAAATGCACCTGTGATTAAAGCAAAGAAAAGAAAGGTCTGGATCCTTAAAGCAACTATTGCTGCTGTTGCTTTTAACCAAAATCTCCCCTGTGAAATCTGGGGATGTACAAGAGGGCCAGTGCTTTCATGTACTTGAGGGAGTGCGTATCTCCCAATGCACAGCAGTGTCCTGCTCACAAAATGATCAAATATAGTGCAAAAGGCCTCCTTCAGTCTCTGTTGCTAGTACTGTTTTACTTTATATAAAATAGGAGGATCCTGTTTAAATGTCTGCTTAATTCAAAGTAGCGATTTGAACCAAGGTCTGTTACTTCCAAGATGTGCACTAGCCTGGATTATCATAGCATGATCTCTCTGCCTTCCTAGAAGTAAATGCTTAATTTTTTCTTCTAAGTAATGAAATGTTTACTGAAAAAAAGAGCTAGAAAATTCTTGTGCTTTATTCCAAGTGAGTGGCTAAGCCACCAAAATATGAAGTTAACCTTCTCTGTCTAGTTCAGTGATTTTAAACTATTTTATATAAAATAAGGATTCTGATATAATCTAATTTTGCGAGGATCTGGGTCTGCAGGCATAATGCCTGTGCCTCTAGTTGTAAGTAGAGGTTCAAGACTGATCAATTCTTTTTTCTGAAAGTCTTGATATTCTTAAGAATAGCTTGCAGGGGAAAAAAAAATAATCTTGCCAGGCTTACAGAATGGCAGTACTAGGGCTTTTCTCCTTGTATAAATCTGGAATATATAAAAGATGGCAATGATAAAAATGTTGTTATATGTTGTGGATTCAAGAATCTATCTGCAATACAGTCTTTTTGTTCTGTACAGCTTTAATGCTTTAATTCACCTTGTTTGTAACTATTTCCTTTATAAGTTATCATAAACCTGAAAAGGTGGGCTATTTTTTAAGCTTAATATAACCAGTATTGCCTTATTTCAAAGTCTAATACAATTATGAACACATCATAACTTGTGGATGATTAAATTGCAAATTGGGGATGTCCACCAGGCAACTAGATATATTCAATTTGTTCACCTTCATAACTCATCCTCGTAGACACTGTATATTTTCCAGGATCCCACAAAGATGTGCTTGTTCTGCCTGAAGTACATTCTATAGTATTTATGGTTTATCAGATGTACAGAATATCTTCTTCAAGGAGACACTCATATGTCATTTGAACTTCAGTAGTTATTACATTTTTTAATGGAAAAATGTTATAAATGAATTAGTTTTATTCTCTCTGCAACATTTATATTTTTGAATGTGGCTTTCTCAATGCTGTTATTTTTTGTTCTGTGAGAACATAAACTTGTTTATTATTCACTGATTTTATAAAGAAATCTCATTTTCTCCTTGGAGAGCTATAAAGAAAAAAGGTCAAAAAGCAGAAGCTAAGTAATCGGAGTGTAGCTTCACAGAAGTTTTGTGGAATAAACCCCATAGCTGTTAAAAAGCTAAAATCAAAGTAATTGAGACAAACACTTTACCTGTTACTTGGCATTGGTAATTGAATGAGGAATATAATCCATACAGAAATTTTTAAAAATGAGATTTTGATTTACAACTGTAAACTAAGGGATATCTGGCTTAATCCATATGGAAAATACCTGCAGTTGTTACAAACTTAGACTGTAAGCTCATTAAATAAGACGACTGACTCTACTTATCTTGTAAACAGAAGATCCCCAAGAAATTGGTGTTTCAGTGTTTGCTGATACAGCAGAGAGCTGCTTCCTTGTAACTCTATGCTGAACTTGTTTCGCTGATATTGATACCACCTGAGTTATAATGCTGAAGGTGCCAGGCTTGCCTTGCTATGTTGAGGTGCTTTGTTTGTATCGGTTTCCTTTTCTATGTACTATTAGATTTGTGATTCCTGACCAAGTCCTAAGAGCCCTGTGTAAGGCAGTAGTCCTCAGGTGTCCCTGTCGTAGGTATGTTTTTACCTACAGAATTTTCTTGTGCTTTTTGCCTGTCTTCTGGGACACAGCGTTCCTGACACAAAATGTCAGCTTCCCCATACTGCCCCAAGGCAGCAGCATGGCAGGCATGGAGAAGTGTTCTTTGTGTATACGGTGGGGTCTTATGATCCATGAAGATCGCCACGTGCTCCTCTTGGTGCCTACGACAGCAGTTCTAACACTATGAGTAGCTAAAGAAGAGTTGGGGAATTTAAGGCCTTTGGCAAGTGTAGTGACGGAGACAGATTTATTTCTGCATGTAATTTTAAAAATGGTTGTGTAGTCCAACATAAGGGCAAAAAACCCAAATGTGCATTAAATCACCATCGTTAAGCTACAGTGCGTTATCCAAAGTGGTAGTCCTCGCAGGGAAGTGTTACTTGAATTAGGAATGTTGACAGCAGAGAGGGTCGGAAATGTCCACAGAGTACTTGTGACCCAGCGGAAGCTGTGAATTGATAGCTCCTGAGATTATTTGCAGACGAAGTGGAGCCATCATGGCATAGATTGGGACAGAAATAAGTCAAAGTCGTGCTGGCCTTGTTTCTTTCCTGTCACAGGTTGAAGAGGTGAGGATATTTTTGATGTCTTCTCCAGAGAACTTAATATTTGCTTTATCTTTTATTTGTCTTTTATATAATTGCACTGGATAATATTGCAAAGTCGTATAAAATTAAAATTAAGTTTGAAATAGGGTTTGTTAATTACAGTATTTAACTGTTGTGGTTATTGTTTCCTAGGAGATTAATGAGGTGAATTATTGTAACGTAATTAAACTACAGTATATCTAATCTCTTACATACCCTTGTGGTTTACTGTTATTCAAGTATCACTTGAAGGTTAATTTCACATAGCTGGTATATATTTGACTTTGGCAATACAGTTTATATCAAAATATGTTTTTAATTATATTTGAAAGTCATTAGGCAACAGCTTTGCCAAAATTATCACTGTAAGCTTTACTAGTGAAGGTAAGGACATAATAAACAGTAAAATCAGCAGACTCGCATACAATATACAACCTGAATATTCACATAAAGGCAAAAGTTAACATATGCTGCCACTTGGATGCTCATGGTGTCTGCTGAAGGTTAAGCCTTCTCTTCTGATTGTCCACTCTGATACATGGCAATTATTGAATGAATCAAAGTTGAATGGCACAAGGATTTCATTAACATGAAAGATAGAATTATATGTGCAAAGTTGCAAATCCAGTAATCCAAAATCTCCCCTAAAATGTTTTTGACTGAAGCCTTTTACTAGCAATTAGTGAATTCCTCATTTCACAGTCAGAGGCCGTTCAAATCAGCTAACTGGCTGTTTTCTGTGGTACGTTGTCTTGCCACATAAAAATTAGAAATATATAGTAATATCTTTATCGGACAAGATAAAACTATAGATTCATCAAGGCATGTCTTTTTCCCCCAGAGAAACAGGTTTGTTCATATACCTTCATTTTTTTTAATCCCCCAAACCATACTTCCTCCTCCTCCAGCCACAAACTCAGCTTTATCTTAAACTGGCTGTTCCTCATGTATTCTCAGGCTGGATTTACTTAAAGGATGGATACTGTATGTGTTATACTACAGTAAAACAGCTGCCATATTTTTTTTTCTGTATTAGTTTGTCACAGACAGTTTTTTACATCAATGTTTTGCTTTCTTTTGTAATCCTAAGAAATTATCTTCTCTATAACTCTTTTTAATTTCCTCTAAGCTATGGTGCTAAAGATTTGAATCTATTATTTTCTCTGTCTCATCTTATCCCTGTATAATTTGGACAAAACTGAAATTCTCTCCCAAAATTGTAGTTCAGCATAGAATCAAACCCAATATGAGACCTTTTAAAAAGATTAAAATTCAACAGCATGTAATTTAATAATTATAATTTTAATCCAAAGTATAGAGGTTAAGGTAGTGGTTACAATTTTGAGTCCAGATGTTGGCCCATTTCTGAACAGAATTCACAGTTATTTGATGTCCAGAAAACAGCATTCTTGAGCACTTAATCTAAGTTGTGTTTTATTTTTAGAGATTTATCAGCCAATATTGGAACTGGGAAACTGCTCAGTAACTTTCTTGGTCATTACTCAACATAGCTATGATTCCCTTAAATGACATCCCGCTGTGTATTTCTAGAATAATTTCTACTTCTGTATACTGTTCATGGTAAATGCCCCACAACTCGTTTGCTTTTTTTTTGTCATTAGTTTGAAGATGAATTTTTGTAAGCACAATACGTTCTTGTTTTTCCCACTTACATGTATCCTCTGAGGTCACTTTCCAGTATTGTGGAATTACTTTAGATGCCTGTTCTCACTGTGTCTTAAGAGTGGAGCATGTGAGCCATGAATAAAACTATAAACCTAAATTATCCAGGTCATTCTGAAATTGTTTGATCTTTCTCCTCTGTTTTTGTTGCCTTAGAAATTGTGTGCCATCAGCAAATGTAATGATTTTGAACATAACCTTTCCAAGGTCACAACTCTAGAAAATAATCTAAACTTGTCAGTTGTAATGTTCCCAGCAGCTCCAGTTCTCTTCTCTGCACTCAGCAGCTGGCCTGTTTCCTACCGATACGTGTCTTTGAATCTATTTGAATTTTGTCAGTTCTTCTCAAAACCACACTTGCCACCTTTTCAGATCAATCTGCTTTGTGGCACAGTATCAAATGCTTTTTTGAATTCCAGATGAATTGTCCATTACATTGCTATTGTCTCCAGGTAGGTAACGTACTCAAAGAATTCCAGTAAATTTGTCTGTCATGACCTCCTTTTTCTGTGTATTCAGCCTGCTGTCATGGTCTTTTAAGTCACGCATTTCTAAATCTGGTTTAATAATTTTCTGTCTTCTGCATAACTGAGTCCAGGATGAGAAGCTTGGGCTTTCTAGGGTCTTGGAACATTTTAAAGTAAAAAGAATTACGTTAACTGCTACTCCAGTTCTCTTTATGCTCCCTTCCTTACTTAGTAAGTTACCATAAATCCTGCCGAGGGCTTTCCTTTTCCCCTTACCACTTTTTGACAGATTTCTTGGTTGTAATTCATCTAGGCCTGGAGCTTTGTCAATGTTTAATAGTTATAATTGCCTAATTAAGGTATCAGCTCTGGTAGACCAGAAGCCTTCGTTCTCCACTGTGTTTCCAGTTTTCAGGAGTGTGTTCACTACTGTCGGATTCTCTCTTCCTTTGTGTATTCATTACACAGTGTCTATAAAGATATGAGTAATCTGTCTCTCTTTTTAAAATAGCTTCCCTTGAAGATCTTTGCCTCTCATTCCTGTCAGACTACAAGCGGATGAACAAAAAAACCCCGAAGTCACACACAAAAATTGATATTGGCGTGGAAGAGTGGAAAGCTCAGTCGTTTTCTTTGCTTTTCCAGGAAATAATATAAACTGTGTAATAATGGCAGATGTATACTTGAGAGGTGAAACTATACACTTGGGGACCGAGTGTACCCTGTGGTGATAAGAAGGGGGAGAGATAATTTATGTTAATTGGCAATAAATTAAGGCAAATTCTGCAAGCTGAGTGTGTTTTGCCTGCGACAGTAACTGGTGAGTGATTTCCCTGTCTTTATTTTGACCCGTCAGTTTTCTCGTTCTCGTTCTTCCCATTTTCTGCCCCATACCGTGGGGGGACAGGGGACTGACTGAAGAGCTGGGTGGGTGCTTGGCTGCCAGCTGGGGCCAACCCACCACAATTATTTATCTCAAAGCGTTAAACGGCAGATGACTGAAAATAAATCTGTTGGGGGTACTCTGTGAATCAGGTATTGCTTAGCTTGAAATTCATATGGGAAGCTGCAGTTCTGTGTTATCAAATTCAGATCTATAGCTAAGCAGTTCACTTTTGTGATGTGTGTTCCTTACCCAACATCAGGTGTCCATCTCTTGGTTAAAAAGGGAACTGGCTAATGTGCTTGTTTACAGGTGCAGCTGTACTGGGAAATGTAGCTTTAGGGTTTGTGCATGTTAAGTGCATGGTCAGCCGTTTAAAATGTGGACACGAATACTGTATTTACCTAGCGTCTCCTGTTCTTCTCAAATCTTGCAGATTTTTTCAAACTTGACTGCACAAAAATGAGCTAAACTGTTGTGTTAAAATCTGTTTTAACCTGAGCTATTTCAGCTCAGTATGGTGTTTGTCCTTCTGAGTTCTTCTACAGTGTACTAGAGGATTGAAACATTTTGCTTCTTACAGAGGTTAGAAAGAAGCCTTTTTCAGTGGACATGGTAGTCTGTAATTAAGCACTTAGGGGGTGTGTATCCAAAAGGCAGTTTTTGCAGAGTTCCCTGAAAGCATCTGACAGCCAGTAGCAGAAGCAGGGGAGTGAACCGCGGATCTGCTCCGCTGTGACATTTTCTTCTGTATCTGTAAATCTTGTATGGGGCTTCAGTTTAGTTTGAAATTTATTCCTGTAAATATCATAATGTTCACTTTCAGAGAAGGCAGTTGAAATCCTATAGAGGATTTGTACTCTCTTTCTTCTTTTGCCCATTTCACCATCTGGGACCCTTATACAGATGGTTATATGTTTCCTCTGTAGAAGAAAAAATGTCGTTGAGTCATATGTCATTTCATACATAAGACTTTGGTCTGTGACACGGTGCCACCTGCTGCACTGAACTGATGGTGATAAATTGTGCCAAAATGACCTTTACATCACTTAGCCCTGGTAATTGTCAAAATACTGTATTAGCGGTTTCTAGCCTATACAGTGCCTTCACAAAGCGGAGTAGTGGCTCAGGAAGAGTTTCAGAGTGTTACATTCAGTATAATTTTTGCAACAGTGTTGTTTTCTAGCACCTGATTTCTTAGCTAATGCTAGGGAAATGTGCTTTTTGGAAACGGGGACATAGACTGCATTAACACCACCTATACATAATGCAAAGAGGGTAAAACTTAGTGGCACGAAATGCAATGGAATTTGAGGCTAGCAAAATTTTCAGGTAGAAACTAGGATCTCATAAATTAAAACGACAGAAGGGGAGGGGCCTGACTTCACCAGAAACGGGCTGTTCTGGACAGAAGTCAGCTGAGACTGGAAATAGATGGAGAAGTGCTTTCCGTCTTTCTGCTAGGAATAGCGGGGACAACCAAAAGAAATGGTAAAATGGAGGTCCGTTGGACCTGGTTATAGGAGGTGACTGCTGGTAAAGGCAGCAAGATTAAGGAGTAAGGTGCAGTAGTAACTTAGGCATTAGAGCATTCTTGGAGACTTCAGTGGCAAGATTCATGTGCTTGCATATAATCACATACTGAAGATGGATATATGAGATTTCAGTGAAGTCAGCAGTGTTTGCACAGGGGCAGAGATTTTATTGCCAGGCTGGAGCCTGCCTTTAGAGCTGAAGGCCCGGGTGAGAGCAATGGAAGAGGCGGCAGGGCAGGAGGATGAGGCTTATGGCAACTGTCACAGGGCAGGTGCAGGGCGGGATGACTCTATTGATATTACATCTAACTTGTGGGTGTTGAATGAGTAACAATACTTGAGGAATGATTTACTAATGTTCCTAAGAAAGAAAAAAGGTTTCCACTTCTGACTATCTTCAAATTCATTCCCCTGTGTGTCAGGAAACGTAGTTTCATGAGATGGACAATGGTTACAGCAGACAGGAAGCAGGAGCAAGGCTTTTAGCTCAGTCACACCTACCTTATTCTCAGTATTTTAAAAAGGCTATATCAGTTTTGCACCATATAGTTCTAGAATCAGGGCTTTGCGTGTGAAAGATGTCTTATGGCTGGAAGGCAAGAACGATAGCTAACTAGACAGAAAAGTATGGCACAGCCACTTTACAGACATTCCTTTTCACTCTCCTTTCAGGTTTCTCAAAACATATCTACCAAGTAGCATAAGTGGATGTAGCATCTCTGTTTTTCAGTGCCACAATAGTTAATGATAGTATCTGTAAATGTTTCAGAGGAAAAATGCTTATATGGGTAACTTAAGAAACACTTAAAATAATAGTCTTTAAAAATATTCTAAAGCAACCATTACATTTTTAAAGAAATATATCTTGCCCCTTAGAATAAAAAATAATATACTTGTCTCATCAGACAGGGATATTTTTCCTTTCTTCTACATTTGTTGGATAATCAACATTCCTGTTTGCTATTTATCTGCTTCTTAAATTTTAACAAGTAATTCTGCTTATAATTGTGACACTTCATGATTTTGTAAAAATTGGCACCTGCTGTGCGTAGGATAATAGCACAATTCAACATGCAGTGTAGGAAGAACTGATTTTCTGCTCATTTTATCTGGAAATGTCTGAATTATAAGTGGAGGTGCCCTCCTGTTAAAATTCAAAATTACTGTGGATGCAGATAATGGGAGTAGAGATTTTTACTTGTGTAACAAGAAGAAAACCCAAAATACATGTGATTTTCTTTGTCATGAATGCAGAGAAGAAAGTACTAAAATTAATTTGAAAAAGGGGTTGTTTTACTAGATTTTATCTGTGATGTCGGTTGGTTAGAATGAAGTTGCGATAAGATCTCTGAGCAAATATAAATGGTCACTTCTCACCTATAATGAAATTTGCCCTTTGGAGGAAAGAAATTAAATATATGGCAGTTATTCATCTAGTTAGCAAATCAATGCAGCTTTGGTTAATTCTGTATGCACACAGTACACCATACTTCCTCCTTCTTAAAATGAAGGCTAGACCCCAAGTTTCTTGAGCTAACATTTAGCAGGGCTCTTGCAGGCCCAGAGCAGAAAGGATAACAGTTATTTCTGTAGTTCTTGAGGTTGACATCTGTGGTGGGCAGACAGATACATACTGTTAAACCCATATCCTTCATTATCATTGTAAGCTTAGGGCTTAGAATAGGAGCATGGACAGGGTAAGGCTGGCTGCTTTCTCCAACAACCAAAATTTTGTCATCCCTTGTGGGGGGACCTGGTGGACCCATAGAGATGCAAATTGCCATTGACTGATGAAGACAGAGAACTCGGAGAGAACAACGAGGGGGAATCCTCCCCCTTCCTTTTGCTCTGTGAAAAAAGAGCAAAGGAAGGCTGTTCTCTGCCATTTTTCTGCGGGGCAATTTGAGAACCCAGGACTCTGTCCAAGAGCTGGAGCAGAGCCTCAGCAGGCAGTTTAGCCTGAGGAAAAGGGATTTCCTTACCCGGGTTGCTTCAGGGCTTTTTTACAGATGCTTGTGGCTGATGAGCTGGAATCCTTCCTGGTGCCAGAGGAGCTGACAGTCTGATGAAAATGTGTGACATGATGAAAATGTGTGACACTGGACCCAAGGCTCAGTGTATGCTACAGAAGAGAAAAACTTTCTGTGGTGGAATTTGCAGCCCCATCGCTGGGAGAGCAGATGTTTTGCATTGCCAAGGAGCAGTCGAGAGGAAGAAGACGAGGAAACAAATTTCCCAGTAAGTGTTGAAATGAAAAAAATCATGACAAATTTAGTTGTCGTGTATTTACTGTTTATCTGCTTGAGACCCAGGCAAATTAGCAGCAGCCATCTCATTTTTGTTTCTTGCAGATTATTCTCCTGTGACTTTTAATTAAAACTTCCCTTAGGCATAGAGGAACCATTGGTGATATTTTATTTTTTTTTTCCCCTGGACTGTCTCAGCTTTAATTACCTTTTAGGATTTTAAATAAGCCTTATGTTTCCACCAGATCGTGTTTACTACAGAAGGAAGTGGCAAAGGGACCAGCAAGGATATTTACTATAAAATCAAAATTTCACATAAAATGTATTTTAAATGTAGTCAAGTAAACGTTCCCTCCCCCCTCCTGAAAAATCCTATGGCCAGGTTTAATAGTGTTTCATATACTTTGAACTGAATAACTTGGGTCAAATCTCCTATTCCTGCACTATTCAATTTTTACTGGGAATGTGATTACATTGAAATGAGACTCCATCAGAGAAGTAAGATATTAGATGGGCAGTATACCAAGGTGAATTTTGGAGCAGTTTGCATGAATGTTTTTCCAACCATAATAGCAGCTTCAGAACTTGAGCAAAAGAGCTAGCCTGTCAGATTGCGATTTCTATTTGTTGTTGCTTGAAACACCTTGTTTGCCAAAGAATCATCAGGTTTGTTTCATGTTTACCTGCAAATAAATTTGATACAGAAAGAGCTCAAATGGGTATAATGTCATCCCAACTGGAGGAAGGGAAGGTTTTCAGCCACTAATAGGTATGTATATATAGGTCACGATGTATTCATATACTATTTAGGCATCTTGATGCCCGCAGAAGGCGTCACCAATGTTAGCTAATGTGATAAGCTTCCCAGGACACACCATTAGTGGAGCAGGCATACAGTGTGGGCTGCAGTGTGTAGCATCAGGTAAGGTAATCCTAGTAATTTGCTGTTGTTGACTAGAGCAGTGCTGGCAGGTCTGTTAAAACCAGTCAAATTGCAATAGGCCTTAGAATAGGGATAAACGTATAATGCTCAGAAGAAGAAATGTTTTTGAAAATCATCTTTCAACTGAGGAGAGAACCCCTTTATACTATCCGTAGCAATGAGTTCCTTTGCATATAGTGCTTTTCTGTAGACTCAGCTGCAGTTGGATATGTACTGCCAAAGAGCTAGGTCACAGTCAAAGTATATTTTACTTATGTTTTCAGTGCATGTATATATACATACACTAAAATTATCTGTGTGTATACATACATTTCAAATGGGCACAATCCAGGCATGTCCCGGCGCATCAGTATGTACTATGCAGCTGAAGGTGCTCTTTCTCATTTTACTTTTTTGCATAGAACTGAGGAAGTCTGAGGGGAATGAGCTCTTCCAGTACCTTCTGAATTAATGGTATTTTTGTAGCTGTTGGTAATCAGATGATAATATTACCGTTGACTTCAGTCCAATGATCTTTTTGAATATCAGTGAATGTCTGACTGGCTGCTTGGTGTGCATTGCAGACAAACAGGAAATAGAGATTAAAAAAAAAAAAAGATTAGCTTTTCTTTCACTTATTTCTGAGCAGAACTTATTTTCCCCGGATCCTCAAATAACAGGCTTAGATAGGTCTTGTTTTTCAGGTATTTTAGCCATTAATGAGCTGCACACGCAAATCGTACCTCTGTACTCGAAAATGGACTTGAATTTGAAGTTATCTTTTTCTGCTTCTATAGAATGGGTATTCCTCCACACATTGTTTTTTTGCAGATGAACGTTCTGTGCATTTGATTTAGAGTCTGCATATAGGCTGTGTGCATTAGAGCTATTTCGTATTAAAAAAAAGATAAAGAGGAGAAAGAATGGAAGAAATACTTTTAAAATGAATGGTATGAAGTTAAGTGGTGTGCTCCTGTTTACCCCTTCTAACAATGTAAGAAGCCAAGGACATTCATCAAGAAGGCAGGCCATAATTAATTAAGAGAAATACTATGCAATGCATAATTAACATGTGTTACAGCTTGTCAGAAGACTAATGCCAATAAAATAGTAATATTCACAAAAGGATTTGACATTTATGTGGATAATAAAATATTGACAGTTACATTGGGTATTTTTAAAAACTGTTTTCTAAAAGAAACTCTCTTGCTTAAAAAGATATGCCAACTATCATTAGGAAAAGACATCCCTTACTGGCAACCTGTCCCATAATAATTCAGTGGGAGTCAGGCAGTTATACACCCTATAAAACAAATTGGCATTAAGTTACTGAGAACTCTCATTGTATTCTGTATAGAAAATATCATTGTATTAAATAGTTTCTTCCATTGTAATTAATGAACTGCTTAAATTCATGTAAATGATCTCTGCATTTGAATAAATGGTGACTGGATTATAAAGAATTAGGTATCAGCTCAGTTCTGACCAGTCTTGTTCCTTCTATCCCATTTCCTTCTTTATTGGTGTGTACGCATCTCACTACACATTTCGATTAGGAAACCTCTATATGGTTCTGTTAGGATTCTGTGATTATCCAGGAGACGCGGCATAGTGTGATCCCCATGTTATTTTATTCATGCCAGACAAAATGTAGGCATATCAGTCATAAATTTGTATATAGTCTGCAGAAAAGCTTGAAGAGTAAGGCTACTTTTTTTTTTTTTAAATTGCATTACTGGTTGCTTAAAGGAAAAACATCACATGAAAATCACATTTCTGTCAGAAAATCTTGGACTTGTTATTTCTACAAATAACCTTAAGATTAATGAAACTGAAAGCAGCAATCTTGCACTTACTACTGCTGCAAATAACCTTAAGACTGATGACAATGAAAGGAACTGGTCAGTGAAAAAAAAGCTTTTTCTTGCTATTTTTTTTTTTTTTCATTTTGGTTAGACTGTGCAACTGGTGGTACTTTTTGTAGCATTTTTCTATATTAAAGGAGAAACTCACAGAAAAGGCTTTTAAGAATATCCACAGGTGAACAGATGGAAACCCTTGTGTCTTTCTGTACCACTGTTTCAAGGGAATTTTATGACAGAATTTTCTAGCTACCCGTTCTTCTTTGATGCATCAAGATAAACGGTCAGCTGTTTTTAAGAGTTTACCCTTACAGGTTCTAATAGGAGCTACAGGCCATCTTGAAAAATCTATGCTGTAATAATTCGAAGGAATCAGTGTCAGAAAATTGATTTGCTTGAAAGCAGTTTATTTCAATTCGAATATTTTGAAATTGTGCTCGTTACCTACGGTGGCGTGCCTGAAGCAGGAGGATCCTGTTACCATGGTTTCGGGCTGAGATTTGGGTTACTATGGTGTCAGCCTTTACTTCTTGCTGTGCGGGGAAGTATTATGTGACCTGGGCAAGGTCATGTAGACTTAAATCCTCAAAGAGGCTAAGCCGGAGCAACAAAAATTAGTCACTGCGGTGAAGGTCTTTTATGTACCTGCTGCCTAAAGGAGAGGCTCAAGCCCAAAGTCTGCTTTCTTACAAAGTACCGGGCATTCGATTCCTATCTAGAGAAGTTAGTGCCCCCATCTCAGAGACAGGGCCTGGCAGTTTGTTGCAAATCACAGGCCTTTTTTGTCCAACTTGTACTGATATCCAAGTACCAGGAGGCACATTCTGCTTTTCAAAAGCTGTGGTGATTACGTCCTCTCCTGGAGGTGAGCATCAAAACAGAAGTCCCTTGTTTCATTTGAAGTGGGATGCTCACAGGAAGATCAAATCTTATTCAGTACTTTAGGAACATTTTTGCGCATGCGCATGAGGAGGCTCAACATTTCTGGCTGTAAGAGGGTGATAGGGGAGGCCCCAGAAACACCTTCCGTTTATAGAGGAGAGACCCAGCTGAATTAGGACAGGCGGAGGGGATAGTAAGCGAGAGACACCCGTGGTGTTTGCAGTTTGCAGAGAGGAAGGCTGGAGCTGCAGCCCCTGTTCCAAAGACAGTCTGTGGATTTTATACCCAACAGTCAGTGGGTTGAATATATAAACAGTCTTTGGAGCAAGAGCTGTTATCATGAAGGTTGAAATGTGTTTTGACACTTGTTGTTTAACCCCAGCCGGCAGCTCAGTCCCGCCCAGCCGCTCGCTCACTGTCCCCGGTGGGATGGGGGAGAGAATCAGAAGGGTAAAAGTGAGAAGACTCCTGGGTTGAGATAAAGACAGCTTAGTAGGTAAAGCAAAA
>JAVKLA010000061.1:4140499-4152002 GCA_034782735.1 Sagittarius serpentarius
GACAAACGCCATCGCTCTGTACGTTCCCCCCTTCCTTCCTCCTTCTTGCCCCAGCTTTATATGCTGAGCATGACGTCGTAAGGTGTGGGATGTCTCTCGGGCCAGTCGGGGTCAGCTGTCCCAGCTGTGTCCCCTCCCAGCTCCTTGTGCCCCCCCCCGCCTGCTCGCTGGTGGGGTGGGGTGAGGAGTAGAAGAGGTCTTGGCTCTGGGTAAGCACCGCTCCGCAGTAACGCAACCGTCCCGGTGTTATCAACACTGCTTTCAGCACAAATCCAAAACACAGCCCCGTACCAGCTGCTATGAAGAAAAGTAACTCTACCCTAGCCAAAACGAGCACAACACTTTGGTTTATAGCACCTCGTGTCTGGATTAGGTTCCAAGTAGTTTGGAGGGCTGGCCAACTGAAGTGGTGGGGTCTAGGTGAGGGGCTCGAACTGGGAACAGCTATCACAGTCTCTGGGATTAGGTCATGGCGAGATAGAAAATCCATCTGAACGTTTTTCTGAGAGAAAGCAGCAACATAATGTAGAAAACCTAGATTGTGGATCAAAACAGGAGTTAGGTTTGGGATAGAGTACAATCTGTTCAGCACCAAGAAATAAAACAAACCCGACACCCACAACTGTTCTCCAGGCCCAGAGAACCTTACAGCAAAAATTTAGATAACAACAGGTTTTTTTCATTATTTGGTTAATTGACTAGTTATTGGTTTTGTTATTTCTATGTATGTTTGGTTTTGTTTTTTCCTTTAGGTGGGGCTTTTAAGTTTGTGTCCTGAGATTTAAGTATGTAAATTCCATTTAAGTTTTATTCCAGGTTATTAAATCCTCTTGCAGTTTTTGCCTTTTGAGTTTTGATTTTGGTTTTCTGTCTGTAATCTAGAAATTCAGTTACATCAGAGGGGTGCTACAATGATGATATCATGGGGTTTTGATGCTATGGTAATAGATGCAGACTTAGTACCCTGTCTCTTGATTGCACCCGGAGTAGTGCCAATTTACCTATTTCATCACAGTGAAGCAGCTCTTCCTTCCTGAGTGTACAGTTCTTCTAAGTGTTATTCCAAAGTAATAACATTATCTCTCCAGCTTATACCTAGAGGGGAATTATGTGAAGTAGCAGTAGAGTATAATTATTTCAGTGAAAAGCTGTAGCCCTGACAAAAAAAAAAAAAAAAAAAAAGTATGGTTTTAGACACGTGCGAACACATACAATAATCAGATACACAACAGTGATTTTAGTTACTATAAATCAATCTGAATGGTAATGATCTGAATGGCACTTTGAAATGCATTAAGTACTTCGCTCCTGAATGAAATTGTGTTACTTGGAAGGAAACAGATTTTTAATATTCCTGGTTACTATTGCTTGTAAAAAAATAAAAAGTCTTGTTTTCTTGCAGACATGCACTTTCCATTCTCCTCAGTTTTCTTATGGCTGTTAGGCTGCATCAGTCCTTTAGCCTCATCCTCGGTATTATCTTTCAAAGTAGGGAAAGGAAATTAAAGAACCAAGGAAGGTGCAGTGTTGGAAACGGACTGCACCTTAATGCTTTGTTTCTTGGTAATACAGTAGGCAAAGATATGATCTTGCCATAGTATTGGTCATATTCTTACTCAAGAGGAGGATGTTTGTAGAAGGATTCATTTGTTTCAGAGTCTTGCCTTCCTACTTCCTTTTTTTTGTCCTTCCACTTTACACTCTGCTTTTTCATTTCTGTTCACTAACCTCATCCATTATGTCACCTTGAAGTGTTCCTTTTGCATTTTTGATTTTGTGATACCCTGAAAATCCTTCTCTGGAAAAGGAAGCGTAGTAGCTGGAGTAAGTATAGCACTAATCAATATCTGTGCTGGATTATTTTGTTCTGTTGGCACTTATTGGGTGGAATCAAACACTTGAGTTACTTTAGGGTCTACCAAAGCGCAGGCTGCCCAGAGAACTTGGCGGTGAGCGCTGTTTTGTCTGGGCAGCGTTTGAGAGGGCTTTTTCAAAGGCGCAGCTGGCAGCAGGGTTTAGGCTTAGAGATGGGGATAGTGCTGAGAAGCAGCTGTGCAAATATGAATTTTACTTTCTCCCTGAAAAAGGAAGAGTATTTCCTGAAAAATCGGAAGAAGCTGTTGCTTTGTTAAATGGAAATCTTCATTGTTGTTTTTTTATCATGCTTAAATTTAGGATTTGTGAGATATTTGCCCACTAGAGAGAAGAAAATCAATGACAGATTTAAATGTGCAATGAATCAAAGCAAGTTATGATTCCTAGACTAGGTAATGATTGTTGTTTTATTCTTCTCATGGTCATTTTTATCTGAAGAGTAACCAGGAATGAAAAAGGCACATACACAAAATGTCAGTTTTAGTCCTTTTTTTTTTTAAGTTAAATGTGAAAAGTTTGTGGTTTTTTATCCTAGTAGATTTAAAAACAAACTTGCATGTTTAAAGAACAGAGAATGTGGCTGACTGGATTTTAGCTTTAGGAACCTCAGTGAAGGATTGGTGCTTAACTCCAGGTAGATTATTGTATAGTAGCACTTGACAAACTGAGAAGAGTACACCACTGACTGTAAAGACAGACCTGAAAACTCATGTCTTGGTATTTAAGTACACAATTTTACAGTCATTTAAATCATTGAGATATACTGGCACAAAACAAATTGGAGTCCAGGTAGGAGGGATCCTAAATGTGCTGGTAATTTATGCAAGTCGACCTCAAACTCTCTCTCGAGTAAGCAAGTCAAGGAGCACCATCTGTAGCTTGCCTTTGAAGCTGTCAGTGGGTCGTGTATAGCTTCGTATTGAATACCAAGCTATCATTTATGGAAGAAAAATAGAAACTTTAAATGTCCATACTTTAAAATGAAATATTCTAGGCTTGATGTGTTTTATGACAGTTAAATGTACAAGCAACATCTCGCTCATTTTCAGATAAACACTTAGGCATGTGCTTAATACAAGTATCAGTCTAAATTGTATTACAAACATAAGTGTTTCCTAGGTAAGGTATGTTTAAGTGTGTACTTCTGTACTTTGTTAATCATGTGGTCTTTGCTACAAATGCTTCAGCAGGAAGAATATATTTTTTTAAGTGCAAATAGTGTAAATAATATCTAGGACCAGATGCTCAGCAAACAGATTTTGGTAGAATCCTCTAGCTGGGTTTTTTGGGGGAGTTTGGGGTTTGGGTTTTTTTTTGTGTGTAAAGAATTAAAAGTAGGAGAGAAGGATTGATGGTGCCCTTGTAAAGCTGAAAAGGTACTTTAAAGAGCAGTTCTGCAACTGTGTTGTCCCATCTGGCAAGCAATTTTGAAAGGATCCTGTTCTAACCACAGCTGACTTTATTATGCTGAGTTTTGAGGTTTTAGATTATATAATTCAGTCACTTTGCTAGAAGGATCTTTTAGATAAATGAGTCAGTAACTTATAAATCATCTCTGTTTTCAGAGAAAGGAATGCATCGTTCTTCCTTCAGTTCTTTATCACACAGGGTTTTGCACAAGCACTGCGTAATTCAGGGAGTCACCAGAAAAGTGGAAAGGGTATCATGATATAATGTTTCATCAGCTGGTAGGTCAGCTCCTGAGGTCACTGATGTCAGCAAAGGACTCATGATCATTCCTTGTAGCTTTACTTGGGAAAGGGCTATTGGTTTGGGCTCAGCTGGCTACCAGAATTAACCAGATTTTGAACATCAACATGTGAATTACCAAGAACCTAAAAAATTTTAATAACTCTGAAGAAGCAAGTTATTAACTAACCTCTGATTAAGGGGAAAAAGGGTACTTTTTCAATTATTTGGCTTAACCAGTACAAGCCTGCTGAAGTGTTCTGCTTTGAAAGAAGCCATTACCAGAAACTGTCAGAGGTAGAACATGAGAGCAGATGGGTTGTTCTTTTGGAAAAAGACTTTTATGAGAGGAGCACTGTGTCCCTTTTTTCACATCCAGGACAAGACATTTTCTCCCAGACACATGATACAGAAACCCACCTGAGTGGGTTTGCAGACTCAAGTTAGAACAGGGCTGTGTACCACCTTGTACGTACTGCAGTGGGGAAATTTGAGATGCGTGTGTGCAATAATTACAGACATTTTAGTATGCTTGTCGGCTGGTATGAAATGGTAACTAAAACCTGCAGGTCTTAGTTTCATTTAATTGTGGCTTAGTTTGTGTTTTGTCTTTGCTATCAGTTTTACCATGTAGTATTGCGCAGCGAGTAGGTGTACAGTATTGTAGGCCTGCCAGAAGCATCTCCACACTTAAAAAAATGATAAATGATATTTCAATATGTCCCACTGGGGCTGTCTCTAACTTTCTGACTGATCTAGGCAGATGCAAGTGCTTTAAGTAATCCCAGTGTGTGGTTTCTATCATGCCTCTCTCCTTTTACTGTTTTTTTAATCACTAATTTTTTTCTACTTTCTTGTCTTCCTTGGAAACACATTACTGTATTCCCTCTTTTAACTGCTTAATTTTTGTTGTATATTCTTATCTACTGTTTACTCTGTTTTGCAGCTGGTGCCAGTCTTCACTTTAGTGCAGGTGACACTTGTTAGGCCTTTGTACTAAGAACGAAATACCATTGTCCAGAAGGAAGACAACTTGTCGAGGGATCAGGAAATCTGTTATCATTCATGTCTGTTTAGACTGAGCGCTCTTTTATGAATGGGATCTCTTATAAAACATGCAGTACCAGGCACAGCTGGGCTGCAATTTCAGCTGAAGTGTATGGATCTATCATAGTACATTTATTAAAATAAACCAATGATCTCACACTTAATCTTTATTTCATGAATCTAAGAATTATGGCTGCATTTTTTTACTCTGCTTTGTATTTCCTGCACTAAAGCTATGCTTTTGAAGTGTCTTAATGCTACAAAACTCCTACACAGCAAGACTGAGAAGACTGTCATTGAAATCACTGTCATGCATTTAGTTATATATCAAATGATCATGATTTTCACTAGTCTGAAGTGAGAACTTTCCAAAATTATTCACTTTTTGTGTGTGTGGTTTTTTTTTCCAAGGTGGAAACCCCAAAACTGAGGCACAAAACTTTGCTGTTATTTCTGAGGAATATTGGGGGGGAGGGGGGGACAGATATGATAGTGCTAAAACTGACTGCTTTTTAGAAGTCATGGAGGTGTAATTAATCTCATTTTTCACTGTAATAAGTGCGCTTCTCACCTACTCAGAACATGAGTGAAATGAGTTTGTTCATGCAAAATACCATGTAGGTGCACCTTCTGATATGGGTACCCTGTGGGGTCACACGCGGATGTCTTTACATCAGTGATATGTTTCCATTTCTGCCTTGCTCAAAGGACATCATTGTCTTGTCTCACCCAATAAGCACACATGTAGATAATGTGCAGAGGAGTGTAGGTAATGGTGATTCTTGTAGCGAGTAGGTCGGAGGATGTGAGACTATAACCTTGCCTCGCATACATACTCTGAAGGTGTGTGACTCCTGTATGTGTTTCTCCTTGAATGGCTACTCAGGCTGTTCTCACAGTAAAGGTTAATTGATGGAAATGGTGTTATCCTGATGTTAACATCAATTGTATATTAGTCCCAGCTGCAGAATGCCAGATAAAATTTGAATAGCCTTTACAGTGTAGTTATAGCTTGTTCTAGACCTGAAAAAATAATGCTTTACAAGCCTAAAGTGAATACATAAATTGACCTTTTTAAATCAATGTTGAAAAAAATCTAAAAGGAAATCATTGTACTTTGACAGTGAGGTATTTTAATACATCAAATGGAATTCACCAAGAACACTTTTAGGGGATAAAATGGGAATAATAGTATTCATCCATGAGTAACTTAAAAAAACATTTCTTAGCTGTAACTAAATCACTTACCATCACAGATGATCCTGGGTGTTTGTACACTGTAATAATAACACTGTATTATTCAGCATTGATACTCCTCATAGGTGCATTGTCAGCCAACTCATAAGTTTTGATTATTGCTCAAAGGAGAAAAGAACAAAAAGAAGTTGAGAGACCTGTCTGTTGGAAGCCATTTGAGCTCAGCTGTTTTCAAACACAAAGTACTTTTTGAAAAGTTTTGCCATAGTGAAGGAAATAATTTAGAATATCTTGCACGTAAAAAAAGATTATCTGACTTATTGTAATGAACCAACCCGTATTTCTTGTCAATACAGATGTGCTGACAAGTGTATTTGTGGCATGTATCCCCAACAGTATCCAAAAGAAAACCATGAGCTGTCTGAGTCTGAATCTTTTGCTCTAAGGACCTTTAGTCCTGTCATAAATTGGAAAGGAGCCTTCCTATAACTGAAAGTCATGCCCTCTGGCATTGCAGCACTGCAGCCCCTGTGACAGTGCTCCTTAAGCCTAAGGTGTTACTTCGTTGCCCTCTGTCTCTTTTCAGAGCCTCTGGATTGCATTTTGACAGCTGCAGCCCTCTCTTCTCTCAAGACTTTCCATTTTGTAAATTCTGTCGACATGAAAGTTCCCTGCTTTTGCCTTGTGTGTTTGTGTTTCGGTGCTAATTCATACGTCCGTTCCTGTAGCCTCCTTATGGAATTAGCACGTGGCTTGTCGGTGCTCAGGTACTTTTGGAACCTGTCAGGACTTGGCGGGATGGCAATGTTGGTATTCCCTTTCAACAGTGGACCACTTGTTCATTTTCTTCTGTGTTGCTTTAGTTGTACCTCTCACAACTCGTCGGAAGTTTCTCCGAGTTTCTCTATTAATGCATTTCTTCTGCATCTGGATTAGGAGCAACTAAATACACTACCTATCACCACGTTGATGGATAGATCATGACCGTACTAGCATTGTATGTTTAGTTTTCTTCTCCAGCCTGTATCAGGCCCGCTTTCTGACTGCTGCTGTATGCGGCACAAAGTGTCTGAGTGGTATTATTAGGAATTTAGGAAACAGTGTTGTGGATAATTTTTTTAATCAATTCTTTTCTGAGGAAAGGTGCGGAACTGAAAGCTCTGGACCCAAGGTGCTTCATCTATATGTGCCTTGTGGAAAGGAGTACTGTAAATTTTCTGTTTTGATCTTTTGGTGTCTCTGTGACTTCTGACCAAGAGGGGCATTCTCGTTTGTGACAAAACTGTAAATAACTCATTGTGGTCATATGCTTTGGTCACGTGCCCTCCGAAAATTTTGATTCTCAAAGTAGCACTTAGGAATTTCTATTTCTGCTGCTTAGGAATTTATATTTCAGACACTGCTGAAGCCAGTACTTCCAGAAGTATCTCTGTATAGCTATCATCACACACACTCTTGAAATGGCAAAATTTTATGCTGTGAGTACATTTTAAGAAAACAATAACAAAAAATCACAAATCAGTGGGAGCACTATTTAGTTCAGTGTAATAGATGAATAACACTGTGGGTAATTTTAACACTTCTATATTTAGGGAAACAAGACCTTGTAGTATGTTGGTAACAGCAAAACTTTGATCAGTGTGAAGTACCAGATGGTGTTCTATAAATGCAGATCTTAGGGCAAGCATCCGACGAACGCTTATGCTATGTGAGTACCAGAGAAATGATAATAACTGCCATCGAATGGGTCGCTTTATGTATAATCAGTTTGGAGTCTGTAGCATAACTTATGAGAAAGACATTTCCTTTTACTAATCAGAGTAACAGGGAAAGCATGGTTTATCTTAGTGCTTTACCTGGAAATGTTTCCCCAAATGAAAATCTAGGTCCTCCTTGTGGACTCGTTGTAGGTGAACTCTTCACAGATACTGACTCATTTGTCAGTCTACAAGGCTATAACAGTGTGTCCGGCCATAAGATTTCACAGCTCAAAGCTTTTTTTGTGCACTGACCATTCTGACAAAATAAATGCTTAAGCATGAGGCAATTGAAATACTCATGTAGAACGAGCTGATACAGACAAAACCGATACAGACAAAACTGACACGCGTGTATCTGTGTCAGTCCCATAGTTCTCTGGACGTTTAGCAATCAGCGTCAGTTACAGATTTGACTTGCTGAAAACTGTGGATAGGTTTCCTTTTTAAGTTTAATGCAATATAATCATCCTTTCTTTAGTTTGTACAAGTGGTTGTTTCAGGAAATTGGTCTAGCTAAATTGACACCTGCCTATTCATGTAGACCAAGATTCTTTGCTCCCCAGGGATTCCTGCCAAGGTTTTCATATGATTAACAGCATAGAAGAATTGCTTTTGCAAATCTGCTATTTTCCTTTTTTTTTAAAGGAAACCAGCAGCATGGTGACTTGACCATTTTCCTTTGAGAAGCACAGGTCAGTGTGGCAGGGGAAGTAAAATGTGCCAAACGCAGGCACATGCAGAATACTTCTCTCGAAACTAAGAGAAAAAACTGGGAATCAGGTAAAGACTCTGAAACAAAGCCAATTTCTGGTCTTTTCTTCATGCAAATATGTGACCAGTCCCTTATTTAGAGCTTGTAGTAAATCTGCTGGTGAGTACTTCATTGCAGCAACTACAAGAGTATTGTAGCAACTCTTATTTGTAGCATCCTGTTTAGAGACTAATTTTTTTTTTTTAATCCTTTGCTGTTGCACAGAGGAGGCAAAAATAATTGTCTTCTACTTAAAATGTCTTTGTTTATCATGTATTCATAATGTTTGGGAACAAATGAGCATTCTTGATGTGAAAAATCTTTTATAAGGTAAGTTGTTAGACAGATTCCTAGCAGCTGAATGAGAAGATACATGTAGATTTTGACAAAAATTAAAGGTGTGTATGCATGAAGCTCTATACAGCTGTTCTTAGGTTTGCCAACTGCAGTGTTAGCCAACAGAAGTAAAAAATCATATCTGAATGCAGATAAATACAAAATTAAAGATGTACCCTATATGTGCTTTATCTAGACCACACCTTTAAACTTTCTCCCAAAATGCTTGGACTGTCATCAGAGAGCAGTTGAGATCCTGAGCATAAAACATGTCTAAAATCCTTTTTTCTCTTGTTTTGGGGCGGTAGTTTTTAAAGTAGTTTTATAACACAGGTCATGCCTCATTATTTGACTATCCAGTTGTAATGGTTTTGGCTGGGACAGAGTTAATTTTCTTCATAGTAGCTGTGTGCTGATGTGGTTTGGATTTGTTAGCAAAACAGTGTTGGTAATACAGGGATGTTTTATTTCTTGCTGAGCAGCGCTTACGCAGCCTCAAGGCCTTTTCTGTTTCTCAGGCTGCCCCACCAGTGAGTGGGCTGGGGGTGCACAAGGAGTTGGGAGGGGACACAGCTGGCCCCAACTGACCAAGGGGATATGCCAGACCATTTGATGATGTGCTCAGCAGTAAAAGCTCTAGAGGAAAGAGAGAGGAAGGGGGAATGTTTGAAGTCATGATGTCTGTCTTCCCAAGTGACTGTGACATGCCGATGAAGCCCTGCTTTCCTGGAAATGGCAAAACACGTGCCTGCCGTTGGGGAGCAGTGAATGAATTCCTTCTGTTGCTTTGCTTGCGCGTGCCGCTTTGCTTCATTTATTAAATTGTCTTTATCTCAAGCCACAAGTGTTTCTCACTTTTGCCCATCTGATTCTTCCCCCATCCCACTGCAGGGGAGTGAGCGAGAGGCTGGGTGAGGCTTACCTGCCTACTGGGGTTGGCCTACACCACCAAGTTTATTTAAAAGCTCTAGCAGAAACTTTAGCACATTGCTTTACATCAAGGTAAGATGCATTGGCTTGGTTCGTGACAGCAGGCGGTTCAAATACATCACTATAATGACTGTCCTATCTAAACTGATGGCTTCTTTATGCCACACATAAACATAATGGCAGCAATTTATTGGCTTATTATTGCAGGGAAAAGTCCCTGTTTTCTCATTTGGCAGTGGTGCTGATATTCTTTTGTCTGTGATCTCATTTACTTTGGGTAAAGCCACGTTCCCATCTGTTGTTATTTATGGCAAAACTTAATAGTAGTTTGAATAGATTTTCTTTTTCACTTCTCTCTGGTTTTTGGGATTCTTTCATGTTTGGTTGGTTGGTTTGTTTGTTTGTTTTTACTGTTATGGAATGAAAGATCTTGTCACTCCCAAGTGGCTGTATCTGGTAGAAAGTTTTCTTGATAACATGCATTTAAAAAAAATTTAGTTCTGAAGTTGTATTAAAGTAGCTTTGTGCGTATAAGGATAGCGGTTTATACCTCACCCACTTCTCTGACAAAGACCATTTCCATCTCCCTCCCTGAGTCTGTTTCATCTTGCTTGACTAGACCCTTCTTGTCTTTTATGTAAAGTGCATGTGTATAGAAATATTAATATGTCCAAGAAAACAAAATCCGATGAAAGCAAGAACAAAATGAAATTAATTAGGTCACTGAAGTGAGAAAATAATCCCATGTTATCACCTTGTCCCCTCTTTCGTCTACACCTTGCAGGAAGAATAGCAAGGCCATGATTGTGGTGTAATATCATTTTATATTTGCGTGAGCTTTCTTTAAGCACAGGAGAGGTTTTCCAAAGATCTTGCAGTCTTGGTTTGGAATTCTTATACATGAAGGAAGAATCTACTTTAAGGAGAAGCTACTATGTTTGAAATATTTGTGTGTGAACTTTGTGAGAAAAGTTCATCCCTCAACATGGAAATGATGCCTTTTAGCAGTGAAAGTTGATATATGCCACCTGTGGTGTGTTAATAAAACATTCCATAAGCCCAGATATCTGTTTCTCTGTACCTGTAATAAGAATATGTCTACATCTAATACTGATAAAATGAAATCTAAGTGATTAATAACTGAAGTTGTATCCTTTTAATTGAAAAAATAAATTACACTAAAAAGCAGCACGGAGGGAAATGTTAAGTTTTAAAATGTAGCAGATGGTTAAAATTGGTTCTTATAGGAGTATGCCAATCAAAACTTTGGTCTCTGTCAGGAAAATGTTTGTCATTCCAAGCTGGCATTTTTAAAAGACAAAAGACCTCAGGCAGTGGAAACCAAATAAAATGTTTAAATAAAACCCAGAGATAAGAATTCAATAACGTATGGGGAAGGGGGAAAAAAAAAACCAAAACCAAACCACAGCAAAACTAACGTGGCCAAGTGTTTTGCACCGTACTGCAAATGAATGACTTTGTAAGCGGCGTTCTTATGTAATGAATACAGCAGGGAGGCCACGCCTGTCTGCTGAGAGATGAGCAGCAAAGCAACAAACAAATGATGGATCTTTCTCTTTCAGGTTTTCCACGCAGCCATTTCCCCAGAGAAAGTGTGCAATGTTAATATTCATAGTATGCCTTGAGTATCAATTATAATGTGCAAGACAAGGAAATATATAATAGAAAAAGTTTACCAGATACAAATTTCTCCGTTGCATAAGAGCCTTGAAGAGGTGATATGATTGCCTTCCTTTTCCTGCAAGGGATGGAAAAGAAATAAGAAGAGGCGTAAGAGGCAGAGAAATTGATTGACATGGAAAATGAGTATGTAGTTGTACTGGGTCTGGCTGAGATGGAGTTAATTCTCCCCATAGCAGCCTTCATAGTGCGAGCTAGAAAAGTGTTGGTAACAGAC
>JAVKLA010000061.1:4154382-4175091 GCA_034782735.1 Sagittarius serpentarius
GAGAGGAGAGGAGAGGAGAGGAGAGGGTGGTCTCCACCGCTGTCTGGGAGAGGTAGGCAATGCTGCCAAACTTCTCTCTTCCACAAGGTCAGTCGAAACTAATGGTGCTGACAGTTCAATCTGATTACCCAGCTGTTCCCAACTATCCTAACTGGACTGACTGGCCTTTGTGTGTTATTTCTTCATCCCTACTCCCCCACCACCCTGTTGGGATTTTATACTTTTCTGTGTTGATGTTTTTCCTCTTGAATCCGTGATTCTGTCTGAACAGTCTCATCTCTCCCTGTAATTTTTACCTTTGTCACTTCTCTACCGACTTTCTTACAGCTCTTTCTCAGCAGTCTCAGTGAAGTTTAGGCAGCTGTGCAGGGGCAGCGCTGGGCTGTGCGTTCACGATACGCCGTCTGCCGAACTGCCTGTGGTGGGAGGAAGCTTACAGCAGAGATTACAGAGGTGGTTACAGCTGATGATTTTTGGTTTATGTGTTGGTAAATGTCTTAATATTGCACTTCATAGGGTGGGAATATAAAATGTAGTGAGAAAAGTTAAAAAATGACAATTCTAAATCCTGGATGTTTAAGACTACTTAAAGACCATTTAGTCTTCAGTTTTTTCTGTGTTCGTTGAAATGGAGTTGCTAGTTATTTGTAAACAGCAGATTTCACCTACAGGATGGACTTTGTCTTATGTCATTGCTTTATAAAATAGAGCCTATCTTGCAGTCCTTACCCAGAAAAGCTATCAGAGTACAGTGCCAAAATAGTTCCTGTTATAAGTGCACAAAAGTTTTTTAGCCGATGTGTCTGTTATTGGAACTCACCTAAACTATTTCTTGGAAGTGGAGGAGTCGATCTAGTTTCTCTGTGAATTGTGTTCAAGTTGCAGAGAAACAGGCATTTAGGAAAAGTATCCCCATAGATTCTCTAAACGGAATACACACGCATAATTTATTGTGTTAGGTTGTCTCTCCCTTCTAAACTGGGAACCTTATGTTTGAGTCTTTTGTACTGCTTCATCACAGGCAGTGAGCACAAGCGAAGTCACTTTTTTTTTTTTACTCTCTCCAATCAGAATCAGAATAGGACCCCGTCCATAGGGTAGCATATCGTACACTTTCTGAAGTGAAAAAGCTACTGGTGTAGTCCATATCTTTGTGAAGGTGCCTCTCACCCAGAATTCTCTGTAAAGACTTCAGCCGCACGGAATACTTCCCCAAATCTTTGCTACTGCTTCTGAGGGTACTAAAGCCCCTTTAGCTCTGAAAGAAAACAGCATAAAATCACCACTGAAACAAATGGTCTCCCTCCTCATCATCATTGCAGAGTCAGGCAGGAATCTCTCCCTCTTATATTAGTTTCTTTATTCATGGAAAAAATAGACTGCTGAGTAAGTATCAGCATGGAGTTGAATGTAATGTGCAAGTGAATAGCAAGTTGATTTTTCTGTTGCTGATTTTTTGAATATAAATTCAAAATTGAAAATATGTTTTGACAGTTCAAAGTATCTTTGATAATGGTCAAAATTACCATTAATCTTTACTTTGCATCACCCTAGATTCCACGTAGGTAACTCATTTTGACATGGGAGGGAGTAGCAGAGAGTAGCAGTGTGGGAGAGATTGCAAAGAAACTGCCGAAGAGGTGGCTGCTTGGAAATCCCAGCCCCTCCGAAGGAAGGTAGGTGTGAAAGCCATCAAACCCATGCCTCATGGCTGTGCAACAGGGGAAAGGACTGTAGTTTTATATGTCTGGAACTTCGTCAAACATCTGCCAGTACTGGCTGCTTTATCTGTTCACCCTGGAAGTGCTTTCCTTCTGACCTGAGCTGTTCTGATTTGAAGATTCAATAGAATCCAGCATAAACACAGACTTAATGTGGTCCAGACAGAGAGTGACTAAGCATGACTACAGTTGAGGAGAATAATAATCCTACAGGGATTACAGTTGTTGATCAGGAGAGTTATCAAGGAATCATTGGCTTTCATGAGCAGTTATCAAGGAATCGTTGGCTTTCGTGAGCAATCATGATATCGGATGGGAATTCTAAACATGTTCTTATTTTCAGTTTATTACTAATTAAATGGCAGACATAACCAAATGCAAAATGTATTTTTGTATATAGACAAGGCATACAATTTATTTTTACGTAATATGCGAGGAGTGTGCAGGTGTCAGTAGCTTATATTTGCGTATTTTCAAGAGCTCTGCTAGTAATATCTATGAAAAACAGAACGAGTTACAGTTTTCTGTGTAGTATCAAGTAATCAGCCTGAATTAGCAATCACCTTTCATTATATTTGCCAATAGTAGTATTTCTATATACCTGTGGACAAATTTGATAGTCAATGAGAGGAAGGTGAGCGAGTTGCAACAGTGAAGCAAAGGGAAAGACTGAAAATGTAAAATACTCACTAATATAGTCATAAGCAAATTTTATCATGTTTATTTCATACTGTATTTTGAGATGAGCTGTTCTGAAAATAGAGGTTGCAGTGTGGTGATAAAGCATACTACAAAATGGCAAAGGTACTATAAAACTGCTTTAATATTTCAATGTCAGGAATCTAGTGTTGCATTTGTCATTGTATAGTTTGACTGTGGAATTTTTTTGTTAGTGTGAACCCAGCTACACAATTGGAAGCTTCATAAGCTAAAGAGAAAGGAAGATCAGTCAAGTGCTTCTGGCAAAGTCAAAAGTAAAGCTCTATTTCAGGAAAGAGGATTTTTTTGTCACAAAATTAGTGAAGTAATATACCTGTGTCCCAGCATAGTTCACAGAGGTGCTGCTCTACTCAAAGCTCTCTTTAGAGTCAAAATTAAGAGACCTAGAGGGCTTGCGGTCATTAATGATGCCACCAGGACTTTCCATACGAAGTGGCTTGTTAGCACTATGGTTCTGACTAACTCCTGTAATTACTTTCAGCCAACTTAAATTACCCTTCAGTTTCAATTGTAGTGAGAGATTCTGGGAGCAAAATCTGATGAGGTTAACCAGGAGGAGGTTATAGGATCACACATGGTGAGTAACTACATCAAGAACAAAACTTTGCTAATGGAGGTTTTGCAGTCTACCAGAAAAAAGTTTCACAAAAGCTGCTGACAGGAAGTTGAAACAGGAGGAGTTCATTTTTGAAAAGAGAGGTGTAAATTTTCCAGTTGTAAATGGGATTAGTCATTTGGAAGAATCTTCTAAGAAAGCTTATGGAAAATTCTTTATTGGTAGGTAGGAATGTTAAAATCAGATTTGGATATCTTTGAAAGCCAAGTTTGGCTGCTTTTTAAAGGATAGTTCTAATTGATTTCAGGCAGTATTATACAGAAGATAAAGCTCGTACAACAGTATTTTCATTACCTTCTATTATATTAATGATAGCATTTCTCTGCGCTCTTGCTTCTTAACTCCTGGTGTGTTGCTGGGCCAATGGACGTGACCTTTTCAACTCAGGCAGTGTGGATGCAAGTGGTGAATGAAATGACCCATTTTTCATTGGTAGTAGATGAGGGATATTGTAGATTGTCAATGGCCTCTCTTGCTTTCTGCTGTAACCGTGACGTGTACCTTGTTTAGAAATGCTTTCTCGTCATGTCCTACTGATTTTTTATCACGTGGCTTTAAATCACTTTGAACATAATTCACAGTATTGGAATGAATAAACCTATCATTTTATTTCCTTATTGCTTCTAGAATAGCTAATCAGTATTTGTGATATGTAAGATTAATCCCACTCATGAGGAGAGGCCTTTATAATTTATTGGTGTCGTCACCTTGCTTGAGTTATAAACTGTTCAATTCATTCAGGAGAGAAAAATCCATGTCTCAGGAATGTTTGGCATGAATGTAGTACTCTTCTTAATGGGAAAAGTTTGAACAATAAAGGTGTTTTTCAGTTGTTATTGTTACTGCATAAAGACTTTGACCATTTCTGTGAAAATGAGGCTGATTTGGCAGAGAATAGCCTGGTGCTTTTGAGGCTGAAAGGCTTTGGAAACACTTCAAAGTTGGAGAAATTGTAGACTTGACTTTAATGAAGGGGAGAGAAGCGAATGTTGTTTGAAATGTGTGGTTTGGGTTGCATTCGATTTGCCTTTACCATAACTCTGCTTGCGAGAAGCATTGCCTGTTATGATCCCTGGTGCTTTTGAGCTTTTTGAGCTTTATGCCTACAGCCAGACTTCAGCATTGGCCACTGAGATGGGAACCCCCACTTAACAAAGATTAAAACAGATCTGCCGACATCTATTTCTTCTAGTCAGCTACTTAAAGAAGAGCAAAAGGCTCTCAAACTCGGAAAAGCCAAGTTATGCTAGAAGAGTCAAGTTTTTAAATAGCAAAGAATCTAAGAGATGAGGTAAAGCAGAACTGAAACAGGAAGCAATTACTGTATGCACACTCTCCTTGTCTCTAGTCAAAAGTGACTCTATCGGGAAACTGCAGTGTCTCTTGGCTCATAGGATTAGACCTTTTGGTCTCTTTTTCTCACATCATCCCAAGACCTGGTTGCCTGATTCCTTCCTGAGGGAAGGAGCGTTCACAGCATTCCCACTCCTTCACACTTCACACCAGATCCAGTCACTCCCTTTTAGAGGAACGCATTACACAAACTTGAGAACAAACCCTTTGTCTCTGGCAGGAACGGACACGGTAAGCG
The DNA here is from genome assembly GCA_034782735.1 of Sagittarius serpentarius. Lineage (NCBI taxonomy): Eukaryota > Metazoa > Chordata > Aves > Accipitriformes > Sagittariidae > Sagittarius > Sagittarius serpentarius. The sequence goes on from JAVKLA010000061.1 coordinate 4,159,031, forward strand.
TAACCAAACAAAACTTCCCTTTCCCGATGCGCTAGTGAGAAGTGCCACCAGCAGTGGCTCCTCTGCCATTCCTTTGCAATCAGCAACCTGTCATTCTAGCAGTGGATTATCTCCCCCCTTCCCTCAATCCTCTTTTCTGTGCCCCCAACTTCCCACGAAGTTGGGGATCACTCAGTTCTTGTACTTTGCAATGACCTTTCTGTAGTACTAATTGCTAAGGAGTTCCCGGTGTCCTTGGAGCAGCGCCCTGCCATGGCTGCTGGGCTTTGTGGGATGGGTATCTCTTGTGGAAAGGGAAAAAACCCACAGCTGTCCAGGATAGGTTTTGCCAAGGTTGCTTTCTGTTGGGTAGAGACTTAAGTAGATTGTTGTTCTTTCTGCTGACTGAATGCTTCTAGAAGCATAATGCTGCATCTCAGTGGAATTGTTTTAACTGAAGAGGTCTTCATGGAAAATACACTGGTGTTTTGGGAGCAGTTATTAGAGCTTAGATGGAATTGAAATGAAGGTTCCTATAGCACACACTCATAGGAGTTTCAAAAAATTTTTTTTAAAAACCATTTAAGGTTGGGTTTTAAGGATTAGCTGAAAAGAGGAGCTGGGAAGCATGTTTATAGAAACAAATGGAAATTGCTTTCTACGTACTAATTGCAATTACACGTTTCTGTTCTCACATTTCATTAATACCAAACTGTTTGTTATCACAGTTAATAAGAAATAAATCATAATCGTTTTTAGCTATTCTACATAATGAACAAAACCATGATTGCTGTCGGCAGTTGCAGTAGGAATTACATTCTTGCCCAATAAACAGAAGATTTCTACTGTTTGTAGTCTATAGGAACAGTCTGTTATGTGCCATGGAAGAACATCCCAATTAAATAGCATAGAGATTTTATGCTTTGCAATACATTTAGCACACAATTAGTGGAAAATTTTGAACTGCAAAAATTATTTAGGCTCAACAGTTTGTGGAAGTTTTTCTAATGGTAAGTGAAAAAAATAATGCTGAAAATAATAAAACATTATTCATAATATTCAAGAGTAAAACTCTACAGATGTGCCAAAATGCTTACCGCAGAGGCTGCACATGCACTGACAGACTTAAGTATCGCATTTACAAAAAGAAGTCATTCTTTGAATAGTCCTGGTTTTTGATAACTGTATTATCTGAGGTTATTTCATATATCAGGACATTTTAACAGGCATAACGAAGAAACTTGTAGACTCATACTGTGTATTGTACGATTGTGTGAAACAGTTACATGAAAATGACAAAATGCATTTTATGCTGGCCCTGTTCATGGTACACAAAGCTTGAATACTTCTTTGCGGTAAAACTTTCAGTGCATTTTCAGATATATTTCCATTCTAATAGAACAAGATGTAATATAATACAGGCTTTGTTTATTTCAAAAGTAAGCCCAGAGCACTTGCCTATAAAGGAGGAAATAGCCATTAGTTAGAAGTGTATCTAAAATTCCTTGTACAACACAGCAGTAGTGTCTGACCTGCAGCAACATGAGTTATCTTGCACTTTTCCTGGAGGTAGCTTGCTGATTTACCTTCTTCACAAGCAGAGATACAAGGACTTTTGGAACTGGACATGAAAGCTAATATGATAATTTAATTTGCTTAACAATTCACATACGCTGGTTTTTTGTAGCTTGTTTTTTTTCATTGGCTGCTTTTGTTCCACTCAGCTTTAGGACTTATCTTTATCTAGTTCCCAACTGAGAGTGAAAAGGCTGGCAAAGACACTGGTATTACTGTTTTTGCAATTAAAAAAAGAAAAGTAGAGCTACTTTAATACTCCAAAACTCAGTGCTTTTGTAGAAGACCATCAACTTGAAATTCCAGACTTTGGAGATATTTATAAAGGACTGAAACTGTGCAGCACACCAAAATTAATTGGTATTTTTCTTTGTGGTGATTTTGGTCACTCTTCTTTCACTGCAAACTAAACCAATATATTATCCCTTGAAGAGCTGTCTTCTTACATATACTGAACTTAAGTTTAACAGCTCATCAGAAATTCTGAGGGAATATCAAATATTTTAATCAGTTTTCATTCCAAATTGGAATAGTATTAACATTTTAAATTTTTCGCTTTTTTTCCCCCAAAAGAAACAAAATATTTTGAAGTTTCACAGTGACCTGATCCGAGGTGTTTCAGGGTGAGCTGCTTTCCCATGAGTCTGAGTTTTAACTGTCTTTGTTTCTCATTCGAGTTTGCAACTTGCTTTCTTTCTGCAGCATCTTGCAATAGTGACTTTCATTTTGCCGGCCCCTTACAGTGGGTTGTAGGCTTTCAAAAGGGAAGAAATTTTGGGCTGTGTTAAGCAGCAATATGTAGAAAAGTGTTCTGCATGCCTTCCTGAACTTTTCTGATGTCCTTTGCATTGCTTTTTATGAGGAGGAGACATGATTCAATAATCAAGGGGACTCTTTGTTACTCCTGCATTCCTGTCTGGTGCTGGATGTTTGAGTCCAATGGGTCATACTCAGTCTGTGATCATATTCAGTGAATGATCACACTCAGTCTGTGATCACAAGATACTCAGTGCAAATCCTCACTGGTTTTAACATGGCTGGCTGCAACATTTACTCTTGTCTTAATGTGATTTTTCACTATTGCTTGTACATACGGGCAGAGAGGATTTATTGCAGAAAGCTATGCAAACAGATCTTTCTGCAGTTACCTGGTCTTCTGAAAAGTTGTGTATGAAGCTGCCTAATTGCTTTTTGCATAGGCATGTGGAAAAGTGCAGTAGCCTGTTGGACCATAGTGAAGCTGATGTCTGTCTGTCTGTCAATGTCCTCTCTTGTGGAAAAACAGTAACCTTTTTTTTCATGAGCCTTGAGTTTGCCTTAGGGTGAAACTCCCCTCTTTGTACAGGATTAAGAGTGATAAAAACTGACTAGACAGTTGCAGATAAAATGCAACAAAACATAACAATCAAAATTACGTAATAGTGGCCATCTTGTATTGTTTGTACCATTAGTATGCTGAGAGTAATTTTGGTTGCACAATAACTGATCGTTCTTCCATGGTGAATTCCTTACCACAATTTACTGTGACTTCTGCTATAATCTCCAGTTTTTATTACTTTGAGATCCTTCTTCAGTAAATATTCATCTAAACCACACTTCAGTTAAACACTGTGAGAATGGTATAATTTTTTTCCAGCCTGCCAGTTCTATTTAAATTTTACGTTCTTAATGTAGGAAGTGTGGCAAGAGCCGTGTCGTTTACACTGCATCAGATACAAAGACAAAATTCAAGTGGGCCCTGTAGTGACAATTGCGGTGTGGCTGGGGATCAGGGTTGGGCTCCCATGCACAGTCGATGCTCTTCAGGCCTCAGTTCCTTGCGTGGTCCAGGAACACCCCAGCTTAGTCATCAGGGGGTGAGAACATGGAAGGGTCGGACTGACTTGATGGACCGAACACCCCGGGGCCTTCCCAGTCAAGCAAATGACTGACTGCTCCAGGACCTCTCCTGGTGGGAATTTCAGACAGACTCCCCCAGGCAGCTCCTGCAGCGCATACAGCAACTCAGTGCTTCAGTGCGTTGATTAACTCCCTGGGCGGAGAAGCCGGCAGTCCCAGAGACTCTCCCTGGCAGTTCCTGCTGCAGAAGTGACCTAAGTGTGCATACATAAGGTATTCGTTAAACACTCAGTTAGAAACTGATCCTGCAGATGCAGGAATAGTGACGTAGGACGGTCTTTTGTACATAATTAGGATAGCTGGATGTTTGGTAAGTGGTTTAAGATTAGAAATGCATCATGTGTTTACTGGAGTGGCCACGTAGGCCCGTGGACCCGGCAGCATGTAAGAATTCAGCAGAACAGTGCTTTGCGGGGTCGTGCCTGGTCCACCTGGAGATGCGACGGCAGCACGCTTGCAATGGAGTCTCCTTTCGTGAGATGGACAGACACTGGTGATGTTGTTCAAGAGATTTGATCCCCCAGGCAAGCATTGCCCTATGCAGAGCTCCCAGCGATCAGGTTTATTGTTATTTTGGTTTGGTTTTAAACAGTCCATGAGTGTCTGTGCCACAGAAGCAAAATTCTGTAATTGAGTTTAAAGCAGAACTTCCCCTCGAGGTATTCAATCCCAGCTAAGAATCATTTTTGTTGAAACCAGAAGTGTTACAAGGCATTTGGCAACTTCTTGTCAGCCTACCTGCAAGCCAGCTCGGGCAAGAGGCAGGGACAAGGGCCTGAGCTTAAGCCGGGGGAGCTCTTGGGCCCCAGGGTGTTAGTCCCAGGAGGGGTTGCTCAGAGCTTTAAAAGCCTATTGATGCCCTCAAGGTATGTCACATGTTTTTCCATCAATTTAGCACTGTCAGTCATGACCTTCTGACAAATGAGATGGTAGCACTAGTGCAACTAGAATATCTTGTTTATTTGATGTAGCCCTGATTACTCAGAGAAGACAGAATGTTGCACCAAAACTAGCTAGTGGTTTTGAATGTAAATAACAATCTATGAAGGCTTCTAAATAAATAATGCCATTAATCCAGAGTGTGCTCATTTTTTTTTGTTCTGTTTGTTGAAAGGGATCAGAAGCAATATTGTGTTATTTACTCCTAGAATAATGTTACTATAGTAACCCTTGTACCTTATTGTTAGATGTATACAGGAGTTGGAAAGTTACTTGAGGGGGGAAGACAAGAGATTGGTCCAATAAGTGGGCATTTTCAATAAAAGAGGTGCTTGCCTGCCTTGAGAGGCGGTGTATAGCAAGAAATTTGAGAGCTTTATAAAGTGCGAGGCGGGGGGGGGGATGAAAGGAGAGGAAAGATTGCTGGATGTGCAGTGACTTGTATTACGCTAAGTTGGCTCATTTTTATCATTGTTTCACTGTGGCAGTTTTGAAATGTGGAGTGTGTGGGTAACCATGGAAACAGAAACCCTACAAATGGAGGACCTAAACACAGTACTGTAAGAATCCTTCAGATGCGATTAACTTGATTATTAGAGATAAAAACGCCACACAAATCTCATACAGGGAAGGGGAAAACGACTGCTTGCCGTGATTCCCCAGACCCACGTGGAGAGGCTGCCTTGCAGCTACCTGGGTGCAAAGTCTCGCTGGGCTGTGGGGTGGCTCGCGGGGAAGTCCTTGGGGTGCTGCGAAGGTCAGCCCGGTCCTTGGAAAGCAGCCGCCCGGTGCTGGGGAGGAGAACTGTTCCTTTACCGCCTCAGGCCTCCTGGGGTTATTGGAAAGAAGAGAGGACGGGACAGCTGCCTCCTACAAGAGCCGGTCGTGGTGTTAGCCTAAAGGAGGTCCTGAATAGGTATGAGGAGAGTTGGGAAGAGTCTACTTAGCGTTAATTCCTTTTTTGTTGTTCTAGCTCAGTTTTCCAGATTTGGTGATGTGTTTTCCCGCACTTTCCAAGGCGGTTCACATGCTGACACTGTGTGCGTGCTTACATATTAAAATTTTGAAAATTTTTAGCACTATCTATGTTTCTGTAATTGCTGTCTGTTCTAAAATTGTATTTAGCAGCGTAGTAGCATCCAAACCCTTAGAAGACTCTATTTCATGTGCAGGTTTCTGTTTGGTTTTTTTTTCCAACACTGTGGAAATTTTAAATCAAGTCCAGGCAATTCGTTAACTACAAAACTGGGGGGGGGGGGGGAACACCCAAACCAAAGCTTATTCTGGGGTAAGCAGAAAACTAATTCTGTTTATTTAAAAAACAAACGAAAACTTTTGTAAGACAATACTGAAGAGTAATTCTGAATTAAAAATTAAGAGGTCTAAGCATTTAGAAAATTACAGTGATACACTGAATTTCTTGGAGTGTCTCAGGTTTATTAGGGATATGGAAAAGGATTATTCAAACAATTTGGAAACATTAGTACACTTCAGCGAAACTTTCTGTTGTTAGCAACTGTGCCTTTTTTTTTTTTTTGTCAGAAAAAAAGATTTAGTTAATTAATCTGTCCCTGATTACTTTTAAAGTGCAATATGTGGTAGGTAATATGCAAGCCGGTTATTACCTTAGATTCATTTTTATGTCATTCTGAATTATTAAGGCAATTATAATTCACTATTCAAAGGACTGAAGGAAGTAATATATGTTTTAAATTTCATTAAACACTTTACTCATTAACATCTCCAGTGATGTTAAGAGTGGTATTAACATGCATAAGGTGAGCACGTTTTTAGCTAGTGTGATAGTAAAACGTTGAGAGAGAGTGACAATGTGGAAGAGTGCTTTATGAACGAGATTTTAAATCTCAGTATCTCTAAACACTTCTAGATGTAATATAGTCTTTACTGTAAAATAATACAGTATATAGCACTTACCCGTGGTATTAATTGACATATTTCAAATATTAATTTTTACAGTAAAAAGTCAAAATGGAACATATATACCTTGGAACTTTTGAATTGCAATCAGGTACTTCAGTATACAAGGGTGGGCACTGACAACAGTTTCGCCAAAACTAGATCCTGTTAACCACATCAGTGTTTCCTTTTATTTCACTATACAATGCATACCTTGAAAACTAGAAATCAGAAAAATAACAGTAGCAATCTGAATTTGATTCTGGAGTAATAAATGTGATTCAGGGATAAAACGGTATGGAACTAAATGTGGAACAAGTCAAAAATTACTGAATTTCATTCTTTGCAACACATCAGTTTTGCACAAGACTGAGTGCTGTTGCCCCAGTCAGTCAAACCAATTAAGGAAATGTTTTACTTTAAAAAAACGTAAATTGTGTTATTTGCAGCTTTATAAAAGTCTTCAAATGGCACAAAAAAGGAAGGGAATGTAAAACAGAAATATATAGGCAGTTGTGTCCCAAACATACATATTTTGTGAAATAATTTTACCAACTTGCTTAGATAAAAATACGTTTTGAAAAACTTCAGCAGAATGCTGGCAGAGTCAAAGTAAGTAACATTGTTTTGCTGCTTTGGCTGTTGCTTGCCACATTGGTGCAGGGCTGTTATCATGGGAAGAGCAAGCATTTCGTGTTCTGGGAGTCTGCAGCTCATTTGCAACAGACAGTTGCTGATTTATTAGACAAATGTAGAAAACATCTCTGGAAATGTAACTGAGTGTACAGACACAAGGTAATACGGAAGTTTCCCAAAATTGCAGTTTAATTTCTATAACCACTTTACCCTAAGTGGTTGATTTTAACAAGAACAGTATAATGTGTATTCTAATGTACATAGGCCTTTCCCTCTCCTTCATCTACGCGGTTCAGCCCTGAAGGTAAAATTTCCTACAGCATATGATAATCCACTCCTAAAATAAATATCTGCATGTGCAAGCAGTATGATTAATCTGACAAAGTTCTAAGACAAGTATATTGCTGGAAGATTCTGTTTGCAGAATGTCACCTAGAATTGCCCACAATGTGCAGGTATATTTGTATTCTCAGCTGCAAGCGTGGATAATTCTTTTCATTGTTTGAGGTGACTGTGCACTGCAGCTGCAAAGTACGCTGCAGAAATAATGGTCGTCATACAAAAGCTTCCTGTGTGCTGTCAATACAAATGGCTCGCAGATAGTTTTTCGATTGCCTCTCGTTACGACATTGCAGTTCCTAAGCTGTTGAAATCAGCTTGCAATGGTCTGCCTACCAGGGCAAATTTTGTCCTCCACCTAACCCTGACAGCAAGGCTAATAGCTGTTCAAGAGGCCAATGGATCTTAATAAAAAATGGAAATGGTTTTGCCCCTTCATTTTAATTAACATTATGTCTACATTTCTATGATAATGCATAATTAAGTGAGTTACCTTGACATTGGAGTGTTCTTGGAAATAATTTACTGTGCAATTTCATTAGGTTAAAGACATTTGTCTGTTTTATTTTGAATCGAAGTTTCATCATAAATATTTCTGAATATGATTTATACATAAACTGATTATTATTCACAGAGTCAGGATTTTACAAACTGCAAAATTCATTATGTGCATTTTAAAACTCTTTTTGTGATCATGCATATAGCCCATCTCATCTATTTCTTCAAAGAAATACTCTTTTTTTTTTTTTTTTTCCTGCAGCCTCCAATCATCTGTTATTCTATAAACATATCAAGAGGCAGACAAGCGTTCTCATGGAATATTATTATTATTTTGGGGATAGCAAAGCAAAAAATTTCCCTCCATGAGGGTTCGTTTATTACACTTCAGAGAAAAATGTTAATTAATCAAAAGTGTTCTTCAATAAAATCTGAAAGAATTATAAAGAGGCAATTTTTGCCTATATTTATTCACCAAAACAGCAGCGCCTTTCAAGCAAACTACGGTATTCCCCAGTAGCATCCTTGTTCAAGCACAGCTATGTTGTAGAATATATTCCCTTTACACCCTCCTCCCCCCCCTCCAAAAAAAAGAAAAAAAATTATAAAATGAACTTTATAGATCTAGTAAAGATCTTGTCTTGTTCTTAAATCTTGTGTATCTATTTATAAAGAACTGGGAGATGCATGCAGGCATGTTAGGTCCTTTTTGCTGTAATATACCATCAGAAGAATACTTCAGTAGCAGTTCTGTCCCTCAGCTTCTTATGGGGTCATGACCTTAATTCAAGAAAATGCTTGACTGTGGTTTGTTTGTCCTATGGAGATACTGTCAACTCTACTGCAGAACTTCCGTATTGTGAGAGATGCCTATAGCTCGCATAAATAATGATAATAATTGCAAAATTCTGTTCTAATTTTCATTTAATAGGCATATTTTTATCAAAATGTGCATTTCAAATATCCCGTGGTAGTTAAAAAAAAAACTAAAGACAATCATTTATTCATAGTTTCTGATAGCACTGTTTACTACGCGAGAGCTAACAGGAGGCCGCAATTTCCTTCGAAGGGGTGGTTAGTGAGATTAATCTTCAAATATACTGACAAAGAGCATGAATGTCAGATTTATAGAAGACTTTTTGAGAGATCTACTACTTTTGTGATGCAAATTACCAACTGCATCATGGAAACAAATTCCACAGTTGTTCATTTTAAAGGATAATAACCTATCCTGTTCCAGCACTGCTGGTTTGCATGCCATGGCCAACGAGAGGGGCAGGTGATGAAAAGAAAGGGAAGTGAATAATGTTTTGAGAATAAGTATTTTAGGACAGTATTTAAATATATGATGTGATACAGTGATCTGTGAAAGAACATAGCTTGTGGTGTTACTGCAGGAAAAACTGTAGCAGTAATAATCAGACTACTAAATGGTACAAGAATCTCAGATGTCTCTTGGAAACTGTGTGGAGTGTTGTTTAGTAACGTTTTTCTGTCTTTAAGAAATATTTCTGAAGCCTAATCCTGCAGCTGATTCTCTCGCTGAAACTGGAAATTTAGGAGCTGGGGGTAGCTGGGCTGCACTTTGCCATTGATTGAATCATCTGTTGGATCCATGGGAACAAAAGCGCAATTTAAGTTCTCATAAAGCAAAGGAATTCACGTGTTAATACTTGAGATGGACCAATCTGTAATATTCAGTGACATAGTTATATTTTTCTGTGTGTCTCAGCTAAAATCTGGATGGTTTTGTATATATAATTCTTATTTTCAGTCAGCAGAAAACAATTTGAATTGCAAGTGAAAAGGTCTTGCACAGTAGCTAAGTATTCCTTTATAGATACGTGTCATGGGTTGAAGAACCATTTTCAGCTTCCAGCTGTTTCGTTGTTTTGAGCCTGATGCAAAATTCCAGGCTTATTCAATAGATAGAGAGCAAATCTGCTTTTTCTTTATAAATAACTTTTTCAGATGCAGTAAGAATAGATTAAGAAATGGAAAGTTTTTCTGGAACAGTTTTCTGAGGAGGTCCCACACCAGAAAATACTCCTGTTGTATTTTAGATTTTCATAGTAATTTTAGAACATTCCAAATAGAATTGGAAACACAAGTCAAAAGTTGTTGAAAAAGAGAGTTCTCCTTAATAACAGGAATGAGTGCTAACTTTGTGCGAAAAAGTTTTTTCTGATGCATGACAGTAAGAGCTCAGCGATGCCCTCTTTCTACATGGCACCAGAAGCTGGAGTGCTGTCATACGGGTTCTAGGAGATGGCCTAATACATTATCTGCAAGATACATGGTTCTTAATTTTAGACAGATTTCACGCTTTGGAGACTCAATATAATATACAGAAAATAAAAATATAACCCAATAAGAAAAATAGACTCTCGTCCTTAGTGAAAGCATAATTTCTCCATTACTACAAGTGAGTGTTTGGGGCATGAGTGGGGCATGAACCGTGTGGCCCATGGATTAGTCTTTCAGTGGCAAAAAGGTAAGTATTGCACTAGTTAGTAGACCCGTTGCGTTATTTAAAATGCATTGCACAAGGGTTTGCTGTGATCGTACTGTCCTCACAGATGCCAGAAGCCTGAAACCTTTTCAGTTGTAAAACAAAAGCAGAACCTATTTGCACTTGGAGCTCCACAATCATTAAGCTTTTGCTGCAGAGGGACACGCTAAAGTACAATTCTTACACCCTTTTATTGTTTGCTTTTTCCCCTCACAGTCCCTTAACAAGGAAGTACTCCGGGTTTGAATTTTTTTCTCCTTTTAAATATTGAATCACATACTGACTTTAATGGGAGCAGAGATGGATAATGCTAATTAATTAATAATTAATACTAAATAATTCCTAGCCTAACCTAAGATAAGACCTAAGATAAGAATATGCAGTACATCAAGGACCACCTCATATTGGTAGGGCTATTTAATACAGGAAAACTAAAATGAGCACCATATTTAAATTTCTGTGTAAAAACTGTCCCTTTCATCTTTCTGCCCTCTCCGTTTTCCTTCCATCAGTGTTTCTGATGACTCATTAGGCCACCTAACTGAAATGGGTATCAAGAACTTTACTTGTATTTTCATGGGGGAGTTAGACTTGCCAAACCTAAATAAAATGGAAGATTTTTAGAAAGGCAAGTCATTGAATCAGTTTATTAATATGCATGCTAAGAGAAAGAAATAAGATTCGAGATAGAATTACAGCAGGATGTTTTTTCTACTGCAACTATTTATTATATACTTTAGATACTATATAACCTGTTTAAAAAATATAAAAATTAAAATATTTATGGAGTGCTACCTGCATTCCCGTGTCAGAGAAGAACTTTATTAGCATAGACACTGATACTGAAAATACTACAAATAAGCCCATGCATTATACACTACCATGAAAAGAGAAATTTTCATGCAAAACTGTTCAAAGCATGTCTCACAATAGCATAAATAAGAATCAGTTTTATAACCTCACCTTTCACACTTTTCGTTCTATATGCTGCAGCTAATATGATGTACACAAAGATTGCCTATGGCTCTTAGATCCATTTAAATATATTTCTAGCTTTAATTCTTTCTGAATATTCTTCATAAAGAACACACAAAATATAAACTAATCTTGAGATCTTAAAGTCTGAAGTTTTTTGGGGGGAAAGAAGTTTGTTGGTTTAACTTTTGTGAACATCTGGATGACACAAAACGCAGAGAGGATGGAAATGCATGAATTTTGCCTACTTTTTGAAAGGAGCTCTGTCCATGCTCTTTCTGTTGCTCTGCATAATAGAAGCCTTATTTTTTTGAGGCTGCACCCTCACTCCTGCTTCTCTGAAAGTGTCAGTGTTGGCAACTGACAAGTTGTTTGACTCCAGGTCTAACATTAATGTGATAGACAAGGTTGCCATGCTAACAAAAAGTTTATCAGACTCCTAGAGTCCTTGTACAAAAGAAGTCGTCTTTTTTTTTTCCTTTTTTTTCTTTTTGTCTTTCCTTTTTTTTAATAGAACACAAAGTATGAAGACTCATCTAAGTAGGAAAGATTCATCAAAATCTCTAATTAAATACATGACAGCTGGTGAATTAGAGCATTTTGTCTTAGTGCTGCCATCCTATAATACTTCATAATCCTGAGAGTCCAAAGTATGAATTAATTATGCTTATAAGTATCCTGATACCCAGCTAAAGGGGAAGAATAATCAAAAGCGACCCTAAAAGGTCTCTGAGAAAGTAGGCAGTACTGCTAATAGAGAGTAACTAGGACCAAATTATTTCCAGATTACTAGACTTCACTTTGGAGATCCTTTGTTATAGAATGTGCTTGTTTTATAAGACTATTTGGTTAAAGAAACTGCTTGGTTTTACAACAGTGTGTTAAAGCATTTTTAAAAGCCATGTGTTAAACATCAGTTCCTAAGAGCTAGCACAATAAAATGCCAGAATCCTCAGCCTTGCAAAGATAAATATGATAAAAAAAAATAGGTATCGTTTTAGAGTAGTCCTGTTGTCTTCAGGAAATGGAAGTTTAGAGACAAATTTGTGCAGATGCTCGCCTGTTGTAATTTGTTTGTTTAGATTTGCTGGTGAAGAGGTTTTGGTTGCTTGTGTTACTTTAGAGGAGAAGGAACAGAACCAAAGTAGGAATTTTCATGCCGCTGAGTTCAGGGGATTTAGAGTTTTGTTACCCTGAAATATTCCAGGTTTGGTCTATTTCATTTTTTGAACATCGATAGCCAAAGACTAAATGTTCCACTGAAAGTAAATACTTTAAAAATTTTTGCTCCGTCAGTAATCCGGATCTGAGAAAGACATTTTGAAGGAAAAACTTTTAAGCAAAAAACCTAGCGGTTTGTATTAATCTTGTCTTCAGTTTGGTTTTTTTTCCTGAGACTTTCTAACTTCAAGTCTTCTAATTAAAATATATCTTACAAAATGTGAAACTTGTATCGTTAGATTTCTATTCCTGTATATTTTGAACAAAATCAGACTTGTATGATAGGTCTTAGACGCTTCTCAGCAGCTGTCCTTCGTAGCTTTTCTGGTTTCCAACATGTAGTGCAAAATGTTTCTTTACAATTTACCTTTCTGCCTGTTGATTCACTGATTGTGCTGGTTATTAAGAGGCTGTGAAATTACATGGAAAAATTGTGTGTTCTTGGAGTTTTGGATGTCCTCAAAATCCACAAAGAGTAAATGCTTTATGTGTGAGGGGTTTTTGGTTGTTTTGGTCAGCAGACAGTCAGACGTTAGTGTCACTACTGAGGAGGTGATTATCAATTGCAGCCAAACTTGGCCTAGAATTCCTGAGAATTCATGTACTGCTGAGTCAAAAACACGTCTTTGGAAGTATGTTATAGTTGTCTTTTGAAGTTGCTTTGTTTCAGTCCACTGAAATTATGATTTATTTATCACAGTTGTTACCTAACGTCATTCGTGAACTAGCACCTGATCACTGATGGCGATCAAGAAGCCTGAGTAAAAAGTACAGTTCCTGAAATTCAAGTGTCAGATGCTTTTTACCTAGTTAATAGGTATACTCTGCATGGAACAAGAGAGGAGCAAGATGCCAAACATTTCTCATGATTAAGACGACTTTAAAGAAATGAACAAGTTTTTTAAATTCTATCCGTAACAAATACAGTGTTATTGAGAAAGGCACCCATTCAGTGGTACGCTTGAGTGAAGAAGGAACCACTGAATATCTTTTAAGTAAACTGATTTCTCTTTTGAAGGGTTTTGCTTTTTTCCCTAATCCATCTGCTAACCTGCCGTTTTTATATAAGAAGTTGTGGAAAAGACTACTGGTCTTGGATCAGCTTACACGAGAAAGGCTTTCACCAAATAAGACATTTTCATCCTTCTGGTGGGCTGAATATTAACTTGGCATAATCCTGAGAAATGCCTGGCAGGAGATTCTCCATTGCATTCTCCAGTTACTGCTAGTCAGAAAATTATTCAGATTTGTCCTTTTTTTGTGGGCTTTGAAAAATCCTATTTTTTTTCCATTTAAAAATAGTGGAGATGTTTGTGGGTTGTTTCGGTTTTTGAGGGGGTTGCTGGGGGTTGGGGTGGGGTGGGGTTGGGTGTTTGGTTTTTTTTGTTGTTTTTTTTTTTTGTTTTTTTTTGGTTTTTTTTGTTTTTTTTTTACCCCGCAGCATGCTGTCTGAAAAGGGAATTGCATAGTATCATAGAATTATTCAGGTTGGAAGGAACTGTAGGAAGTCCTTAGTCCAACTTCCTAGTCATTTTAGCTCAGGAGGCAGTCAGTGTAGTCAGGTTTGATTTATCTTTGTAAATCCACAACTGTTCCTGGTTTTGGCTTTCCTGCAGCCCTCCCTGCATGCTTGAGCAATGGGCTCATCTGTCTTCCTCCCTCGTAGCTTGTCTTTGCTTCCGCCTCCAGTGTATATCCTGTTTTGTTGGCCGTCAGTCATGACTTCCTTCCTTAGCCAAGTCAGTGTCCTGCTACATCTATTCCTTTTCCTGAATACCAGGATGGACCGTTGTGCTTGAAGGGTTTTATCCTAAAAGACCTGCCAGCTGCTTGGAGCTCCTTTGCCCTTCAGAAATGCCTGAGATCCTCTCTACCAGTTCCCTGAATAAGGCAAATGTTACTCACCTAAATATTTGTCCACATGGGTTGTAATTTCTACTGTTCCTAGTATCTCCATTTGACTCCCCAGGCTCCTTATCTGAACTATGCTTTGCAGAAAACATCAAACTGTCCCCTGAAAACGTTGTCATGACACATCATGGTATACATAGGCTCGGTGGAGATCAGTTGTTTATGTACGAGAATGGGTGTATGATTCACTTCCATAAGGCACCAAATCAGTTCAGCCAGACACCTTTCAGTCTTGAACTGAGACTAAGTAAAATGTTTCCATTGATTTTGACATTGAGATGTATGTCTGAATAGATAATGTCATAACATTTCTTTTCCAGTGAACACACCAAAATGGGGTGGGGAAGTATACATTAAAATTTGTCTAAACTTCATATGGGATGAAGTGGAATGAAAATGAATATACATATATCAGAGATTTTGACAGGGAACTTTAAATTTTCTGGGAGGTTTCGTTAACAGTTAAAGTGCCAGTAGATGGCACTCGGGAATCTATAATGTTGTTACATATGGGGCTTTCTATGACCAGTGCAGCTTGATGCTTTGCAGTGCTGGGTGCAGCTCGTACCACACACCAGTGCTTCCATGACTTCTAATGGATAGAAATATTCATATGTAATGGGAACAACTGAGTGATACCAGAGGTGACTGTGGTACGGTGTTATATCCATACATGACTGGGAAAGTAGTGAGACTTGGTTTGAATGTTCTGACCCATTTACTGTAGAGAGAGCTGCAGTATTGTTTGTATTTAAAAATATTGTGTTGATTTATTGTCTTTTGTACTGGGATCTAATAATGCTGTCCAGTGGCATAGATTACATCATTTAATCAGTTTTCAGTTTTGATTACAGCTACCAGCAGGAGACTCGGAGTTGCCAACTGTAATTAAAACGTTAAAAAAACAAAACAAAACAAAACAAAAACCCCAAGAAACAAAAAACAGTTCAGAGATAATTAAGGCTGAGAAATGTTTATTTTCCTATGAAGTTTTGTACTACTGTGCTGAGGAAAGCTGAATATTACCTGTCTTTAAACATCTGCTTTCTTGAGTTGTTTGGATCTGGGGTTAGATCATCATTTCCATCTTAGTGCAGATTTTTCTCAATGAATAACACAGATAACATTTGAATAATTTGTATGAATACTTATGGGATTTGTCAGTGTTGCAATATAACACAGGAGTACTTTGTTCTGATTCTGGTTATGTTTAAACGTACCTAGGTGCTTGGCAAGCAAAGATAAAGATTTTGTAATGGCCTCCTTACAGGCACCGCTGGATTTTTCTCCCACTGGGTGCACGTTCGGGACCAAAAAGATAACACCACTGTCAAGTACAGCTAGTAGATTTACCTCCCTGCCTTCTACTACCTTGGGTGTGTGTTTTATCATCTTTAGAAACTGATCTGAAATGAAAAGATAAAAGTTAAGAAGGAACTAGCCCTGTAGTCTCAGGTAAAGGTCATATATTTGTAAACTTAAAAAACTCCACCATTTGCAGCTTTTGGAAAGCTTTGTCAGAGGCTTGCTCATTTGGTGGTTAGAAACTTTTTATTAGGAATCCTGAACTTATTCTTGGACTGTTAATATCTTCATCAGTGACATAGATGGTGGAATTGAGTGCACCCTCAGCAAGTTCGCTGATGACACCAAGCTGAGT
>JAVKLA010000061.1:4177830-4224270 GCA_034782735.1 Sagittarius serpentarius
CCCATCCCACTGGGTGGGGGGGGAGCGAGTGAGCAGCTGTGTGGTGCTGTGTTGCTGGCTGGGGTTAAACCACGACACCAGCACTTTATTATATTGGTCACTGGCACCAGCTTCAACCCCATTCGCACGTTAACTATCTTGTGATGCAGGCAGCAACCAAAAATATTCGGCTTAGGGAAAATGAGCCATTACTTTGAGCATCAACTTTCTGCTGCCTACTAGCCACGGGTCCTCCGTGCTGCGAGTTGTTTCCCGTAGATGTCTGATTGTCCGGTGAATTAGGATTAGGGGAGAATTTCATTAAGGTGCACATATTTGAGATTCGTCATGCATCATGCAGTGATGGCAGCAACTGGCTGTAGCTACTGCCACAGTTCTCCTGGGAAGGGAAGACTGGTCCTGGGGTGAGGTTAATGGAATGGATGGCTTTCATGGTTTGGGGTAGCAGGCTTTGGTCCCAGCCTTCCTGTGGATCTCCTGGGCAAATTCCCTCCTCTGTCCTAGTGCTGAGTTCTGCGTGTCTCTGAAAGTGCAAGCCGTGAAGCTGAACTCTTTTGGGTTTGGGCCATCTGGCTTCAATAACCCTTCATTTCTTTGCAGAATCTAAATGAGTTTGGTCCCCTGGTAGATGCTGGACACCAACAGGAAGCGGTACGGTTGACAGTACTGCCAGCAATTCGGGACAGGCATTTCAAAGCAAGCCAGTGTTTATCTGCCAGCTCTAATACAATATTTAGAGTTACGTTAGAGTGGCAAAGCAAAACTCAGGTGAGTGGATGTCACTTCTCTCCCTGGTCCCCAGCCTCCAAGGTTTCTTATCTTCCTCTCTTGCTGCTCTGCAAATGCAGTTTTTACACTATATTCTCTTCACACTGTGTTGCCAATTCACGTGTTCTGCATTCATGGCTGCCAGTTCTTAAAAGTTTGTGTCCAACTAGCTGGTCATCTGAGCCAACTCTGTCCCATGGGCAGGCAGCTTTTCTAATAGTTCAGTCCCATCGGGCTGAGCAAGCCTTACAGCCCTGCCGGTTTTTGCCATTCTTTTATTTCAGAAAAGACTTCAATCCCTTCAGTCCCAGTAGGTAAAAGCGGATAGTGAGCGAATGGAATAATTTTCGTTCTATTTCAAAACTATCAGAGATATTTCCACAGGAGCTGATGGCTGCTTTACAAGTGGTGGGAGAGGTTATAAAAGAAAGGAATGAAGGTTGTTCATTTTTACATAAGTTTTAGCCTATTTGCGCTATACACCTCATAGCTCATTTTCTTTCCTGTGATGTTCAGGCCATTAAACAGTGATCACAGACACTGACCAACCTTTACGTCTGGTACAAAACAACAAATCTTTGAAAGCTTCAGTGTTTCACCCTGAGGAGGAGCAGTCATTCTTCTCGTGTTTTTCCTTCCTATTGAAGGCTCAGGTAACTTTTCTCCTGTTGCAGACAGAGCTGACGTCTCAGGAATTTCTAATTCCAGTGATTATTCCAAAACTTGAAAGTTATGTTACTAGTAGAGAGACAAAAGCTGGGATAACAGTGTATGTATAGTACTACAGTGTGCCCTCCCTTTTTTGTTTCCCTCAGGCTTTGCTCGGGCCTTTCACAGGATTATGTGTAAAACTTGGTGAGGCAGAGGTCTCTAATCTTACTGAGCAATCATTCTGGTGCTAGAAGGATGTTAATGATGTTTTACCACCTAAGAGGGTGATGAAAGGAGAGCATTTGAACACCTGAGCATGTATAATTTAAATGTAATAAAATCACAATATGAGTTCTAAGTAGAAAAATTAGCATTGCTAATTATTGCTTGCTGATTATTGCTGTAAGCTTTTTTTTTTTTTTTTAAATACATGCTGCTAGTGGATTCAGGTGTCAGGATAAATAACTGATACCACATGTACTCAAATTTCTGGTTGGCACCAACTTCAGATCTTTCTCTGTCTGTCAGTTACATGTTGCACACTTTGTTTCAGGGCTACTAAGAGGGAAAGACCAGGCAGCAGGTGGGCATCTAAGAGTCCTCATTATAAAGGGAACCAACCTGTTTTTATTTATTAGTCTGTCGTGAAAAAGTACAATAGGAAATGGACCAAACCATCATAATGAGCACGTCATGCAGAGATTAGAATACTCACATTACATGTGCTACTCATATAGTCGGGCCTTTTCTGTTGAAGACAAAAGTCATAAATAAGAGAAGTACAAAAAACTCCTTTGCTGCTGCAGAAAGGCCTCAAGGTTACTAAGCGCATGTGTGACATAAATGCAGTAGAGCATTTTAATTAGATTCTTTCACCAGAACTCCTGACCTTCTCTGTAGCACATTAATGTATTTTACTAATTATAAATGCAATTAAAAAGTACTGAAATAAAATTAGGCTGATCTATCTAATTTACATTAAGCGCTTTCAAATTATGCAGATTTTCAAAGTCTTTCTTTCTTTCTTTCCCTTTTTTTTTTTTTTTTCTCCCCCCAATTTGTGTTTCAGGAAAAAATTGTCTGCGTTAAAACAGCTGGAAAACAACCTTGTAGCAAAACAAATTTCTTTTCTGTGATTATTCACAGTGTGTGAGTTAATTTTCTAGGCAGTAATATGCTTCGCTATCATTAGGGTAGTGACTCATGCAATAGAACCCATATGTGCATTGGATGCAGTGGTGGTTAGTATAGTGGGTGTGTATTTCTCAATTTTTTCTTTTGGGAATTGGGTTCGGAGGCTAACTAGGAAGGAAATACTGATATAATGGTCAAAACCAATAGAAATTTATAAACAATAAAGGAAGAGCAAAAGCAGTGTGCGAATAATACAAGCAAAACAGTTGGTGTGTTCAGTCATTGAAACAGGCTGACTTATCTCTGCCACCTACATTACTTTTGGTAATACTTTCATAGTATTTTAGAGTTTTAGACATAAAAGTAGAAAAATAACAACATTTCATTATTATTTTTGTCAGGCATCTAAATGATGGTGGGCACTGTGCAGAGAACATAACACAGTCCTTACCCCGAAGAGCTTAGGATCTAATTTCAGATGGGCTGCAGAAACAGAGGGTAACACTAAGTACCGATCATAGATAGAAAGAACTGATCCTAAAGTAGGAAACTTTGTAGAGCTACTCAGGCATTTTAGTTCATGTTGTTTATCCTTAAACCCTTTCTGTAATAAAGGATTTCTTTATAATACATGTGCATTTTAATGAAAGCTCTCCAGTTTTTCACGAAAAAAAGGAAGCAAAAGTGCCTCAGGTTTTCTTTCCTATTCTATCCCTCCCCTAAAGAAGTAATGTAAAAAAGTAGCGGAGAGGAGAGGAAGAAAAGCTGAAATAGAAATAGATTACAGTAAATGAACAAATTCCGTGTTCGTTTCATGACAAATTAAGACCGTACTATTCTTCTGCTATTGTTTTGTGTGTGTTTATTGAGTTGGGGTCTCACACACCCAACATGAAATGAGAAAAGTGAGAATAACAGCTTGCTCATTATGGGTCATTAGTTTTTAAACATCTAAAAGGTAGTACCACAGGAAGCACTGTGATGGTACTTTCTTAGAGATTTTCTGTTAGATCTACAAGAGACTGAGAATTTAAAGGAATAGGAAGACACATGAACTAAATCGTTTATAAAATAAGAAATTGTAGGATTTCCCCCCCCACTCCTCTGAACATTTTATTGCTGAACGCATGGAAAGTTTCCTTACTGTTACCAGGAAGCAGCAAGCACTGTGCTACATAAACCAGTGATCAGTTATTCTAGCCCTTACCTTGTAAGAGTGCCATCTTCTTGTCTCAGTTTCCATGAGAGGACCATGGATGATTTCCAAGAGGAATTTTGGTCTCTAAAACTCCAAGCTTCTCCCCTTGATATAGCAACCTATGTTGCTTATTAACTCAATATTTAATAGCTGTTTTGAAGTCAAGTAAATAGTTTATCATGGGAGAGTTGTACTATTTAGATTCATACATTTTCCTCGGTGCCTTTGTTGTAAATCCAGGTTCTCTGCACTGGTCAGTGGAGGAAGGAACGTGCCTAACTTTAAACTACTCTCTAAAAGGAAATATGTGTCCAGTATTGATAATAAAATTGAGATAATGCTCGTGTGGGAATCAGAACACAGGGGAGGTAGGAGTTCTTGCCTCTCTTGGAAAGGATGCTATTTTGGGGAAAGCAGCAGCTCCTGTTCTGGAGCATGGCCACTGCTAGACTGTAACAGGACATCCTTGCTCTGGTTTCTGTGAGTAGCCACTCACCAGGAGTCAGAAAATGTTGCTAGGTACAACAGCAAAGACTCTCTTGAAAGAAAGTGCCAGCAGGTCCGAAATCCTACTTAGTTCAAGGTGACAGGCTAGAAGTGCCTCTTACAGCTTAAAAACTTGGAAACAGTCACCTTTCTCGGCAGCATTACATTCTCAGTTACTAGTATCATACTGTGGTCAGAAGAAACAATATGCAAGCCATCCTTATCCCATGGTTCCTGTAGCATTTTAAATCTAGTTATTACCTAAAAAAATGTTAACAAGTAGCACTTTTCTGGTGTCTTTTCGGCACGGGATTATATATGCAAGCAGGAATTGTTGAAGGTTTTTGCAAATTCTTGCGTAATGTTTAGGATTGTGTGAAAGGACCTGAAATATTTGAAACGTTTTGCTTTAAGCTTTTTCCTCCCCCAAACCCAAATATCTGTATTTAGTAAAATGTTTGTGTAATGACACGTTACAGTTAAAAACTACGGAAATGTATATATTCCCATGAACAATACCTATTTTTGTACAATCAATATTTAAATGAAGGCTTTTCTCTGAAGAAAAGGAAAATCTATTAAACGTACTCAGGACTGCTGTCAGATGTGATTGGTAGAAGTGCTCTGGTCATGAGTTGTGGATAAAGTTTGTATGGTTCGTAATTTATTTTTAAAAATTTATTTTAACATTTAGTTGTGCATATTTCAGAGCATGGTTATTTTAATTGCGGCATTTGATATAGGTGAGATCTAATTTTTCCATCAAGAGCTAATATAAGGTAGAACTCCAGACTGAGTAACATAGACTTGGTAGGAGACCCCCAGGGCATCCCATCTCTATGGCCAAAATGCAGCGATGCATACCAGCACTTCTAGTTATGAAATGAAATCCTGCCAAAGTACCGTGGTTGTCTGTTGACGTGTGTTCGTATGAGTTGGATTTAGGCATTGGGTTCACTCCCTTGCTGAACAGAAAGCTTTTTAATTGTGAAATTCTTCATGGCGAAATAGATTAATCAGATTTTAATATTGGGGGAAACAAGGTTTTGAATCTTTGAGTGGGCACCTGAAAAAACACAGTTTCGTGGTTTAAGAACAGAATATTTTAAAACTGCCCTCCTTTAATAAGTAATAATTATGTTTTGGTTAGATATATTAATCCTTGTTCTTTGTAGGCATTTTTGTAAACTTTTGTCCTATGGCATGGTCCAAAAAAAGAGTTTACTATCTTTTCTTTTTCACCCCATGAGGATATTTGCAAAAGAGTATTTGTAACATCTAAGTTTGTAAAACTTTGAAATCCTACTTCCAGAAATACAGGTCAGTGTGCAAGTAGGAAAGACAGGAGTCATATGTGCCAAACTGTCATCTTCACTAACAAAAAGAATACGTTGGTCTCATTGCAGAGGCTGTTGAATTAGCCAACAAGAAGAAAAGAAAGATGAGATTTAAATAATCTAAATAAAGTTTATTTAAAAGCATATTAATCTGTTTTCCATTTGAAATGTCATGTGCAAAAGGTTTTAAGGCACCCAGCAAAACAGTAAGTTACACTTTACGGGCTTTGCGGTGAAATATGACAGCCAAAGTGCTCTCGGTAGTAACTCACACACAGCCTTGATAATAGAATCTTTTACTGAGAGAACAAGTGTGTTGGCTAAGACACTGGGGTTATCCTTCTCAGTGTCTCAAAAAAAGAGATATATGGTCATTAATTCCCGCTTGGTGGAAAGGCAGAGAGGAGTTTATAGTTTGAGAGCGACAGCTCTGCAGTAACAGCTGCACTGGAGGTGGACTTACACTTTGCGAGATTTTGAACCCCTGGGATCTGGTATCAGCTGGTATAAATTGACACAACTCTCTTCATTTCAATTAAGTCACACCAATTTACACAAACTGAAGACATGGCCCCTTATTTCTTCATGCCTGCTCTAGCAATGAATCCACGTATGTGATTCAGAATACAAGAACGCTCATTACAGTTAATGCCATGTGCTTAGAGCCATGAGCTTAAAGTTAAGCAGGTATTTAAGTGCCTTGTGGTATCAGCATCAGAATGCAGAGCTGCCTGGTGCCAGCCGAGGTGCTATAACAATTGCTTTGAAAGGAATCTTGATTTGTAGCAAGCAACTTTCCTCTTGGTCAGCATATGGCTTGCTGGATTAATTGTTGTTTACAGTATTTTCTTCTGCCTCAAAGCATGTCTTAACTTGTGTCATGGATGTAGAAGAGAGTAGAGTGTCAAGGAGAGAAGTCACTGAACAGTTTCCTTAGTGGTAACCTTTCTTGCTGAAGATGATTTGTCTTAATGCAAAACAGAAGTCTGAAACTCTCTTCCAAACCCTGCCTTTGAAACGCAGTAAGACCTTTCAAAAATGGTATCATCTTGGTAGCTCACATAATCCTATGGGTATAATGTTTATATATATTTTTTTAGAGAATGACAGCAGCTACCATTTTAATTTTGTCTGTATATCTATATATACAAGAATATACAGTGCAGTGAGGTATAGCATAAATTTGTTCTCTATATGCTATTAGAAGCAGAGCACAGCTTGCAGTGCTCTACGTGTCTGGCAGTAGCAGACAAGGCACTACATCCAGAGGTTCATATAGTTTGAAGGACCTTTCTAGAAGTTTGTGCGTGCCTGTAAGGATTGTGTTGGTAACTTGGCTGACCAGAACTCCATGTAGCTGTAGTGCCCCTGCTAGCAGTAGCCAAACTAGCTCGTTTGGTGTCTCCCTAAGAGCTGCAGTTGCACTTTTGCCAGCAACCAACATCTGTAGAATAGCATGAACTGTATAGTACTTCTCATACACGTTATACCTGGAGCTTGCAAACAAAACAAATGACCAAGAACCTAATCTCTCCAAACGTGTAATTTTACAAGCAGTTAATCTGTTAGCTTCACATTATCTTTCATCAGTTATGCCTTACTGTGTTCTCGGTAACCTACCTTTACAAGCCCTGGCTTAGGATAATGATAGAGTGTTTGTCTTTAGGTAAGCGTAAAAAAATGTCTCCGGCTCTTCAGTGCTCACTAATCTGAGCGCCATTCATCCTCTCATTTCTGTGACTGAGCCTCACTTTGCCAGACACATACACTTAGCAGGTGTTTTTATCGTGACACTAATAATAAGAATTGGCACGTTCTGAATGAGGAATCCCTTGTTGTGCCTGGTCACGCTGATGGATATTTGGGGAAATTGACAGCTGCTGAAAAATGTTGTTGCCATGACCAGCACTTCTCTGACAGATTTTTAATGGCTCTCATAGAACTCTCACTAACTTGAACACTTTCGCAGATGAAGTGGAAAGTGGGGAAATGTGCTGCTTTAACACTTTTGAAAGTTAGTGAAGAAACATGGAACAACTCCGATTTTTTTTTTTTCTGTGAAAATATTTTTTCCTCTATCAAAACTAAAAGATTGGAATGGATTAGCTAAGGGGCAAGCATTTGTTGTTATATGCCAGGATTGAGATATATAACCCCCATTAACCTTAATGGGAACCACAAAGCTCAGTCTGCTCATTTAGATGGAAATATCCCCGTGCTCATCAGGGATCAATTGCACTGTGTGTTACCTGGTTTCAGTGTCTCATTCAATATGGGAGTCACTGTCATGACCTTGCAAGCCTTGGACTACGAGAAAGGGAGGACAGATAAAATGGGGCTGTGAGAAGAAAGATCAAATAAAAATATAAGCTAAAAATAGGGAGAGAAAAAGTTATAAAGGTTGGTACATAACTCGTGTTAGAAGTTCATATGAAATGGAATTGTGATTAAATCACAAGTTGCCTTTGCACTTCAATGTGATACTGCAGAAAATCAATACAAAGATAAGAGTATATAGAATTCAGGTTCTTCTGAGAATTCTTAAATTTAAAACAATTTTACAGGAAGAATGTGGGTTTTTTAAGCTTTCCTATAAAGGGCAGAATAAGAGATTTTTATATATTCCTCGTTTTAGCTCCTCCCCTCCAAAGTTAAACATTGCATACATAAACCTGAGCTACTAAGGGTGGTGTTATCAGAAGAGCCGAAATGGAATAGATGCTCATCTCTTTTTGAAAGTCAATTAAGCTTATGTGCCTAACTCTGGTGTTTATGTTTGAATCCCAGTCAATAGCTATATTGAAAAAGATCTCCAGTTCCTCTTTTAAGTGATAGGAGGATTGTGATTAAGTATAGCACAAGCTCGGTTCTATGCTGACATCTCTTATCTCTCACTGATGAAAATAACAGGCATCATCTGTCCCCTAAAGTATTACATAGTTAAGAAAGGGGAGCAGGGAGGAAAGAGCAAACCTAGCATTATGGAAGGAACATGTTTATTGTGGAAAATGTTTAAAGTTTATATTTATGATTTGAGGCTGCCCAGTGCAGATAACAAAAGTGATACAAGTTAAACTTTAAATAAATGTTGAGCTGCTGTAGGCATGATTTCCAGTATTACATCTGCTTCATTAATACTAAGATAAGGCCTCCTGTCCTCAGGTTGAGTACAGCAATCTTAAAGCTAACATAGGAGAAGCAGTACCGTTTCCAAACATCTCTCACAGGCAGAAAATTAAAACTTAGGAAAATTATTTCCAGCAGCTTATTCATGCCTGGGAATAATCAGTTTTTTCAGCTCATCATGACTTTCTCATCCTACGGCTTGGCAATTCTAAACATGCAGTAGTACCACTCGGAAAACAATGGTGTCTACTGCTTCCGCCAAGAAGAGTTCTTCCAGAATTCCTAATATAGCCAGTACTATGGGTAGTATGCAAGGACTATGTGAATAAGAATAAAGTTGTCCTGATCTCTAAACTAAAAGTAACAGTGACCTTCAAGAGAAAAATGGAATTCCGTGAT
Organism: Sagittarius serpentarius; assembly: GCA_034782735.1. Classification (NCBI taxonomy): domain Eukaryota; kingdom Metazoa; phylum Chordata; class Aves; order Accipitriformes; family Sagittariidae; genus Sagittarius; species Sagittarius serpentarius. The sequence continues at coordinate 4,186,930 of JAVKLA010000061.1, forward strand.
ATTAGCCAGTCTCTTTCCAGCTCAATAGAGGTTCATGGTGAAAAGGGAAAAAAACAAAACCAAAATCAAACCTTCCCAAAAGAGAAGATATCCAAAAGGATTTTTTTTTTAATTAGGGGTTTTTTAGGTTTTTTTTTATAGTTGTTTTTGCTTTGGTGGGGGTTTTTTTTAGGTTTACTATACAACAGGAATTGCAATGTACGACTCTATCTGGGTGCGTTTTTCATTTATATGAATACCTAGTAGGAGAAAATGTATGTTGTCAGTTTGGCCAAACGTGGACCACCACTAATCTCTTTCTTAAACAAATCCTGAGACTAAGAATTCATGAAAAGGTGATTCTTCCTCAGAAGATCACTTCCTGGTGTGCCCCCAGGGAAACTACCTTACCAAGAGGCTGTTTGCCTCCTACAGAAGTCTGTAAGGGCCGTTGCAATATTGTCTAGCAACTACAAGCTACTACACTGAAATTGCCAGTTCTGTATTCTAACAAGAAGACTTAATTGAAGTTGTGTCCTGTAGGTTATATTAGCATCTTATAATCCTTTGTTGTGAGATTGTATAATTTTTCAAGCAGTGTCTAGTGTGATGGAGGCATGCATACACCGTTTTCATGTATCCCAGTCTTTCCCTCCTCTCACTGCCAACACAGGTCAGTGAAAAGCATTTGGAAGACCTTGACATTGATCTAGTTTATCAAACTGCCACCCAGTCCTGTGTTAGGATGGCTTCTCCTGAATCAATTTCTCCTTACAGTTATGTAAACAGGTCTTTTAGTTTGGCCTCATTGCAAACAAACAGCTTATTGATGCAAGACAGAAGGCGACCTTCTTGAATATCTGAATCCCAGGGTTACACATCCCATTGACAGCAAGTCCTCGGTCTAGACTCTAGAGAAAGTCCCCGGTGCAGGGGTCAAGAACCAGTGTCTGCTGAAGGAACTGGGTTTAGACAGCAATGTAAATATCATGTCTTTGAGAAGGTTTAAAAGAGAATGGCATCAGTGCTGTAAAGCTTGGTTCGCTGATACATTTACCGCTGCAGGGGCCAAATTGTCACAAATGAGTTACTAGTATATTTGTGTTTTTCCGTCTTAAAGTAGTGAGTCTTTTCTGTGAGCTCTGAGGGTTGGTTCTATTTAAAAAAATGCAATAGAAGTACCAGTTGCTGGTCTGTAATCAGATCTGGATTCTTAAATTTCCACTTCAGCAGTGGTACCTTGGGATCTTATTTGGAAGCAGTGATTTTAGTTCTAATATCTTCTCCTGTGGATGATCATTGGGATTTTATTTTACTGAGAAATGGAATACAGCAGCATGTGAAGAAAGACATTGTCAGATGCATTTAGCTGTTTCCCTTCAGAATATTTTCCAGCGCTGTGTTTATCATGGCCGTTTTGTACTTTTCTTCCAGTTATAAATAACTGCTAAAGACTGATGTGTTTACTTTGTTTAACCATGGCTGTGATGGGTCGAGGACACATTAAATCATCCTCAGGCTCTTATTTGCAGCCAATTCTGAAATAACCAGAGTGGTGACATAAAATTACTTCATACTGCAGAGATTTTTATATTGACTTAAGTCTCTGAAGTCTCCAGTGCTTTGCACCAAGACACTTTAATGGTAAAACAGTGACAGCAAAGATGAAAGTCCATGTGGAATTGTCTAGCAGACAACTCCAGGTTTGTTTAAGGTGCTAAGATATTAAAAAGGGAGATTTTTTTTTTCTGAGGTTTTCCTTGACGAGTTTACAGATGTAGCTATTATTTATTTAGATTTAAAGTGTCTTCACATTTTAGAAATAGTGATGGAGAATAGTGACTCTCTTATTCTGATGAAATTAAAAGGGGAAAATGTTCTTTTCTGACAATTTCTGCAAATACAGCCTTTGTGTGTGCACGTTTGTGCTGCTTCTCTGAAAACACCATTTGCAGTTGCTACTGTTAGTTTAGTAATTTGACCCCTTTTTGTTTTGGAATTACCTGCAAGCAAACTTCACTGTTTATAATTGTCATCAAAAGCAAGAGTGAGTTTGAAAATCAAGCTTGTGTTATTATATGGCACACACAAAATTAATATGTCTCCTTTACACTGTCAGTTGCACATCAGCCCAGTATTTGCAACGTGTCTCCTTCTATTAATATATTAGTAAGATTGTATCGCTGATTTATTGTATGTAATTAGCAGTGACTTAATAACGTGCGTCTGGGAATTATATCGCTATTTGTTTGTACTAGAAAATGAATTGCAATCAAACTACATTCCAATACGGGTTCGTGCTCACTCTGAAGGAACTTACAGAAATCAATCTGTAATTCTCACTCCACTTCTTTCTCAGATGTCTGACAAACAAGATGAGCTTTCTCCCATGGGTTAAAAAGTCTGAGGTCAATTATATCATGTTTGGGAATGAACCGCAAAGTTCAGGAGCATTTATGAAAATCGGTTGGTCTTCAGGTAATACTGCAGTATTTAAGTCAAACAATTTATAGGCCAGGAATCCTCCTCTGAGGAATGAATGCATTGCAGGAGTTGGAGAGTCATTCATAGAGAAGTCGGGAAAGAGGGAAAGGTGATGTGTTGAAATTCTTTCTGTTTGCGCATAAATAATTCATTGACGTTATCATTCTTACAGTGGTTTCAGCCTGTTTCAAGGGAAGTAATTAAAATTACACAGATCTTGTTTATTAATGCTAGTGGGAATAAGAGATACTGCAGCTGTGGAACAATTTGAAGTTACCCAAAAGAAAATTAGTGCTATGGACTGATGGCAGGTAAACCAAGAACAAATAGGTTTTTAAAGGGAATCTAAAGGCATCAGTGACTATATACATCTACTTTCCTGTAAAGGCAGATAATAATTTAATGTTATAGTTCTGCTGATCTACTGTAAACTTTTGTTACCCAGTAGCTGGCGGAAACACAAATAAATATTTGGAGTCAGGTAATTATGGAGTATGATTTCTTGGTTCCCCTTGTTGGACATGCATATATCCAGTACCCAACAAAGCTGTAAATCTGAACCTAAAATTTTTCAGCAAAACTGCATTTTGTAATGCTCTGACATTTCTGATGAGAAGTAGCACAGAAGGTTGTATTATTTCGAAAGCGGAAATATGGAATTAAGCAGAACAGTAAACTCTGTAGTCAGTATAATCTGGGTAGAAAAGTTACCCTTTATCTTCCGGTGGTAAAGTAGTACAAAAACCAGAGGTAGGTCGGAGCAGTGGATTTGCATTTCAGTTCATTGTAACTTGCAGGAGCAGAAAATAAATGCTTTGAGACATGAAATATGAAGTACTTCAACTTTTAAAAGTGAAGATTTGGGTAAAAAAACCAGTCAGTACTAATATATCAGCAAATAGTAGTAGTTTATAAATTGTAAGATTAGGAAATGGTTTCGTTTGTACAGTTTGATGCTTTTTGAAAAAAATATTGAATACATGTGAGTCCTAGATTAAAACACACAGGAGAAGAGGTTATAAGTAATGACAGTGATTCTCCTAGAGGGGTGGGGTAAAATGTTCTATTTTTTCTGTAGCTTTTTTTTTTTTTTTTTTTTACTGATAGTACAAGGTTTAGGCATGAAAAATCATTGTGTTTTCCCTAGAAAGTGCTTGTGTAATGTTTCCCGTTGAAATTCTTTTCAGTTAGTATAATGACACTTACGTTTGTGAAAACTAACTGCCAATCTGAGCTAATATTAATAATTAGGCACAAATGTCACTATTACCTATGTAACTTATTATTTTGTAAGTTCTGGTGGTGATTGAGAAAGGAAGGAGGATTTTGGCATTTATTTGCAGGATTTGAGTTGCATTTAATATTAAGAATCTGTTTAAAAGTTTTTGCTTTCTTGGGGTGGTTTTCCACTTAATCTAAAACACAGCTATAACAGGTCATGTGTATCTGACATACACTTGTTTAAAACTAGAACTAAAAGCATTTGCTGTTGCTACTTAAGCAATCGCAAACAGGCTTTCTGGAGAGTTTTGGATCATGTGAATTGCCTTGACTGGCCTATTAAGATTTGTCTTCAATTTTGAAGATGATCCAGAAAACAAACATGGTCTTTATTTATTTGCAAGCTGGAATTTCAGTTCAGTCTCTTTTACCACAAATATTCATAAATCTACTACAAACTTTAAGTAAGTAAAGAAGGTGAAAGTTATACCTGTTTTGAAGATGAATAGAGGGCATTTTACAAGTAGTCTGCAAACTATTTGCATAATATTTTGAAATGCAGTTCGGTGCGATAAGGTGCTTAGTGTGTTTGTCATGAATAAAACAGTATTGAGGAAAGAGAAACAGTGAGGGCTGTCCACCGAGAAATGGCCAGTGCAAATGAAAAGCATTCTGCTCCTTATTGAAACCCTGTCTGGTTTTGAGAGAACATTTCTTCTCTCCGTACTATCAACGGCTGGCTTTCTGCAGAAACTAAAGCACAAAATATTCACTCAGGATGCAAGTTGGTGGAAAAAAAGAGAAAGGTGAGAAAGGGTGACTCTTGTTATGACGGAAGGACAAAAATTCCAGAAATGCGAGTCATTACTTTGGAATAAAGTACCATTAAAAAGGTATAAAATCTGGATAAAATTAAAAATTCTTCAGAAAATTTAAAATAGGTGGTTCCTTTAGCTAATACCAGAAGCTGAAAGTTCTAGATCTTAGGAGAATTTATCTCCGGACATAGCAATACATTTACCAGAAACAGAATGTATTCACAAACTTTTTAAAGAGGCTTCTATTACAACATCTCATCAGACCTTGTTAGAAATTGATTACTTTTAGTGCTGTTCATAATAATACATTTTATCGTCAAATACTCCAGAGAGATATAAGGGAAATTTTAGAAGAAAGCAGAACTGACTAGTCTGGTGAGTCTGAAGAAACAAGCTTTCCATATTGTATCTCACTGGTATCTCGGGAAAAAAAAGTTCTTTTTTTCATAAATTGATCTTTGAAATACTTTAATGCCTTAGCTGTCTAGAGTAGAAATTAAAAACACTGACAAATTGATAGACCAAAAAAAGAAGAGAAACTGAAAAGATTCACCATGATTAAATTTCTAAAGCATAATGAAATGATAACAAACATTAACATCAGAAAAATACAGAGAAGTGCCAAAGAATATCTTGAAATTCTCCATCCTTTTTTTTGGTGTGGTTTTTGAAGGATTGGGAAGGCAGGAGAGCATTTGTGATACAGCGTTACGGTTATCTCTGTCTTCCTACCAATTTCAGTATTTCCAGAAGAGGTTGGCACACAAGTCTAATCTTATTAGTAGGTCTGACCAAAAATAACAGTATAGTGCATTTAACTTCAAAAACCTCATCACTAATGAAGTTCTGCCTCTTCCACAGTGTTTGCTGTCTGGGGCCTTACGATAACTGTAGTTCAGCAGCACTCCAGCAAATATTTTAACAGTTTTTTAAACTAGTTAAAAGGAATCATTAGGAATAGTCAAAAAAGATCCTTTTGTGTTAATACAGAATCTTTCTTCTCTGATCTCATAAATTTCCTTTCATTTAGCTTGTTCTAGACTTCAGCTCAAAAGTATGTGAATGTGGTAAGATGGAAAAGGCATCCAGTCAGTTTGATGGTACATGTCAATAAAGAAACACCCTTTTAATGAAGCCACACAGTAAAGGGGACTAAAGGGAGGGTCAGCAACACTTGCACCTGGCACAAATTCACATCTAGCAACCGGGCGTTTAAAATTGGTAACTCAGGGTCCATAATAGAGCACAAGTAGAAGAAGAGTAGGAGACTTTAGTAATAGTGGGGTTTGTGTTCTTTGAGCTTGCCTTCTGCTACTTGAATTTTAGGGCTCAAATTTGGAAGGTCTTCTGTTGTTAAGCTTGGTTACTCCTCATATTTGTCTATTCAACCCCTAATCCTGGGGCCCTTTCCCCTAGAGGATCATTCTGATCCTTCTCTATCTTCATAAGAGGATGGGATGTCTATCTCAATTCCTTTTTAATGTGTGCAGTAACTTCAAGTAAATACTTCTCAATCTAACTGAATTTTAAATGCTTGCATGTACTACTCCCGAGTAGAAAAACCCTTCCATTACAATTTATAATGTTTATTTCTAAATTTTATTGTAAAGGTGAGCAAAACTGGGGCAGGGAGAGGTGGAGAAGGAGCTGGTTTTTATTGACTGCTGTTCGTAAATTCACAATAATAATTTTTGTTTCATGAGGCCCAGGACAAGATCAGTGTGAGAGATGGGATTCTCCAGAGCCTGCCTTCTCCACAATGCCATAGATACCCAAATAGGAACTAATTTTCTTTCAAATAGCCTTAATTCCCACTCTGTGCTTGCATGCCCTTCAGGGAGAGGACAACTACAAAGCTAAAGAAATAAGAGCTTAGCTTTTACACAATCTATGGTGTCAGGGGGATAAGGGAAGGCAGACATATGTTGTATTAATAATAATAGGAATGAGAAGAGACAGTATGACTCTAACAGAAACATTCAGCAATTTTGTAACATAGTAAAGCTTTACAATTGCACCAGGTATCATTTAATATAAATTCTTTATATCCAGAGTTAGCCAGAGCATAAAATATTCATCTTACTGAAAGTTTCAAAGTTTTGGGTAATAATTCTCCTGAAAAATAAATATATACAAAATCTTTTCAGAAAAAAAAGTCTGATTTGGTGAAACAGTCTTTTTTAGTCATAATAGCCTTTTAAGTAATCTGCTCTGTAGGACGTGGTTAAGGGGTATTCCTATACTTTGGCCCACAGAAGAACCCTGCAGTATGGGCTGCATTAACTGCAATACCCATTCTTGCAGATTGTTTCTGAAATCTCAGAGAGAAAAAACGCAACTGTTATGAAGTCATTCAGAGCAGCATAACTCTGACTGGCAAGTAATACCCAATCCTGTATTTTGTAATTTGGTTACTGTGATTTATTATGCCTTCTGATGTTTCCAGTGCTTTTCTCTATGTGTTTCTTTTCAGTTAAGTAAATTCAATAAAATATACCATCACATGACAATAAGAGAACTGATACAGAAAATAATTCATAGTGTAGTATTGATAAATGCTTGGTGCAGTAATAGCAATATGTCATCAATCACCTGTGTTTATGTTTGATGGCATCATATAAACTAATTCAGAATGAATGTCCTTTGCTTTAACCTTGGTTGTATTTGCAACTTACTCTAGAGGAAAGTAATAATCCTTCATTAACTGGTAGGTGTGAAACATTCTGTATGAAGAAGGTAGAGGAGGAGGCAAATTAAAATTGGTTTCTGCATGTGTCCTGAGTCAAAATCGGTCTTTCTCTGCAGTCTCATAAACTGCTTAAATTATTGTTATACATTTTGAAGGGTGTGTAAGTGAATGTATCTTTGTATTTTGCACGTCTGCTCTTTATCTCTTTGTTGCTTTTCTTTATACGTATTCAAATGAACATAAAAAAAATCCAAGGACACATCAAATCTTTGATCTTGCTACAGCTTTAATTCTTAAGAGCCTATATAAGACTGTGCTTTACATTATGCATTAAGGTACTTGTAATTAGGAAGTTGTGGTAATGACCCATTCTCAGACAAAGCAGCGCTGTTCCTTGTTTTCCATTAACTGCATTGAGAGTTTATTTGCTGAGAATTGAGTTTAATTTGATTAGCAGGAATTGTGAGACATTTGCAACACAAGGTATATTAGCATAGCGCTTTGTAATGAGAGCCAAAAAGCATTTAGGGGAAAAGCTAATTATTGGAGGTTTTCCTTCTTTTAATAAGGAAGGTCTAGCTGAATTTTAGTACTCTGCTCTCAAAATCCCTTAAGCTTTAACTACTGGCTAAAAGAAAAACAAAATGGATTGCAAAAGTTCAGTAGATGTTTTCAGAAAAGTCACCATTGAGTAAAATCCACCAATGTACTAAAGAAAGAATTAATTTAATCTGAAAATTTGGCAGAACCAGCGGGTTTTTTCCATATTTTTCAGCTTGTTAAGGTGATAGCAGTATGCATTTACTACAGAGGAGAGAGATTCACTGTGTTCAGCAAGGACCTTTCTCCTTTTCAGAAAGGACTCTTTCTTTCCCCCCAAAACCAGAGTGATGTGTTCTGTCACAAAAAAGTGCTGTATACTGACCTGACTGGAAGCTCTTGTAATGCCCATCACAAAATCCTGTGAAGACACTACTAATTCTATTAACTTACCGTGAAGGCTTTTCATTGATTTTAACTACCTAGCAATTTTTTTGTTCAGTCGATTGAGTAACTTTCTGTCCAAGTGCCTATCGTGCCTGTTACATGGGGGCGGTGTGCCTGGGTTAACCAATATGCCTCAAAGACTCGTCCTGTTCAGAGAACGCAGTGAAGGTGCTGTTGCCTCTGACAAGTCGATTCCTGTCTGTACGTCTGTGACTTGGAAATAGCCATTGGATTTTTAAGAATCTAGCTGAAAGTCTGGTTGAAACATATTTTCAGTCAACTACAGTAGCCAAAGACCAGGTCCCAGGTCAGTAAAAGGTATCTTAATACTGGAGAATATTTAAACAACCTTTATAAAGTTTAAGTCAAATCAAATCATTCATGATAAAATTAAATCGAATACATAGGAACCATGAGGAAGATACTGGTAATTTTTTATTCTTAGTAAAGTGTTCTCAAGAACAGGTACTCATCTCTTCTGGAAATAATTTTCACTATTCTACCCTTAATTCTTCTGCTTCTGTTGTCACTTGCATAAGCTGGCAGTCAGAAGCTGACTGTGTTCCTTGAATAGGATTGTTTATTATCCTGGAAGTGTTCCAAGGTAAAGTAGCCACTTTATGAAATACACAGTGGCTTTTCTTCTTCAAGTTCTCTCTGCTAGCTCCAAACCAAACATTCTTGATCAGTTGTAGTCTCTGGTTTTTGTTCCTTTATGTTTAACCTAATTCATTTTCGGTTTGGTGATGATGTTAGCAAATAACCACATATTTGTCAAACGGGAATGCAATTGAAATGACAGGAGCTGCACGGTGTTGAAAATCCAGACCACAGTATTATCTATGTTACCTAGAATCCTGTTTTGTTTCTGCTCGAAACAAGTTCATGTTTGGAGAGCTGGTGTTCAGTTACTAAGTTTAGTACTTAAATTATGGTTGAATCCTATTATTAACATAATTTTATTAGCAATTAATTAGTTGTGCTTACTAAGTTGTTGTAATAACTTGCTCTAGGTTTCTTTATTTGGAGTTTTGGCATTGTAGTAACATTACGTTATTAATTCTATTTATATTACCACTAGAACCTTATTCTTTCTCTTGCTTTAACAATAGTTACTTTGGTACAGCCTGTTGCCAGATTTTTTTTACTTTAGCTTAATTCTTCTGGTTTGACTGGGGAGAAATTGCAATTGCAGTTAGCCAAATATGGGAGATACATTTGTCCCCATTTGCTTGAAGTTTTGAAAAAATTTGATCAGAGTTCATTTGTACCTGCTTTGTGTTTGCTTTCCACAAATACTCTAGCAGATGAGTTTACGGGTATTCAGTGATTATGCTGGCAGCAAGTTTTCAACAGATACTTCACATTATTTGCAGAAAGAGAATTTTAACTTTGATTATCCATATAGGGCTATTAATAACACTTATGGTGAGGCTGTCATATAATTGATTTGTATATTTAACTGAGACTGCTCACAAAGAAACTTCAACTCAGCTGAAGAATTAATCACAAAACATGTTGAGAAATTTGTTTCAGGAGCTAACTCAATTAGGAAGACTGCAGTGTTTCTCTGCATCTTGCTGCTGCTTTTCTCTGCAATGTCAATTGAACAAAATATGCATTAAGAATTATCTAATCACCTTTTTGATTTAAATTAAACATATTAACCCAACAGCTGAAATTACAACATTCTTTTGCCTTGATTACTATTCGCAATAGTGTATTTGCACACAGTGTGTCCATATAGGTGAGCATTTCATTGCTAAGCAAAATGTAGACAGAACAGGGTGATGAGCCTATTAGGAGAATTTGGACTGTATGAATCCTTCTCTCTCTTTTTCTTCACAGTGAATTTGATATTTACCAACTGCTCTACTAGACTTCACTCATGAATGGGAGAGAAAGGAAATGGAAGTCACAAGAAATATTTCCTAGGTTTGAGTGCTTTGTGCAGTGCCCAGCTGCAGTCCTTTGAAGGCCCCCATCTCAATTCTCTGCACTTTGTGGCCTACCGAGGGGATTTCATGCTGCAGTCTCTTTAGGTATGGTAGACGTGTTCCCTTTGGGCATGGGGAAGTTACGGGAACATCCCATGGGGTAGAAAATCAGCACGTAACCCCCAGCAAGGGAGCGGAATTAACAACGCTCCCCTCTAGCTGTTACTGCAGTTCCCTTTTTAGCTCCATGTAGTGTTATCTCATGTAGTGTTATCTCAGTGCTAACAAACGACAGTCCTTTTCAATTAGCAAGTGAGAAAAATATGTAGACCCCAATGGCATCTGGCTATAAGAGTAATTTGTCTTGCTAGAGTTATGTCAGCTGGGCTTTTCTCTCCTCATCTGTGGTACACTGGGAACCAAAGCGCAGGAGCAGTGTGTATTTGTTTCTCTGTCTTCTTCCCTCATGACTGCTGAACAACTATTGGTGTGTTCATCACTGTAGCTTCCCTTTATTATTATTTGTTATCACCGGTTTGTGTGGTTTTGTTGAAATTTGGTATTTTCAGTGTCTTTGCTTGGTTTTCCAGTCTTCTGCTTGTTGGTGCTGCCACCATTCACACTGAAATCAATGTAAGTTTTCTTTTTCCCCAAAGTGTTTACAGACTACTCCAAATGTAGCCCAGCAGGATTCTGGTCTTAACTGAAATTAACTGTCATACATAGGATTTGTTTATCTCTTCACATCCTTCTGTCACAGATGTTTGTCCTTTGGCTTGTTCCTTTTTCTAATTAATTTTTGATTGTAGTTTGAAATGCCTTCTGTCTAACCAATTTCCCCCAAATCAAATAGTTAATTTCTTTCCCCTTCACCTACAGGGATTCCCCAAAACTGAATGTTATTTACGTCTGGTTGAAAGTGACCTTTATATTCATCTGTTTCAGGTAACAGAGTTGTTGCAAACTAATGTATTTTGATGCTATACTAATTCCTCTTGAATTACAAATCCGCATGTGCTATACTGAGTGTTGTTCACCATGACTTGCACAGACTGACACAGATTGTATAATGAGGATGGTGGCGCTCGTTTTCCATATTGATGCCCAAAAATTTCTCTCTGGGGTCACCACTAAACTATAAGTAGATAATTGAAAAAAACAAATACTAACAAAGGTAACCATGACCAAAACAACAGAAGTGACAGGCTACCAGCAACTCTTAAAGCATATCATTTCCTTATTTTCTAGCCAGTTTGTGGAAGGCAAATGCACAAAATGAGTTTCCCAAAGTGACATCTCTGATAAGCATCGAAGAAGATTGAAACTGAACTGCTGAAGCTGTTACCAACTTCAGCTGTCCATGTGACCAATAGATACTACCACTTAAGATAAAGGCATTGCTGAACTACAGTTTTCAGACTGGGTGCACTGGTTAACTTAAATACTGTGGACTGGTAGCTCTGGAAAGTACAAGGCCAGGAGACTGTCTATCAGGACACCAGAGCAAAGGGCTGCAGACACGCTTCAGAGGACATGCAGACAATAGTAAACTGCAGAATACACATCAGGGGCGGAGGGCACATGGATAGAATCTGGATTTTAAAAGACCAGTGTAAAATGGGTTTGTATAATCCCTCTTTCTGTTTTCAGGTTTTCTGCTGCTGCACTTGCACTTTCATATTGAGTTCTGGGCAGCCTCTCCTTGCGAAGTCAGGAGAGGTTAATGGAGAGAAACAGAAAGCATGTAGGAGATAGCACAACCACCTCTGCAAAGTAATTATAATAGCTGTGTGACAACTCATTGATATGCAAGTGCAACTGTTGAAAATGGTGTAAACTCAACAGACGAAAAGAAGATAATTTGACAGCATTAAGAGGAAAGCTAATACAAGGCTGATGGCAGAAAAAAGCACTTTAATTCTTCAGTTGTCCAAGTTATTCAGGGAAGTCTGTAACTTTACTTCTTACAGATACTTTGCTGAATTGCTATGGCTGATTTCCCTCATCATATCAGCATAGTTATTCCAGTACAGAATTTCTTAATGATGCTGTGAGGTGACTGTGGTTTCAGGACTAATTCTAATGGTGGCCCGTGTGGTTTAAATAATTTCTGCCTCCAGCTCACCCAACAGCTCGGTCTCCTTATGCTCTTCAGTTACACTAGGATGATCTTTGACCTGATTATGCTCTAAACTAGTTATGTGAAATAAGCTGGAAGGGAAAAGAAATAGCACACATGGTGGAGGTAGTGGAGTCCTTTTGGGGATGGGGCAAGGTGCGACTTGGAACATTCTGTAGTTTTGCTTTAGATGATGTTAAAAAAGTTGAGGGTTGGATTTAAGCAGGTTGTTTCAAGACAAATTGATATGTATTTGATGCATTTGTTCAGGTAATCAAAGCCTATGCCCACAATATTTAAGTCACAATTACAATAAGGAAGTTTTCTGATAATCAGCCTTAAGATTGTTTCTTTTTATGTCACCTCATTCTTCCAAAATAACGTCTTTATTTCCATGAACGTTTGGAATTATGTCTGTTAGCACCATTTGAATAGACATAATTATTTTGGTAAGGATGAAGGTTTTCTGGTTTTCTCACTTCTGCAGTATGAGCCTTCTTATAAGGTTTCCACAATAGCAAGTAACGTGTTAAGTGTGAGTTTAGGGGAATAATACAGGGAAGACATGGCTACCTCCCTTTCTGACAACAGGATAATAGCTATCAGTGATCCCCTCCTTGGAAGAAGAAATTGAATATGCCTCTTCACAAGTAAGAATACCAGAAAAATCACTAATACATCTTTTCTACTAGTCAGCCTGGCCTAGTATCCTTTGCAGTGGGGAAATTAAGGAAAATGTTTTAATTATTTTGAATCTCTTTGCACAAAACCAACTGTGGAGAAAAATGTGAAGTGTTTCTCTGACAAGAGGTTTTCTGTAGCATACACAGCAGTAAAAAATACTTTATTTGTGTAATAGGAAATATGTCTTTCAAATCTTCTCCCAGGTAGGCAGGGATGTGATTTTTTTTTTTTTTTTAATAAAAAGCTGGGATTTGTATCATGCTGTAAATGCAGACACAATTCAGATTGAACCAGTTTCTTGTAGAAGTTATTTATCCCACATTTTTCTATAGAATTCTCAGTCACCAAAATGCAGAGAATGCCTCATTTCTTGTACTGTAAGTTGCTGGGGATGTGGGGGAGTGAGAGTGGTTGTTAATTTTTTCTCATGTTTTTAATGTGAATTAATGCCTAATTTTTGCTTTAAATTTCCCTTGGGTTGGACCTCTTTTATTTGTGACTCATTACAGTGGTCTCTCGCACATCAGCAGCACTGAGTTTTCCTATATGGCAGTATGAGAAGGTCTGGAGTCTCAGAGACTCAGAGGAGAGAAGCTAAATTTCAGGGGTAAAATATGTGGACCTTAATTAAAACACAATGCGGAAGGTTACTAACTCTGCTGCATATGTTTGAGTCTGAGTCAAGCACTTCAAATTGAACTTAGAATTGCAACATACGCGTTTTTCTTTTGATTTTGGACTTACTTGAGTGGAAAAATGGACTACTTAGTTTCTTCACATTTGATTCAAGATATTTGCACCTCTATTATTTGCAAATAGAGAACATAGATCTCAAAAACTAAGACTAAAGATAATAATTGATTGCCTTGTTTAACCTTTTTAGCTTTACTGGATCTCCTGCTAGTTGCTTGCTTGCTTTGATTTTGTCGTATCTGTCGGGGTCCTTAACAGTTCTTCTGAAGATCTAATGCTATTGTACGAAAAATCTATTATAATAATTTGTCTCCTGACTTGCTATAATTAGTGTAAATTGTGTTCCACAACAGGCAGAGTGACACTAGGTTTACAAAAAAATACTGTGCACCATTTTCTATTCCTCACACAAAAACCTTGCTTTTTTCCCCTTTGCTGCTGATTAGTTGCATTGTATTTAACCTTCAGAAATTTAGAGGTTGCCACAGAATGGGGAGCTACTTCTTTCTCTGGCCCTCTGAAGGCACTGTTCTGAAAGTACTTTTCCATTCACTATATAATGTGTTGAAGAACAAAACCGATGATACTGGAGAGAATACTGGAATTCAGAGTTTGTGTATGCAGAATTGCCAGTTCAGATATGTGAGATTCAGTTACAAGTCAATATGAAAATTTAAAAAGGCTGTGGGGCTATATCATTGGCAAGAAATAGTTTGAAATTATTTCATTTACTATTAAAATGGAAAAAAATACAAAAGATGTTACTGAATCACAGGTTAATTGGTATTGTTACTTGTCCAATAACAACTTTGCTTTAGATTGGGATTTTGATATACATCTGAGAAGGCTTAGGTTTGCTGTTCCACCCACTGTATCAGCATTTTCTGCAACAAAAATATCCTTTTCCCAATATAGTTTTCTAGGGGAAATAATGTAAGCAATAAAACTGTTCAAATGTCAAAAATGTCACTCTACCAGCATACCTACAATGGCAAAAGTTGCTGCATTCTTCATAATGTGATTACTCCCAATGGTCATTTTAGAGTAGTAATATACTGAAAATGTAGTTTTAAAAATATTTTAAAAATTCATTTAGAAATAGTAACTATAGGGAAGATCTTTGAGAATTAATCCAGATTTTTCTAAATCAGAACTTGAAAAGGCATTGGAAATATTTGAATTATCAACATTCAATAACTGACTTTTCTTTAGAATGTGTCCAAATGATCTAATTCATTTAATTAAAGACTATGTTAATAATTACACTTGGAAATTTGATTGATTACAGAAAACGATCCCAGTAGGTTTAAGTATGCTCAGGTTAGTTGAAGAGCTAAGTTTGGGAAGGAAAGATTTGCAGAAGGCTGTATGCAGGCACTTTTCTCCTTTCTGGTAAGAATCTGTCACTTTTTTATGTCTTTTATAGCACAAGTTCAAAACTTGACAGCAGTGACCTTCGAACTGTATCTACATGAATCATACATTATGACTTCAATGAAAGACGATCTTGTGTGAGATTCTTTTGGTCACATTTAAAAGATTTATTCAAACTACATGAGGTTTTTGAAGAATGAAGGATAAAAGATTTTATTTTTTTTTTTTCCCAGGAGCTGGTTCAGTAAAGCCCGCAGGCTTAAGCATGTCATTGTAAGCCTGTGACTGGATGTGTGCACATAAATGAAATCTTAAAATAATCTTTACAACAGGTATATTCTTAGGTACTTTGCGAAAGAATGACTTCAGAGAGGTAATTAAAGAGAAATACTTTTAATGAATTAGTGAAGTCTCCTGCTCAAAACTGGCAGGAGATTGATGCCTGAGGTTTCTTTTTTATGGCAATAGTGTATCCCCAAAATGTTACAGAATAAATGTGGTGGAAGAATACATTTAAAAGTTACATGACAGGTATTTTGTTTGTAAGCTTCATAATAAAGATATTTATCTCTCCATTAATTACGAGAGATTTGGAGTTTCCCAAGAAGTTCTGCAAGACATTAAGGTGGCTAACAGTCTTTGTCACATCTCATGAAACATACCATCAGCATGATGTATCTAAACTAACATTTCTTAAAACAGCAGTACTAGGGGTAAACAAAGTTCAAGGATTCTTCAAATCACTCTTTTTCTCTTCATGTGTAAGAGAAATTTAGGGCAATGCTTTTTGTCATGAATAAGAAATATTCTTAGAATCTATGCTGCCAGAATCTCCAAAGCGCACACTGTAAACATTTCACTTCTACAGTGACAGCTAAGTGAAGATGCCTTGCTCATTATCCATAAAGAATATGTGGCACAGATGAGCTCAGAATGTAAATTTGTAAGGAAACGGAGAAAATATAATTAATTTTTCATGCAGAAATGTGTTATTTTTTTCATGCGGAAAGATTCATAGAAAACTAATTAGTAGAAATACAGCAAATATGTTGTGTTGGTAATACTGTAAAAATGCTTTTCAGCACCGAAGGAAATAAGGAAGGCTAGAATCACTGAGGTTAAGTGGAAAATGGGAGGAACAAATAGGTCCTAAATAATAGCTGTTCATTATAGGATTTTTAAATAAATGACAGAAATTAGGAGAAATGCAAAAGGAGGATATGTAGTTCACTGAGATGTTTTATGCAATGCATTAGCTATGTGTTAAATTTCACTAAAGCTTCTGAAAATTTGTTAGTATTTTTAATTTTTGTTTTTTTAAAGAGAAAAAAATAGTTGCATTCAGTGCATCTTTGCAAGCTCTGTCACAGTTAAATATCTGTGTGCACTTAACAAAACTACAGTCATTGCAATCACAGATTTAATTTTCTTGAAAGATGAGAGATTTACTGCAGGGCAGAGAGAAGCCCATTTGTTTACTAGTAGGTGAGTTCAGGCAGCCATGATTTAAGTTTCCCAAAACAATAAGAGGCTGGTTGGCATTTCTGGAGTCATATCCATTATTTACATTGCTAGGCTGTGAGGATATTTGCAGCAATGTCACACTAACCTCCATGAATTCTAGATTGAGAAATAAAAAAATAACAATATGGACTGATGGAAACACTGGTATGTAGAGACAAGTCATTTTAAAACAAGCACAATGTAAGAAGGCTGTCACTAACACAAATACACGCACACAAAAATCTCAGAGTAACATTTAACGCTGTAGGATTTCCACAGAAGATTAATTTCCTGCAAGCCCCTGCCCTTCATGCCTGCCCACAGAACTAAGACTTGAGAGCAGCTTAACCATTTTCTTGGATTTCTAGATTTGCCAGGTTGTCTAAACTTCGCTCAGCCATGGAAACGAGATTCAGATTAATATTTGAGCTACAATTTACCTCTACCAGGTAATGTCAGTTTGCCTTTTAGAGAAAGACCAGTCAGGCAGCCCTAGCAGCTGCTCTTCCCCTCTGCCCCCACCCCCCGCCTTTTAGTGAGGGGTCCGTTTACCTGTGCCTGGCTGTGTGGGGTATAGGGGTGCCTGAGTACATCAGCAGAAATGGGCATCCACAGCACTGCAGGGATAACAAACAGCCTAGAATCAGTGAAACCAAATAACAGGTGACAGCCTCATTTTATTAGACTGTGGAACAATGATGATGGTTATTCAGAAGAACAAAAGTGAAAAACAGAACTCTTGTATAAGCTGCTACTAAGAAACAAAGTAGAAATTGCTTATGATGCCAAGACTCATGCTAAACATTACCACCGTTTTATAAGCTACTTCCTTTAGTCTGGAGATCGCAGCCTTATTTGCTTTGATACAGGTTTTGTTTTAATTTTTGTTTACTCCTGAAACATCACCTGATACCTTGGCCCATCGTTTAAACTAGTCACCTCCCTTATAATTAAATAAATATCAGAGGAAGAAATTGAGCCGATAGTATGTATACACACAAGTTATGTACAATGTAGCATTCCAAGGGCCAAAGCAGACCATGCTTTCCACATCAGTGAGTACTTGGGTACTCTTGTGCAGTCCTGGATCCAGTTTGGCTGTAGTTTGATGTATTCTTTGTTCCTTCAGTGATTCTTTTGTTTTCTTTTTATTTTAAAATGGTAACTTAACACTAAAATCTCCTTTAAGTGAAACTGAATTTACATTTGTTTCATATTGATGTGACTTCTCTCTACAGAAGCTGTTTGGTTTTTTGGTTTTTTTTTTGCTGGGTTATCATCTTGAACTGATGGAGCCCTGTAATGGTCCCTTGGTCTAAACAGATGTAAGGACCTCATTCAGGGTTCACAGGCAGGAGAGCTTTCATCTGCTTTGGAAGACCCATACCTGGATTGAGATCAGCATACAGGTCAAGCAGAGTTGGCTTAAACAAGTAAGTGAAGAGTCTTCATTTGTCTGCTAGAATTTTGTTTATACAGGAATATAAGTACGTTGCGAAAAACAGAATGGAAACTGAGATGCAAGGAGGTCACCTTTGGTGTAATGGTACTTCTTCAGAAACCTCACTACTTTTTTTTCCTTTTGTCAAAATGAAAAAATGATTGTCAGAGATGCTATTCCAGGATCCTTAGTTTTCTCTGGATAAAACAGAACTGGAGGGAGTTGAATACTGCTTTTCTAATCTGCCAGGGCTTTTCAACAAGGCCTGACTTGAGTACTAGAGTCACTGTACAGCATTGGAGGTTCTGATTAAGGGTGTTTAAGAGACACATTGTAATTGAAAATCTTTCACATGGAGCCCTTAATTTTTTTAATCATTCACGCTACATAAATTCTGGAGAAGAGAGCTTAAGGAAAAGCTGATTTGTTTTTGAATTTTTTTCGTACGTAGGGAAGATTCCAAAAGACAAGGCCATTTGTGCAGGACCCTTGAGGGACACCACTTGTTACTGGATTTAAATTGTTTAAATTTCAGTTCTGAAATATACAGAATATTATATATCCTGCTTTTTAACCGTACCTTTAAAGTCAGAGCATCATCTCGTGAAAAGAACAAGTGCTGTTTATTGACAGTTTCTGCTTCTTAATGAAAGCTTTCATCAGTGTCCATATTTGAAGTATTTTACATAATTCATTGCACTATTTTCTTACTGCCGTAGGAAATTATAAGCATCTCTTGCTGTGATCTTTCACTCCAAGGATTAAGACTCTTTTAATATTCATAAATTTTAAGAATTCTAATAACTGTTGTGTCAGTGAGCTGTGGATAATGGTCAGAAGTGACAGAGGAGGCTGCAAAGTTAGCTGATGTACCACGGCTGATAGCGTAACTGCGCTGAGGGAGCATTTATGAGTGAAATTTCAAATCTATTGGCTGTCATAGTTCACAGAAAAGAAAGCTTACCAGTATTAAACATACAGCCAAGAGACAGGTATAAACCTACTAATGACAAGAAATCCAGAGTAAAGGATTTTAAATGGCTTTACATACAGGTTTGAGACACTGAGTGATACAGCTCTCTTATTTTGTATGCCTATCAGCATTGAATAAACAACAGCTGTGTCTTAGAAAGAGATGAGAATTTCTCTTAGAAAATGCTTGTGCTAAGAGCTTTTTACAGCCCTGTCACAGTTTAAATGGACTTTCAAGCTGCGCTAATGTTAAGTCCCCTGTTTGGGGCCAGAATTGCTATCCGTTTCCCAGCTACAATGACTGCCTTTTTGTCAGAAGTTAGATATTTAAAAATATGACTCAAAATTCTGAATATTCTGACACATGGCACTTATGTTCTCTGTAGCTAACTCTTAGGGCACTGAGGCTTTTTACATAGTTTGTTTTTTAGTAATGTCCTCCAAATATAATAAAATTCGTTGAAAGAAAGTACTTTTAAGTAGTTAAAACTTAACCAATACCGACCAAAAGTCTTAAACTTCCCTGTGAAGTAAAGGACCTGTGTATTGCTTTATCCTGGTGAAGTACCTCACTGCTTTCATCATACCGATTTATCCCCAGCTTCTTTTTTAATGCACTTGCAAATTGGTTGTTGCTACGAGATTATTAAGAAGAAAGTATTTATTTCAGTTTAGCATTTATGTCTTTGCTTTACGCCATGGACGTTTTTACCACAGAGGTTCATAATGTCATTTTTTTAAATTCAGTTGCCCTCTGGAGAGAGCCAGGATCAGCACACTAGGTGAATTGTTCTCTGCATAAATGAACCCCTGTCCTCTTCCCTAGAAAAGCTTGAGGAGAGAAGTCGTCTTTTGTAGCATTTCCCAAAGATCACCAAGACCAGGCTGCAGTGGACTAGATAGGAAATGTTGCCTTGCTAAGAATATCGTGTCAACAACTCACTATTTAAACAAAACTGGGAAGCTTAGATCAAGGACCTCAACAGTCTGGGATTGCTATGGTATGACATAAGGTGTAGAGAGGAGGAAAGAAATTTGCTTTAAAGAAGACCCGAATGACAGGGATTTATGGGTCAAAATGTCTTATATTTTACCTTTGTACATCAAGCCAGACCAGTCTTCCTCCCTCCCAGTCAGCAAGCTACTGCCTTCTCTACTAACTGTAGCCTTTGGAAGCATTTATGTCTTACTTCTATGCAGACTTTACCACATTAATCTCATAGCAGTTTAACAGAGCTCTGAAGACTCCCAGCAAAAAGATGGAAAAATTCTTGATTATTTCTACCTCGGTGGAACAGAGCAACGTGAACTGGAGATATATTCAAGCTGTGAATGTCAGGAATAAATAGGCAGCTTACAAATGGCATTGAAAACGGTCTACACTGCTGAGAGAAAAAAAGATTTGGTTTCTTATTGTTCTGCCTCTTCGGTTGATTTAAAAAAAAGAGTAGTGTGTTTTGATGAGGATGATACAGAGTAACAGCTTTTGAAAGTGCAGTCGCTCTTTTCTTTAAATGTTTGCATTTTAGACTGAATTTATTAGAATGGGCTTTTTTTGTTTGGCTGGTTTTGCCTCACCTCATACAATGACAACCAGGAGTAGCTCTAGCTTAGTGCAGCACAGGAAGGTGGCACTAATATGTTAACATCTGTTCACTACAGCAGAGGTACGACGACCTTGGTGTATCATCATTAATTTCCCCCAAACAAACCATCCAGAACTATTGCTAGTAGAAACAATTTGAAGAACATCAGCATATAGTCAAACTTACTTAGTCTTTGACATTGATAGAAGGGTTGTCGCTTTCCTGACTGAAACTCATCATGACCACAAAGGCAGGGCCCTTGCCTTACCTAAGTGCTGCAGAAACATTCGCCCCGCTGGGGACACTTAGACTCACCCCTGTAAAAGGTGGAAATGAGCATCTGGACTTCAGAAGGCCTTGGCTATAACTTCACAGACTTCCTTTTTAATCAGAATACATGTGAGCATTGACAAAGAACTTTGTCTTCATTTCTGTGCCTCACAGCCTCGAAGCACAACTGCATAAATTATGTAGGCGGCGACACGTCCCCCTGGAATATGGGCATTTATGTATGTACTCAGCCAGTTCTTTAAGTAGTGGAAATCGGCTACGGCACGGCCATGCTGATTTCTGTCACTTGAGGATCTGGCCCGAGTACTTTGTGCTGCTTTCCCGTTATTGTCCCTCACGACAATCGTCTTTCAAACAATCCACTTAAAACCGTTAACTCGTAACGGCATGGCTGCTGTTCTCAGTAAGGATATTGTATTCGTAAACCACTTTCCTTCGGAGGGGTCCTCTGGGGGACTGACTTCAAGTCAGACCGCGTTGCCCCCCCAGGTGGGGGCCGCGGGGCCGCCGTTGCCTCAGACCCGCCCGCGGGACCGCCGGCACCGCCCCGCTCTCGGCACCCCCCACCCCCCCTTCTCGTGAGACCCGCCGCGTGCCGGCCGCTGCCTCGCACGCGCGGCCCCAAGCGCGCGGATCCCTCTCAGGCGCCTCGCGCTCCCCCGGCACGCGGCGGCTGGTGCCGCCGCTGCCGCTTGTGGCGTCGCCTCCCTGCGGTCTGTGAGCTGATGGCGTTTGGCGTTAGTCGCTGCTACGGCGTCTTTTCACAAGTGGTGTTTTCCAGACGGAGGCGGTTCTTGTTTCTTATACGACAGACCCCCAGGAACAAAAGGTAAGGGGGCGTTCCTTCGAGCTCTGGCGTTTTTCTAGTCAGCTTTACCGGGTTTCCAGAGCCGCCCCAGGGGCAGAGGAGGTGAGGGCACGGGGAGGCGACTGAAATTCATTAAACTCCTGGAAGTTTCCGGAGATGTGGGCTTCCTTGGAGCTTGGGGCCGCAGTTCATTGTTAATGGAGTTACTGGGTTAAGTTCATCGTAATGTTTGACCTCCTGTTTAGGAGCCTGATGATGTGTGAAAGCCTCGGTGCCAAAGAGGAGTGATGGTGATGCAATTTTAGGGGCTAATGATTCTGCTGACCTAATGTCCTCATACAGCTGCTTTCTATTACTGTCGCTTAACTGGGACACGGTAGACTCAAGGGACTGACTCTGTAATGAGCTAGCTGTGCAATTATGGCAGCTACTGCAGGACACTGGAGCTAAATCTATCTCATTTTTGCTTCATCATCTATTTTTATATTATTCTGGCATAATGTGAACATTCCAAAAAATTTGAGTTTATTGCTCCTAGATAAAATGAATAGTGCTAATAGTGCTGCTGGACTATTGTGAGGCAGGGACGGTAAGGGAATTGTTTTATAGCTAGGTTTTCGTACTGTCCTCTTGCCTCAGCACTCTATAGCCTTACAAAATTATTGGCATGTGAAAAAAAAAAAGTCACCGGAGAACTTTTGTGTTTATATTTATATTCTAGTTAATTTCCTTCTTGCTAAGTTAAGAAAGTAATTAGGGAGCATTAATGTAATTTTTTACCAGAATCTGTGGAAAAGCTGTAGTGGCTCAACAGTTTACTTGAAAATGCTTTGTTTACCTTGAATTTCAGATATAGTTTATTGCAGTTACACTCTGGATTTTTCAAAAACTTCTACTAAATACGAAACCCTGGGTTTGGTTAACTTATGGAAATTGCAAGATTATCGTAGGTTATAATGCAGCAGTATCTGTGGATGTTTTGCTAAAGGTATGGATAAAGTAGGCTTAGGCTTACTTTTAAAAGGACGGATAACAAAGTCCATGCATTTTTACTACACACAGAAACTTGGTACTTTTTGTGGTGAACTTGCTATGCGCTGACATTTCTCTCATTACAAGAGTAATGGGATTTGTTCCCAATGTTAAAGAGAAACTGTTTGGCAAATTCTGTCCAGTCCAGGTTTCTTCATAAAGTGAGTTCAAGTTTCCAAGGGAAAACCATGTCACTTTCAAACTACTTCGTAACAGACACACAAATACACAGGGTATTTCACAAAGAACATTGTATATGTTAATTAAAACAAATGTTTAGGGGCTTGTTTTCCATTTATTTACTTATTGGGCAGAGTTTACTCAGATTTCCCTACAGAAATTTTAAAAAAAATACATGACTGAGACTTCATACATGAAGTGAATTATACATTTTGCATACTGATTTATATAGCAGATTTAGTTGAAAGATCTTAAACAGTTAGCCAATATTAACTGAGCATCACAAATACTATTACGAAGTAGTTAACGGCAGATATATTTTTCTCTAGCTGCTAAAATCATGGCCTGTATACTTACTGAGTTTCCATAAATTTGGCATAAGCTAACACTGTTGTCCATAGCAGTAAACGGAGCAAAATTTAATTAAAGATACATATCTATGAAATATGAGTCTTGATTCCACCTGTTCTCCATTCAGCATATTCCACCCATGTATGTCTTTAATATATTGGATTTTTTAATGGGTAGTCATGTGTGACAGCCATAGATAAAATACTATGTTTAGCCTTTTGGAAGACCCAGAGAGCTGGCCCTGCAGTATATTCAGGTAACTTCTCAAATGCATTTTCAGGAGCAAGTGCTGAAGAAAAGCATTTAACCAGTATGGCTTTTGTGGGGCTAGAGGACTTTGCTAGTTTTAAGTCAAGTTAGTTCCCTGCCCAGTTTGGTGTATACCCACACAACTGCTTATTCAAGCAGAATAATTATTTGGGCATTAAGAGAGAGCACGGAGTCACGGGAAAAATGGCCAAGGGCAGGAGGACAATGGGATAGCTACTTGCTGCAGCAGAGCTGCTTTATGATAGCGTAAAATGTCTGTGGGACTGTGTCCTGAAAGACAACACAGCCATGAATTGACTGGCTTCAGTGCTGAGCAGTTCAATTCAGCAGCAATCCTAGCTTTGGGCAAAACCTGAGGGCACTAATGAGCTTTAGTTGCTCTGATCAGCCTCACTTGCCCATGGCCCATCACCCCCAGTTGAGTTTGAGGTTCATGCACTTCTGTATATGTATGTGTGCCTGTGCATGTGTTTCATTAGCTGGCTTAATCTACAAATGACTTTTAAAATTAAACTTCAGCTTTTAAAAATATAGTTGTGTATTTTCATTGCCCAGGTGATAGTCCATCTGAGACTACACCAAAATTTCTGTTTTCTAGAGAGTCTCAATTTGGCCAGCTTGCTTACTGTTGAGAAGGGAGGAGTTGCTGTATATAGACCTCTTGAAGCCTTTAGTTTAAAAAAAAAAATAGTGCTTTAGTTTAGAGCTTTATCTGAGCATTAATCAGTACAGTAGTCAGAACACAAAAATCAGCCTACATGAGTTTACATTTCTGGATCGAGTTCCACCTTCCTGATACTCAGCCATTTTGGGGACCATTAAGGATTAGATTTATAACTGGATGTGCAGGGTTTCTTGGTAGTCTAAGGAACATGGAGGTAAAAGTGAATTTTAATTTGCTTTCCAGCATTGCTTTTAGAAAGCAAGGAGGTGGTAAATGAAAACTTAATGAATCATAACTGACTTAGCAAGAAGGTGATATCTCTTGCATGGATGTTTTTGTATGCTTATGGTAGCGATATTTAAATGTGTTAAAAGAACAATTTTGATTTATAGCTCTATTTATCATGATTACTTCACTGAATTTGGCTAGATACATTAGAATTTCATGTTTCATAGGTATAGTGCTTTAGGAAGCAAAGTATCCCAATATGGTTTTGCTTATTTTTTTAAATTTTGTCAGCACTGAAAGTGTCAGACTCTACACTGCGATATTACTAAAGGGATACCCTTGTTGGTTGGTTTATTTCCTTTTTTTTCCTGTTCTAGTGCTGTTGTCTATCATAGTGAACCAGTGATATTGCAGGTAATTGTCCACATAATGGAGTGCAGAGGTAGTGAAGAATACTCAGCGTAAGGGTTGTTTCTTTGCACACCTGTCACAAAATAGCTCCAACAGCTCAAATTCTGTTCAGTGGCATGGACTGTGAATCGCAATCAGAAATATGTTCTGAATCCCGAGGAGCCGGACTAGGGACTGCTCTAGGCAAGTGAAAAAGGGGAAAAACCAATGGGCAATCGATCTTACATCTGTCCCAACCACAGGTGAATTCAGAAATTAATACAAGGTTGCAGCACGGTGATTATCAAATTGTAATTTTTAAAACTGCCTAAGCTTAGTGAGACAAACCTTTAAAAGTAGTGTTTCACATTTGCTTAGATAAATGCCAAGCCATTCACAAAACCTTGTCAAATTTCTGCCCTTGATCTCCTTGTCAGTGCAAATCTTAATTAGTTATCTTGTAGGTGTGTTTGCTGCAGTAGTTTCAGGAGTACTTGAGCAGTGGAGGTATTGGTTAACAGTGAGAGAAAGTGACACAGTCTATTCCAGAATTGTTTGTTGGTCAGGTGTTTTATGCCCAAGAAATGAAACTCTGTCTCTAAAAAGAAATGTAACTTGACTCACTGTCTTCTATTTTCCTAACTTTCATGGCAGACTTTGAGTGAAACATGACCTGCACACTCAGCCATATGTTCCACTCATTGCTACACGAAAGTTCAATCGTACTGTAGCACGTGAATGATACTCATGTTTGTCTTCTAACAGCCCTGCAAAAACATGAGAGGTGGCTTATATACATCAAAAGCTGTATTCTAATAAAATTACTTTCTAAAATATCAGTCTGTTGAAGGAAACGGCTCTCAGGTCACTTTATTAACATCAGTGGTGGAAGAAAAAGAAATAAAACCAATTCCTCCTTGTCATTGTCAATTCCAGTCTTGTTAATTTTTTTTCTTCTAGGTTTATGTGTTTTCTTCATTCTCAAATCCTCTTTGCCTAATATTCCAAAAGAATTTCCAAAGCCCAAAGTACAGGACATGGTTTTCTTAGGCTTATTGTAAATGTTTATTTGCAGCATTTTTCTATTTTTAATCCTGCTTTGGAAGTAGATGATGTTCACAGTTAAGCTCAGAAAAGATGCTCACTGAACTGAAAGACCTTTGGTTGCAGCTCTTTCAACGAGTGCTCTTGTAACATAGCACATACGCATGCCTTATGTGAGTTTGAAACAAGGTGAGCTAAACAAGAGCAGGCAGTGAAGGACTTCCATGCGTTTTCTTTCCTGGACTAGGACTGAAATAACCCTTCTCTCATTGCATAGGAACCTAGGAAGGTGGAAAGATATTAAAGGTGAAAACTGTGGTTTTTAAAATGTACAGGATTCAGGTTGATGTGAGAAGCTGAAAAAATTAAGAAAATACCTTCTCTAGAAAAATGAGTAACACGGAAAAAGGGCTTCACATGTTAATGAGATGAGAGAGTTCAGTGAAATGGTTACTGATTTTCAAGCAAGTGATACATGAAAATCCTGGCTCATAATGTGTCCCTTTCAATTTTTTTCCTGCCTTTTTATCTTTGAGCTTTTACACAGGGAATTTCATATATATTTAATACAAAAATTCCATTAAATGAGCTTTTCAGGTTCATGTTCCAGGAGCTTTCTTCATTCAAGAAGGTTTCCTTTATTTCTTTGTGGTAAGGTGCTGGCTTGGGATACATAACAAATGGCAACTCTTTGGATACTAAATTTCAGAATGGCAAATACTGTCCTTTTAATAAATTCTGGAGAGTAGGAACTACGTATGCATGCAGCTAAAGATAAGACCTTTCTAAATGCTAAAAACAGTAAGCATAGTTTAAAAGACTTTACTGTATTTGCAGCGTTATCACCATATCTACGTTTTTGTCAGTATTCATGGGATTCCTTATGTAGAATAGGAATTTGTAAATCGATTGCAACTTTCACAAGTAGCAAAAAAGCCGGTTTTGAGGATGTTTTCTGTCAGTCATGTATGGCTTTTAGCACAAGAAAAACAAATTGCAGCTTCCCTGAGAAAGTGGCATAAACCCATGGGTGTTTTATGTCACAGAGGGATTATTGTGAGAAAGACAGGAACCCCTCACCCAAGCTACGATTTCTCTTGATGAAATTGCTGCATTCTTAACTAGTACGTATAATGTCAGGGAGGCAGCAAGAAACAGTAGAAGAACATCATACTTCATACAAATCATCGGTAAGAGCAATGGGCTATTGCAGGTAGGATCATCTGCAAAGGAAGCCACCAGCTTTATAAAGCAAGTTCAACTAGTTGTGACAGGCACATTGTCTACGCTGTAGTTCTTGCTCTCTGCTCCTCCCCTTGGCTTGTCCCCACTCCCTCCCTTCTGTAACAATTAGCTTATTATTGAGACATAATTATAGGTACTTCCTTACCCAGGATTGCCCGGGATGGGGATGAATAAATTTGGTTTATGTCTCAGGTGACTTGGCTACAGATCTCGGTGGGTGCTCTGCTTAAAGAGCTTGATATCTGGCAATACCTTCTCAGAGGATTTAATTGAGCATTCACACTGTGACACACAGACATTTTTTGCAAAAGCCTACAGCAAAAAATGACTTCCAAACTACTGTTCTTTGCCATATGCATTATACTACTCTTGCGTCTTCATTCACTGGCTTCTCAAACATGACAGAAGATAGAGCTGCTGGTCTAGAAATTATAAGTTTCAGGAACTAGGAGAGGGGGCTAGGGGTGAGGGGGAGGAAGAAATCAGTCATACAAATAGAATGGTAATTCACTGCATTAAGATACATAAACTTAAATAAAAATCTCTTAAAACTTTTAGATAATTGTCAGGTCTTCACAGACAAACAACAGTCAGCTCATTAATTTAATGAGTGTTATTTGACCTCTAATATTAAATTAATGTGTTTTACTGTTTATTAATTAAACATTAGTGTCAGGAATGTCATTATTTTAAATAGAAACACTCCATCTATGTCTCCATTTATATAGTGATGAGCATACTGTTGAAGATCATAGTCCCTCTGGTATGAGGATCATTTTACAGAGTGTTCAGAAATACCTCACTTTATGTTCATATCCCTGTGTCCAGCCTGGATACAGTACAGTTTTCTCAGCTGTATAGCTAGGGCTGGTGGAGTATTTCACCAACGTAACTCTGGTATGACTGCCTGGTAACCTGCCCTGCTGTACATGTGTCACCACGGTACTTCATTGCTCAAAATAATGCTTTTCTTAGTAGTGTCACTGTATTGAGTTATTTGTCATTTCATTTGATAATTTTTTATTAGTGTGCTTGGCGTAAGAATGTGCTAATGAAATTTGATAAAAGTGTAAAGCTGGGAGGAATTGCTAATATAGAAGAGACTGGTATGTTATCCAGGAAGAGATGGATGGTCTAGCAGATTGAAATAGAAGTAGTGAATTGATGTTAGTGATACCAAGTAAAAGGTCATGCTTCTAGGAACTAACTGGAATTCAACTGCTGAACAGGGATTTATCGGACAGTAACTTGGAGAAGAAGGATATGGGTATAGCATGTCCAGTGGTCCAGCTGACTGCTGGATGACTATAAAGCAACAGGAAGATATAGCTGTATAAAAGAGAAATACAGTCTTTGGACATATAAGGTGATTTATTAAAATAGAAGAGTATTTAATTATATTGCGAGTCATTCGTCAGTCCTTGGCTGGAATAGTTGCATTGCTCAGTTATTTTCACAATACTTTCATAGTTGATAGAGAGAGATAGGCACCGCTGGAAGATGGTTTGGAGCAGGATCTATGAGAGCTTCAGGAAACTCCACTCCAAATTTGGGTGTTTTAAGTTAAGCTAGGTTTTGGGTATATCCTCTACAATATATGTTTTTAGTCATTTACCTCCAAGAAAAATGTAATTAAATTGTAGAAAGTAGAGTGTAACTCTACTGAATTTATCAGTAGAAAGACCTTGTTGTGAGGGGACACTAATAGAGTGACATGTTAACCCTAATGGAATGCTAGCAGAGAATAGATGTGATTTTACGTAAGGTTCTTGTTGGAAAGGAGAAATAACTGCTAACGCTAAAGAATCATGATGAAGAGAAATAAAAAAAAAGGTGATAGGGTGTTTGTAAATAAATGGAATTTAAATAAGGTAAGTTCTGCTTGTGTGAGAGAAATTTTTGAACAGCCTTCAAAAATCCTATTAGTGACAAAAGATACACATTTCAAATGGAGCTGAATCTGTTTCTGAATCAGGTTAAATTAAATAACTGTTTGTGATTGCAGATACCTTGTTGTGATGTGACAGGAGTTCATTTCCATTCCTAAATTCCTTTGAAATAATTTTTTGATGAAACCGCAGATGTCTTCCATTGAACAGCAGCCCTGCACACAAATTGTCTTTTTTGCTATACAGGCTGAGCTCCACTCCATAAACTCTACGCTCTCCTTCCCCTCCCCTCAAACTGAGTCATGATTGTTCACTCCCTCTCCTACTCCTAAAAGCTAAGGAGATTTGGTGGTATCATTTAAAAGTGATTATTAACACCGATGTAAAGAAAGATCTTTTCTCATGTAGACAGTATTATAGCTAGATGTCAGTCTTAAATTTGAGGAGATTATTAAGGGTTTTTCAACCTAGTAAAGTGACAATATTGTCACATAAATTTCTAACAAAGATTTTTGTTTTACAAGCAGTTTAACAGCCTTCATAGGCTAATAACAGCATATTAACTTCACATGTGGTATTTGACCTATAATATTAAAGTATATCTGTGTCTATTTAAAGTGTTTGAGTTACAGGTAGTTCGATGTAAATGACAATTACGTCTGAACTGGATTTTGTGCAGATTTGTGATAGTAGTTGATTTAGTTATGGTTTGGTGTCTAAAGCTAGAGAGATACAAAGTTCAGTTTAATTCCTTGATTAGCAGAGAGAAATAGTTGCTGCAATTCCGTCGCTGTTCAGGAGACACGTATGTTTGTGCTAAGCACAGCCTTGGTTGTTGTAACTCAGAACTGGAACAGGGCCCGGCCTCTTCCCACAGGGGCCCCTGCAGCTCTCTTGCTGCCAAAACCAAAACCTGGAGACCTGCACCCCATAGAGTATGTCACTAGTGGGAAGAAGCTGGCAAACTGTTCTTTGTCACACTTTACACAGAATATGTTCTTCCAACTCTCTGTTGCTTCTAGCGCCATGAAACTAAGCTGCCTTGTTTTCAAAGCATATCCTAATAATTGTCTTGATGTGTTAGAATAGCTTATGATTGCATTACTCATCATTTCCATTCAGAAAAAAATGAAAAAATTAGTAAAAATAGGAAAATATTTTCCCAGTTCTGTTTTGGTATGTTTCCTGAAATTTTACCCAGTGTTCCTGAATATTACTGTACTCTTAATTTATACCTGGTTTTGCCTTCTGATGTGCGTGAGAGGTGAATAGTCTGCTCAGAGCGTGAAAGACAGTTCTCTTCAGTTCTGTTCCCTCAAGCTGCAACAACCAATTGATGTCAGTTACCTCAAAAGCAAATTAATCCCACTCCTGTTTTGTTGAATCAATACTAATGCATTTTTCCTGTAATTTTCAGGTTTTGACAACACTGGCTGCCAGCAAAGCTGAGGTAGGAAATCCTGTCTTATACTGGTGGAATGTTAAATAGCTGCCTGTAGTTTTGATAGTGGGGCTAGCTTTCTTACAATTTTTGGTGGAAAATTTAAGAGACTTCACTATGGCACTTGTGCTGCTTCTAGTGCTCAGTGAGCCAATCTTTGGAGTTCTTGTCTTGTTACAACAGTGTTTAAGCTGATAAAGTCCTCCTAGGGAAGTTTTATCATTATGTAGGTCTTTCTGAAGATTTCCATGGCATTGAAACCACATAGTTCATAGCTTTGTTAAGCATGTGTTATCATTTCCCACAAGCAGAAGGTGGCTATCTGACCTTTTCCCTATGCCCTTCCATTTTTCTACTTTGCTTCATGGTAAAGAAAGTATTGTATCTGCTCCAAAGTTGGTTCTGGTGGTTGGCTTGCATTCCTTCTGAGTCCGTATCTAGTGTGCCTCACTTGCCTGCCACTGTATGACATGAGCTATGTGAACAGACTGGGACGTGAAAGGGAAGTTTAGTTTTATGACAGAATGCTCCTAGCTGAATTCTTGTTAAATTCTGGAATGACGTTAACTGTATTGTATGTTGCCTACGCTGGGTACTTGACATTGCTATAGTTTAGATTGATCATTTTGGATTCGCATTTATTTTGTCAGATTTTCTGTTCATGTGTGAGTACTTTACATGGTCTTAATGGCTCTAGTGCTATTCTTAGAGGTGAAAATATGATGATTATTGGAGTATATTTTGAATAACTGATTGCTAAAGAAAAAATGGCAGTCCTTTGTGACCACTAACGTGTGTTATACTGCATTTGTCTCTTTTGAACATTGCTGTTGAGTAAGTCACTGCACTTTTAATAACTGACAGATCTTTCTATTCAGGGCACAGTTACTGACTCATTTAAATGTAACATCAATTGGATGCTCAGAGCATTTCTATATGAAACAGGTCTCAGACTCACAGTAGGGAATTTGTGATGTACTCCAAAGCTAATGTTTGACTATGACAAAATGTCTAGGTGACTCTAACTGCTGTAGTCAGATAAATTTTTAATATGAACCTTTGGTAAATTAAATTGCATTATTAAAGAGAATAGATAAACTGTGCAAGTTACTTTAAAGAACAAGGACACAAGTTCACTTGCACGCTGTAAAAGAATGACATTATTCATTTTTATTTAGATTAAGACTGTAATATTGGTGTTCAGTTTTGCTCGTCTGATTCAATTGCATACTTGGCTTGTCTCAAGAGTTTTCGGAGTAGGGGTTGTATCTGGTTTTTCACTGTTGCACTGTTTTAAATGCCTATTGCTGCTCTTATATCAGTAGAGTCCACTAAGAAATAGTCACTTTCAGTTTCTTGTTCTGTAATAGGATTTTTGGGGCCTTAGATTTGTCACTGTACAGGTACTACTATCAATTTTGCTCCCTTATAAAATCTATTTTCTCATTGATTTTTAAAATGTTCCCGTATACTTTTTTCTTTTGTGCATGTAAAATTCTAGAAATAATACAAGTTTCTGAGTTGGTCAGTTGTGTTTCTTTTTTTGTTAGTACTTTCACCATTTGAAAACCTTAAGAGAGTTAACACTTTTGGTTGTTTTTTAAAAAAGCTTACCAACTGGCCTTTGTGCTTCAGCCCATGGACCAGCTGACGTAGTAGGCACAAATCTGTGTGTAAGAGGTTGTCAGTAGATATTGTTTCTCCCATTCAAGAAAGTACTCAGAAGAAACATCCAGGGTCCCCACTACAGGGAAAATCCTAATCAAAGGTAAAGGATAATTAAGTGCTTTCCTGAATCAGGACAGTAGCAGTGTTTGTAAATAGTCCTACTGAATTCAGTGGAATAACTCAGAGGAATAACAATTAAAAAGAATAATAAGCATGCAGAACTGGTTGCTGAGTTTTTGAATTGGAGACAATTTTCAGCTTGAGGGAAATGATGACTTTGACATAATGGCAAACTTCCCAAGATTTCTTCCGGGGACCTACATAATGCACTGTATATTAGGCATAACACAGTACAGTTTTGGTGTATTTTGAGGCCAACACACCATAGTAAAATAACTGTTTGTGTGGATGACATAGAAGACATTTCCTCAGGTTTGAGAATAGTGGCTTCATGTTTTGACTGGTTGGTTGGTTGGTTTGTTTGTTTGTTTATTTTTATTTTTTTTTCTCTTTGATCTTCATGAACAGTTTGGAGAAAGATAGAAGCCAAAATAGCCTTATTCTGGCTTACCTTTGCGTCATGTCTTAACTCATCTGAGCTCCTTAGTTCTTTGCTACTGTATAGTGCTTGTGTCGCAAGATCTCCATCCTGCTTTTGAAAAAAAAAACCCTACATATGTTTGCTTTCTAAAAGCTTTTATTAGAACTGCTATTTGGTTGGGTTTGATCCAAGTAGTCTTGAAATTTGATTATTCCTCCTCTTCTTAGTTGACACAGCTGTGTTCCCTTACTGAATTTTGTATGAAGTCTGAATGACAGCTTAGCGTGTTTGTATCACTATTGAATGTTTTAGGAAGATACAAACAAGTTTGTGTGTTTTGTTTTTTTCAAAACGCTGGTTGCCACACACCAACTGCAGAGAAACAAATACATCTAGATGAAGCTGTCAAGTAATCCAAAGATCTTTCTTCCATCTTTTAACACAAAGGGGCAACAAATAGTGACAAAGTCAAAGCTATAGGCAGGAAAGCCTTCCATGAATAATTGCCAGATCTGCCTACACTGTGTCTTTTAGTGTCATGGTCTTGTAAATACGCAAATTAGAAGCATCTTAAAAAGGAATAACTTGTACATAGGTAGTCAAATATGAAGTTTCTTATCACAAATTACTCATCTCTTGCACAGTAAAACCCATCGTGTTAATGTCATTACAAAATGGGCCTGAGAGCAGTCTCAGATACAGCTATATGCTATATAAATTGCCATAACGTACACAATACTTTATACTAAAATTTTTATGTAGTTCCCTGGAGCAACACAGTTTGAAGAATGACTTTTTTCAGGTCTGCTAACTTTATCTAATACAGGTATATGGCAGTCTAGTCTTTTTATTGCTTTTCTGAACATACATTTGTCCCCTTCAAAAGACATCTCATTCAGTAAACTATGTGACTTTTTCCAGTGTCCTTCTTTCTAATTAGCTGTTAGTATAAATAATCTTTGTTGAGGAAAGTATCATTTCTTTTCCTCTTTCTGAAACAAAAGTTGTTACCAAAATAGAGAACAGAAAGCTGCTTATAATTCCTGTTTTGCTCTGCAACATTTGAATAAATGATACAGTGAGGTTCAAGGCCACCTTCTTGTGAGAAGTTAGAGGTCAGGCCTGATTGAAATACAAGTTTAGTATAACTGTGTGTGAGCTCTCTGCCTGCTTTTGTGTGAGGAAAGTCAAGGCAGCCTTTTTTTACTCTTATAAAAATAAGGCTGCCAATATGTCTCAATAAAACTGGAAATCAAAATCAGCTCAAAGCCAAGGAGGTTATTAAATCAGAGTTTAAGGAAAACCTCAGAATAGTAAGCAGGATATGGCTCTAATGGTAACAAAATTGTGACTGATTTATACTGCAATCCATAAGGTCCTTGTTTATCAGGAAATGTCATTGTTAAGCCCCCCACTTCCCTTACATGGAAGGGATAGGTCAGGCCTGGTGAGCAGCATGTTTCTGAAAAGGCCAGTAAATGTATTACACTTCAGTCAGCCTTTTGCTGCTCTGTGTGTGGGGTGGAGAGTGGAGAAAAATACTCTGACAGGACTGACAATTGTTTCAGTTATTTTTTGTTCATAAAATGTTTATGAAAAATCATATATGCTTGTGGTGCTGTGGAAATATGTTTGCATGAATGATGTGCGAGATGCATATGCAAGGTGTCTTAAGCAGATATGCTCTGCAAGCCATTCAGAGCATTTGTGCTTGCTGATATTATTGTCTGTTTGCATTACACTAATGCCTAGAGGCCCCAGATGGAATCCTCGTCTTTCAGGTTATGTACAGGTATGTGTTACACAGTATTTCAAAGGTCTTACGTGCTTATGTAGATAAGTCATTAAATGGCCAGAGCAAAACGAAGCAAGCCATGTAGCAGGTCAGCAGCAGAATCACGGGGTTGCCTTGCCAGTAGGACCATGCTATCTGTTTTTCCTAGTTTTAATGCCAATGTGAACTAACTCATTTTTGAAAAGGAGTCAGTAAAAGAGTGTGTGTAAACACATAGCAGAACTTTCTAAGAAAATATGTATCTACCAATATTGTTCTACTATTACTGTTTTGATAGTTTGCAGTGTGCTCTGTTCCTAGTAGACTTATAATTCTTTTTGCTAGTATATGAGTAATTTTTAAATCCTGTTGGCTGTCTGATTTATTTCTATGGGAAAACTATTATATCAATGGAGACTTTATTTGAGGAAACAGGAATACTTGGTTGGATGCTCTTAGGATAAATTGCAGTTGTTGTATTAAAAATCCATGGGAGGTAAAAACATGTAATTCAGTCTTCCTAGCCTCTGTGTCCTACTTTATTCTCCAAAGCACATTTAACATGCAAGGACCTAGCCTGCCATCACTCCAGGGTAAGTACGTGCTCAGGACAGAAGACGTTTCCATTTCTATTTTCAGATTGTTTTTTCAGAATGAATGAATAGATTATAGCCTCTCCCTTTTCTGATGCATCAATACTTTGCATCAGCCAGGCGTTTGATTGAACCTATGCATTGTTAATCCTATCCAGCTGTATATTCCCTCTTCCATAATAAGAGGAATGAGGCCTTGAGTAATCAATCATGATGACTGATAATTTGCTATTAGTATTTTTTTCATGTTCATATCTTTAATTTATTTAGAGCAAGATAATATTTGCATTTTAAAGAGCAGTAGCAGTTTCTATACAAGTGTAGCCTAATGCTTTCCATGTAGTTATAATGATGATTATTTTAAGAGTTTTACCATCTCTGTAGTTCGTAGCAGGACTTTAGAATTTATCAAGAGGATAATTATTACAGTAAGATGGTTGTTTTTGCTCGATCTGTTGAAATGCCTTCAAATTTGACTGAGTCATAAGCTGTCACAAATTGTGTATGAATAGGTATCACTAGTTTAAGAAAAAAAGATAATTGCAATCAATTGATAATTGTTTATTATATTACTACTAAGAATATTCATAAATTCAAGTGTAAATTCAAGAATTATGTGTCAGAGAAATTTTTTACTTTTCTAGTTTTTAGAACTGTACAGATACAACTGTGCAGAAGTTGTTATTTTGATGGTTACCCACAAGTAATTTCCACTGGAAAGTATTATACAAGTATATAAGCTGAGTAAAGGTCTGAACTCCCACTGAAAGGTGTCTACGGGTAATTCAGTGTCACATATAAATCCTGCGAAGCACCTACTGATGTCTTCAGATACCTAATAAACTCTTGATTGTCAGTGACGGGAACTCCCAGCTGTAGCAATTATCTTGACAAGTTAATATGGATATTCCAAATGTGGCAGAAAAGAAATTCATAGCACTGCATGCCTGGTAGGTGACATTTGAATGTGATTTGAGTGCATCCCCCTCTGAACACTTAAAATACCTGCCTTCATTAGTATTTGCTAGATTCCCCTCCAACTTTTATTACCAAGGGCAGAATCCTGACTACCTTTTATAGTTTTGATGTTTAACCACAATAGTTACATATATATGCATAAAAACTGTACAAAATGGATGGGAAAGAATTATAGAAAGTTTTCATCCATTTTTTACTTGAGTATGAATTTATAGGATCATGCTCCTTCAATATGAAGTCCTCTACAGTAATTTTAAGCTGTGCAGTGTGAGAGACAGTCTTGCTGTAGCTGCTACTGTAAAACCTAATTTGCTGCATAAAATATGAGAGCTATAGTGAAATATGAGCCTGGAGAGGAACTCTTTTGATCTTGAGTAGTCAAAAGGTTGGCATGTATAATGCTATGGAAATAAAAGATGTCAAAACTGTACGATATAATTTGTGGTTTGGGGACTACTTTACTCATAGAAGCAGAAGCTTCTACCATTGAAAAGCAAATAGTTCAACAAAAGATAACGAATGGAAATGAGAAACTTTCATAAAAAGCAAATATATTGAATCATGCAATACATCAGTTTAGACATAATCAGTTGACTAATTTACTGATTATGTATTATCAAAAAGAGCATTTGTAAAAGATAGGATTGCAACTTTATCTTTCATTTTGTATTTCTTTAAATGTGCTAGGTGTTAGCTGTCATCCAGTTTGCCAAAGACTTCGTCACGTAAATTGTCTTTACTCGCTTCCAGTGACAAAAGCTTGGGTCTTGTAAGCTCTTAAAAATGAGCTTTTTTCAGCTGTCCCAGTACAGTCGGAAAGTGTACCCAAGTGCTTCATGGTGCTTCTAGGAGAGTGATTGCAAAACAACATTGTAGTATTTGTTGACTAAAATCTTTATCGTTACTATACCACGCAGATTCTTCTGTGTGGCTCTGATTGCTGAGACTTCATCGCCTACACAGGTTTCAGACTAGGATTTTTGTTTTTAATGTTTGTATGAGAAATGGTCCATGGACTAAGTCAGTTACCTAAATTCGCTTTATTTAAAGATTACAGTCTTCCCTAATAAAGTCTCTGTCTCTGGAAACAGTCTCTTAATTGTATGCTTAGATTTTTATATAATTTTTTTTTAACAGCCTCTATTTTTCTTTTGAGGTCTGCTTTGTTAAGTTTTCCTAGGCTTCTCTTTTGTCCTTTTGTCACTCAAATGCTGCTCAGTCCCTTTGGTCAGGACTCTAAAGCTGTTTATGGAACATAGTGTGACATAAGTCTGGCTTTTTGTTCAGACTGGGATTTCATTGTACTTTGGGAAGTGTGCTATTAAAGGGGAAGCATTCTTATCCAGATATACACAACTTCTGACAAGGCTGTTTAGATTAATATAGACCAGTGTCCTGGTTTTGGCTGGGATAGAGTTAATTGTCTTCCTAGTAGCTGGTACAGTGCTGTGTTTTCAGTGTGGTATG
>JAVKLA010000061.1:4229303-4251425 GCA_034782735.1 Sagittarius serpentarius
TCCAGCATGGGTCCTTTCCACGGCAAGCAGTCCCTCAGGCACAGGCTGCTCCAGCGTGGGTCCCCCGCGGGGTCACAACTCCTGCCGGCAAACCTGCTCCGGCCTGGGCTCCTCTCTCCACGGGCTGCAGGTCCTGCCAGGAGCCTGCTCCGGCGCGGGCTTCCCACAGGGTCACAGCCTCCCTCGGGCACCCACCTGCTCCGGCGTGGGGTCCTCCCTGGGCTGCAGGGGGAGATCTGCTCCAGCGTGGACCTCCCCGGGCTGCAGGGGGACAGCCGGCCTCCCCAGGGTCTGCCCCAGGGGCTGCAGGGGGATCTCTGCTCCGATGCCCAGAGCATCTCCTCCCCCTCCTCCTTCACTGACCTTGGGGTCTGCGGAGATGTTTTCTTACATGTTCTTACATGTTCTCTCTCTCCGGGTGCAGCTTCTGAGCCCCAACACTTCTTTTTTTCTTCTCAAATATGTTACCCCAGAAGCGCTACCACCGTCGCTGATGGGCTCAGCCTTGGCCAGCGGCAGGTTTGTTCTCAAAGCCGGCTGGCATTGGCTGTGTCGGACACAGGGGAAGCTTCTAGCAACTTTTAAAGAAGCCACCCCTGTGGCCCCCCCGCTACCAAAACCTTGCCACGTAAACCCATTACACTGTCCATGCTGTGTCTCTACCTGAAAGAGGAAGAACCCAGAAGGAGTCCTTAAATTAACTAGTGACAAAATATGGTTTTCACAACACTACTAAAAAGCAAATATTACCAACTCCCTCGTCTTGTAGGTGGAGTAACTGAGAAGTTGCACAGTTGCTTTTGAAGGATCTAGAAATAGATCCCTGACCCCTGCATGGCAGGCATGAATCTCATGCACAAGCTGCAGGAGGGACGTGCTACATCAGTAATATGTTTGGCTATATTGGCTCTGATTTCCATCCAGAGATCCCATTCAAGGGAAGGAATCATAACTGTTAATATTCAGCTGCTGTCTGGTTACATTAACCACTTGCAAAATTTGTTTCATGGTTCCATCTTGCTGATTTTCTTCACAGTGGTTGAAGAATGCTGTCACTTATTTATGCCTTGTCTTTGAGCAGTTGAGGTCTGTGCAGTGACCGTAAAGATAGTGAATTTAAACCTTGTTAATCACAGTGTTTGTTGTCCATATGGTTCTTTTTTGTACAGTCAGTTTTACTTTATTCAATGTCACTTCCTAGATTCTCTTTTTAGTTCTAATATAGAATTGTAACATTGCATTTTAGAACAAAACATGCAAGCTTAGTCTGATATTTAGCTTTTGTTATTTAATCTTTTTCTCCTTGATTTGGATTTGAAGGTCTTTCTGTTCATGTTATTTCTGTAAGAGGAAAAAAACCAGTTCTGGCTATTTTTCTAGAACTTGCAATATTCAGAGAACATTTTTATTTTAAAACTTTTTGCTTATTATATGCTGTATAATATATTTTGCTAAAAGCACTTAAAACTTTTTTGCAAATAAAAAGCCTTCTCTATCTACAACTAAAACAACAAAACAATTTTGTCAGCATCTAAAATGCTGCTTTTATATTTGTTTATCTGACCTGTGCTGACCGTGTGTCCAGTATCTGACAGGGAAGGGGTGTGTATGTATATGCCATATACCTGTATATTTTTTTTTTTATATAGTTGACTAATTTGTTGCTAAGTTTCTTTGTGTCCTTTTAGTTTTACTGTTTAATACTGGGGGTATAGGGGAGGAATCCTTATCTTCTAAAACCAGTATATACTTCGGGTGGCTGCAAAGTGATCATGAATTATGGTGGTGGTGTGACAATGACGCTAGAGCCAGAATCTGCATCTACCTTTTTTTTTTTCTTTTTTTTTTTTTCTTTCTCCTGCCAACAGGGGAACTTAATTTTTTGCCTTTGCTTCATAGTATCAATGTGACTCTTGTGGAACAGCGAGTAAATCATGAAAGAAGACATGGGTGCATCTTATGCAGGATATGTGTTTTTAGGCCATAATATGCAGCTGAGAGTAGAATTAGTTTTTCCTTCTGATAGTCAGTCTCTTAAAACATTTACAGCCAGCAGAGAAATCTTAAAAACTCTTTTTATATCTTGATCAGTAATACAACACAGGCTAGTTCAGTGAATTTGACATAATATCGGTAGCACTCTCTGTTAGTACTAAAAGAGTACTTTAGACGTGTTTAAATTCAATATTCTGCTTTTAATATATTACACGTGTTAAGAATGTAAGTCACTAGTTTGAATTCTGGCAAGATAAGACAGTAGTTTCTGGCTGAAAGACAGTAGTTTGGTCACTATTTTGGGTCCAGACAGGTACACATGTTCATGCTTGCTGCTTGTAGTTACTATTAAAAGCAGAGGTTGTTGAACAGTCTCACTCTAATGCATATCCCCCTCCAGTTTTAGGAAAATGGTGTATTGTCAGGGCACAGCAGGGAACTTTGCATCACTACAGCTAGCACCATACCTAGTCTGTGAATAAGCTGACTTCATCTTCTTTTGCTATTGATCCATCAGCTTTCATGCAAGCACTAAATTCATCCTTAAAAAATAATTAGCTCTAGTGTCTTGGCAGAATTCCAAGTAGGCAGTTACATTCTGCCTGCTTAAAAATACCCCCTGTAGTTACAATTGGATAACTTGCAGTGACAGATGATTGTGTGTTTTGTGATATGTTTTCGGTGTGGCATTTTATCAGTGTGAAGTCTGCTGTAATGCTGCAAATACCTCTCACTCTGCAAGAACCTATTGACCAGGATGGCTTATTAGCATGACAAAGAAAAGTGTCTATGGAAAGTATTTCCCCAATATTTTGAAGACAAAAGAAGAAAGATTTAGATGTTCCTTCTATACTTCAAAATTTTGAAGGCAGTATCTATAATGTACCTTTAGGCTTATGTGCATTGATACAGAAGAGGAAAACAAAACTGAACCTCGCTTGTTTTGTAGAACTCACTTAATTATGAACCCAGGACTGACACTTAAAATGGTTGAGAAAACAGAGGGAAGATACTGATTTTGTTTGTTGACTGTAGTGCTTTGGATTCAATTTGATGTTGGATTATTTCAGAAACATTGTTTAATAGAAGAAAAAATAGATATGGATTAAAATATTTATTTGGTTATGCTTCCCTTTCCAAGGATAGTAAACACTTGAAAGCTTGTCGTCTTGTCTTTTGCTTTTCCTTTTTTTTGACAGATAAAATGCAATTTTTAGTATCTAAATAACTTGTATCTGGTATTAAATAGTTTGAAAGGACCAGGAGAGAATTTAGATTTGTATATATTTGATGAAGCACTAGGTGATTAAAAAAAAACCTTAAGTAGGGGAAGATGAAATTCCTATCTCCTTCCACAGTTGAAGACCAAAGCTACATTTTGATAATGAAAATAATCTGACTGAACAGGTCTGATATATTTTCTGATTATTTAAGTTTTGTGATCTTTATCTTGGTGAAAGAGGTGAAAGGGAATTTTCACATTTCATGGGC
Organism: Sagittarius serpentarius; assembly: GCA_034782735.1. NCBI lineage: Eukaryota > Metazoa > Chordata > Aves > Accipitriformes > Sagittariidae > Sagittarius > Sagittarius serpentarius. Next base: position 4,232,790 of record JAVKLA010000061.1, read on the forward strand.
TTGCTCTTCATTATTGATACAGATACTCAAAAAAGCAGACATGGTCTAGACATCAAGTCCTTGCAATTATATACTGTTAATGGACCATTTTAGGAGAACAAGATAGAAGAAACAAATGAGGTTAGGAGCCGGTCTGAGGGTTTTTTCTCCCCTTCTGTTTTGTCTTCCGGTAATGGAAAAACAAGCCTCTTCTTAGGAGTTCCCTTTATGATGTGAAAATGGCATCTCTGACACGAGTTGCAGAGAGCTAGCAAACCTTGCAAATTGAAATATGAAGAACTAATAATTCTAGTCTTTCCAGCTCAGGAGTTTGAGAGTTAAGAGTCAGTCCTTTCCTAATCATGAAATTGACTTAAAATTTCATAAATATTTTTTAAAGGAGTTTCTTCTTCCTTCTATATGCAGAGTTTTTAGGAGATTGTAGTAGAATTTTTAGGCAGTTCTTGTTTCATATCTATGTCTCTTCTGTCTGAAATACAAGGGATCAACATTGCAGTTATATTACAGAGACTTGGGCAGCTTCACACTTTATGAAGAGCATAAAATAAATGATCTTACTGATATTATTAATTATGGCAAGAATATTCTGCTGAACAAGGGGGAAATATGCTGCTGAAAAGTTTTGTTTAATCTTCTAGCATTCTTAATTTGGACAAGGTTGTATAGCTCTTAGAAACAAACTTCAGAACAATTTTGAGAATAACACAGTAGCTCAGATGGTTAATGTACGTTTAGGGATTCAGTTATTGCCTTTGCCTTTACTTCTCTTTTTCAGTTCTCTTTTATCTTTTCTTCTGTCTTTAAGCAGTAAAACCTGTCAGTCTGGAAATTGTAGAGGCAGTTCTATCACACATCATCTATTTTCAAATTGAGTATTATTTAGGAAATTATCAGAGTAGCTGCTTTTTATTTCTTATGTGGATCTTCAGTATAAATTCCCATGTACTTTAAAAAAGCAAACACTGGGAATATGCACTCATTTAAGTTTCATCCCAAGTAGTTTTACTGGTTTTGCTACATCTGATTATGCATGCTTGTGATAATTTAATTAACAGTACCTCCATTTAGCATAACTGGTGCAGCTTTAATAATGTGATCTAATGCCGGAGTAATAGTAATTCATTCAACATGTGTTTTGGATTTGAAGTAACAATTTCTGTGTCTTTCCTTTTTCTGAACATTAGCCTGATCATTCCAAGTTAAACAAGCAGGAAAAAAACCTGAAGCCAGTTCTGGTTTTGATATGGTTTTCTTTTTGCAAGATGTGATTTATTATGCTTTTTCTGCCCATAGTAATGTCTTTGATTGAATTTCAATTTAATTTCAGAATAGAGAAAGTTGTGGTTACCTCTTGCTATGGGTATTTTTTGTTGTCTTGCTCATATCCTGTGCACTCTAGGACCTAAAATAGCTTAACCTATGTGTATGTAGCCATTTTCTCTCTTGGCATATTTGCTTTGCCAGTTTTTCCTTTTCTTTGGATGTCTTTCCATAAATTCAGCCTGTATAGAGAGCTTTCCTACTACACAGTTTATAGATCTCGGACCAAATTTGAAGGACAGCAATTAGAAATACGTTACTTCAATGGCATCTCTAAAATTGCTGAGAAGCTGTTGAGAAGCAATAGAGGCAAAATTATTCTTTGTGCCATTTGTTTGCAAATTCACATTTCAGTATCGGACTTATCGGTGATAAGTTTCTGTAATCTCTGGGTTTTGTAGTGATGTATGGAAAGGATTAATGATGGCTTGATTTTCAGACCTCAGCTGGAATTCCAGGCCTTTGTAAAGAAGAATAAAAAACTGGCAACAGTCTACATTTACGGCAAAGTAGGAAATTCTTACCTGAAGATACTGGGATGTTGAACCTGATGCTGACCAGCAATGCTAATTTCAAGAGAGTTACTTTCTTTACTTTGGGAAGGTAAAGAGGTCTGTAGTCTTGAACAAACATTGTTTTCTCTGTAAGTTCAGAAACATTTTTCTGCAGCACTGGAAGTCTTCAACTAAGCAGATATTTTCCTCAAAATAAGTAGTAGTACTGACTGACTGCATATGAAACTCAGAGTGTCTCTCTCACTATAAAGTTTACTTTGCTGCAGTATTAATGTGTTACAAACTCCCTTCAAGTATTACTCATTCTATGTAGTATCCAGACTTCTCAAAGCTCCTTTGTACTTTCCACTTTCACTGATTGCAATTTTCTGAAGAACCACTAGGTTGCCCTCAAGATACTTTCTTTTGAACTATTAAGGGGCTTAGTACCCTCTTCGTGGCTATCCGTGTGGTTCCATTGTGGGCTGCTATTGAGAATGGAATTGGGTTGAGTTTGTGTTTCTCGTGGATGGGTCGTCCATAAGAATGGCTACAAAACCATCTGTAGGGATGAAATGTTGATGAAACTATGCTGAAATCACCTGTTGAAATTAAACCTTAATGCATCCATCAGGTTTTTCATCAGTCTGCTTCCCAAAGCTAAACTTACGACATGAGAAGCAAAAGCTGCAGAACTCTGAATATCTTAAGAGTCTTGCTTTCTTACTTAAGATCAGATTGTCCTCATGCCTCTTTATGGTGATATCAGGTGCTTTGAGAAATTAAGAACTCTTATTTTGCATAATTTCAAACTGGATCATACCAAAAATTACTTTTTTTTCTGCTTGCTATCAATAGATCAATTATGTCTTCACTGTAAGTTTCAAGTTACACTGTGCCAAGGCAGAGTATGTGATGGCAGCTTTGGAAGGCATACAGTCTATGGTATCTGTAGGTCTGCCACTTAAAGTGATACCTATTCCTTCTTCAGTAGCATGCATTTGACATGTTAGTTGTCTTGGAGGGAGTTGGAGAGGGCTGAAAACTCTCCATTCCTGATTTGCAAGGACCATAATGCTTTATGTATGCTATTGATGGATTCATGCCTATGTTTTCTCAAAAACAGAAGAGGTTTTTTTTACAGCAGAACAACAGTGACTCATCCGTGGATTCTAACTGTGGTCTCTACTACTTTATTGCTTCTTCTCATTTCTGGGGTACCTCAGAAACATTGCCTTTTGCAGTGAAGGATGAGAGTGGGCTGTCTATCTTGTCATTTGTTCTTCTTCTGTACACAGACTTGGAGTAACTGTGCATTCTTAAGACTGCTGTTGCCATTCTGATATAGCAAGATGCATGCATACCTAGTGTGGAATCTGTTTCGATTATATGATTCAGAAGCAGCATGGTTATTGCTGGTTAAGCACTTGTCAAGACTGAGTTTTGGTCGGTGAAATACTGACTACCTGCTCCTGTTATAAAACCTCTGCTGTGGAGCTCGCTTCAGCTTTAGAGATTGATTCAGAGTGAAAAAGACATGCCAGCACCATGGGCTTTCCAGAAAACCTTTGCTTCTGCTTACCCTTCAGAAAGTCAATTTTTAAAATCCTAAAGTAATACATTAATTGCATGAGTCCTATTGAAAACTTGGAAAACCATTGTGACATGCAAATTGGTGATTTTTCTTTTTTTTTAATCGAAAGATGACAAAGTAGGGAATATCAATTGAGAGTAAACTATATATGACTCAAAAGTAATAGTGAGTGCTAACTAGGAATTCTAACTCCTAAGAAGACACTCGCCCATAGATATGGATCAAATTTGTGCTAGATTTTGAGACAACATTGTTTAAAATAGAATTAAATTCCTTATCAGTCACATGTTTGGTTTTCTTTTCACTTATGCTAGTAGAAATTTACAGTAACTCCACTGATACAAGCAAAGTTCCTACTGGTGCAAAACTACAGAAAGTGAGAAACATCTGGAGTCTGAGACCTTTTAGGTAAAGCCTTCTGGAGAAATCACAAGAGTCACTTACATAATGGAAACATCCTCTAATTTTTACTGTGCCTTTTTCCCTTGTTGCCACACATTTCTGTTGCCAGGGTAACCAATCATGAATTGTTCATAGTAAGTGACCTTGTCATTGCTTTTATATACGCCATGAGTTATTGTGCAAAGGATATTTATAGAATTATAGAGGTGATTGTGACTGCCTGAAGACAAGCAGGTTTTGTTTCATTTAATTTTTTTCTGTAGAATAGGAGGGTAAAAACCATGAGAGGAAAATACTAACATTTGCCTGCAGAATAAATCTTGCTATTATTCAGATAGGGACAAATACAGCTAATAAGTCATAAGGCAGCTGATGAAAAGTGGTCAGCTCAGCCTCCTGTCTGCAGTGTTTTCATTTGATACTCTTCTGGACTTAGATTCAGATTTACTTTTCTGTGATTGATATTTTTAGAGAGTTCTTTTAAACTATGTAAAAAAAGAGTGCATGATGCACTCTTTAAAAAAAAAAACCCAACAAAAACCCAAAACCAAAATCAAAACATAAACAACAAAAACAACAAACTTGTTTTCTCAGCTATTATGAATGGCAGGAGCTACTGCTTATTCTCTTTGTCCTGACATACTGGACAGAAGTTAATTAAAATAAAACTGTACCAATATTTTAAATACAGTGATAATAAAAAGATAAATGGATAATGCTGGCTCAAATAGGAAAATAATACAAAGTGTCTGAGAGCCACAGGCGGCTTCCTAGCCATTTTGTGCATTCAAGAATTAAAAAGGATTTTACTACATCATCACCGTGGTAATTCTCTTCAAAGTTGTGTTGTAACTATTACTTTAATCTGGAAAAAGGTGTGGTAAGATCTTTGGGATTCAAGGTATAATTCTGACATAAAGATGAGGTTCATGTTTGCCATATAGTTTTAATTCTGGTGCAGCTGGGCATTAGAGCTGGGCCTATCCGCACACACTTAAGTCGTCATTTCCTGCGTGGTCCGGGAATTGCCAGCTGGTTTCCACACAGAGGAAACAGTGGCTGGCTGGAGACAGTGTGTGGGCTGGAGACCACTGGGACGGGATGACTGAACCCACATGGCCACCTTTACAGCAAGCCTTCGCTACTTGTTAGAAGAACTCAGGTGAGGAATTTGGACAGCCCCACACAGCTTCTGCTGTGCATATAGACCAGTTAATAGGCACTACCTGCATGCTGAAGTTGTGTTGATTAATTCCTTGGGCAGAGCATGTGGCAGTCTCGGAAACCCCCATATGTTATTCCCGCTGTAGAATTTACCACACTATAAACAGATACTTTTAAATAGCCACTGGAAACTCTTCTTGCAGATGCAGGAATGGTCCTAAAAGTGAGTTACAGTAATTGGGAGGTGTTTTGTACATAGTTTAAGCTAAGTAATAGCAATAGGTCATTCAAATGCTGGAATACTCCTGTTGGACCACAGCTGGATTGTAAGAATTCAGCAAAACAAAAGCTCAGGCAGTCTCATGTGATCCACCTGAAGATGCCATTGCAAGGACCCTTGTGATGGAGATACTCATCCTCAACTGAGCAGCAGCTGACCATCCTGTTCCAGAGATTCAATTCCCCACATGAACACTATGCAAAAGATCCCAATATCTTAATTATTGTGTGTTTCTTTTAAGCAAACAGTGTGCCCATGAGTGTCTTTGTAGCAAAAGAAACAGACTTATTTCCATTTAGCAGCTAGGTGGAATTTCATGATCAACTAATGATGTCTTGAAACATCTGTCATGCCTTTGGAATTACCTGTTGATAACAAAGTGGATATACTTTATGAATTACATATTGAGTTAACGTCAGATGAGTTAGTGGTGCAGCAATGAGTCCATCAGTAGAAGAGCTCTTACCCAATACTTTACATAATGCAAGAAAACAGTAAGTAAAAATAGAGAGGAGGTTGCCCTGTGAATTTTGTATGCTAAATATCAAGTGCTCGATTGGACTAAATGGCATAGCAGTACAACACTGAGCAATTTAAACTTGTTTTTAAATGGCTGGGAATGGTAAACTCATGGGAAGGATGAGTAGTCTAATGTGCCCTCCCATTCATTATCCACTTACAATGTTCTTTTTTTCCCTCCTGTCATAGTTATGTTATAATAAGACTAAGCCTACCAGCCTGACACTAAGTATATACAAAGAACTAGCACTTTGTTTGTATGTAGTTCCACTTAATTTGCCATTAAGCTAGTCTGATTTTGTGCAAATACTACTATGCTTATAGTTAGTGTATCAAGCCACTCTGTTTTGGTGTTTCCACAATTCATTGCTTCCTGAAGATGTGGTCCATGATGTAGGTATAACTACAGCAACCATAAGCTAAATAAGTATTGGATCTTTGGACAGAATGGTCTAGGTTTTTTTCTTTATTTTGCCCAAGTGGGGGTAAGGATAGGTGACAGAAACCAGGTACTTCGGATAAACTTAAAGGCCCTTAGACTTCTTGCTTTAAAAAGGTATTTACAAGTAGTATCAGATCTGTAGGCTTTCTTTGCGTCCACCTGGGCATCCTCTGATCTTTAATTTGTGTTTACATACTAACTTGGAAAGACCGCTTATTTTGCTCCACATTTCTTCTTGTCTGAAGAATAAAAGTAATTCTGAAGATCTTTCAGTTTGTTTGTTATCAATAGGATTGCAGCTTTGAATTCATTTTTCTTGTCTGGTATGCTTGCACATCCTGAATAAACTTTGTTAAAGCAAGCAAGTTAGCATTCTGTTGCCATCCACTGGAGTAAGTGGTCTTGTTTACGTTTGAGTATTTTAAGTAAGGCTTAAATATATAGTATTAAAACTCTGTGAATGGTTTTGAGAAAATCAGTTATTATCCATTTGCTTGAGGGATTTGCTTGAAGTGCGGTGGTCAGAAACAGTATGTTAAATAAGATAATGTGCAGAAGAGATCTGCATTTATGGGTAGAGTTCTGGTGCAATGAAAAAACCCACAGGGCATCAGCTTCTTCTGCTGTGTGGGGAAAAAGGTCCTTTTTATACATTAGTATGTTGGTCTGGGTAGACTGTATTTTGCAGTCACAGAACGTGCCTAGATCGCGGTGTGGAAAGCACATTGAGCAGTCTGGACACTGGAAAAAGTCTGTCTAAGCATTTATTCGTGCTTAGTCCAGAACTGTGATATAGGTAAGTTCTTACAAATTAGTCAGTTGATTCACTTGGTGATGGCAGCTCCCACAGATTTGGATTGCAGGAAAGATCGTCACTCAGGGAATCAAATAGCTGATCAGTCTACTCACCAGTGGGTGCTTTAAGGAGGTGGAGTGAAGATAAATAACAATTGCAGCTTACTGTGGGACTCTAAAGCATAAATACAGTGACAAGAAATGTCATCAGTTATCATGCATGTGTGACTTTACAATCCAGGACTATAGAATACATAAAATTTACTTTAGGAACTGCTAGAAGTTAGCAAAGCTATAGTTAAGTGAGGTTGATCAGATCTGCACATCACTTGTTTATTGATGTGCTTGTGTCAGAACATTTTCTTTTGCACTCTTTTCATTCTTCATATGCTATTCAATAGCCATCCCATTTCCTATTCAGGTAAGGGCTCTATAGAAAATTAGGATCTGCTCTGTGACTGGGATTTGTAGGTGGATCTCCAATGCTGATAGTATTTTTTCAAATCCATGAGTTCCTGTCATGAAAGTAAATGCTTTTAATGAAAGACATTAGTGGAAAAGGGAGCATCAGGAAATAATCAAAAAACCAGAAGGGAATATTTGAAAATACTTTTTGTATTCTCTCATGCTTCTTTTAAGTAGATCGGATGGGATTTCTCAGAGCAATCAGGTTGACTAATAACGGCAATCTTAAATTGCATATAACGTCAGTGACTGCATTGTCAAGAACGATCTGGTCAGTTCCAAAATGCAGACTGCCCCCTGCAATTCTACATAAACGTGTAAGTTCATTCATTTGCACATCTGCAGATCTTTCTTCTTAAAGACACTTAAAGTGTCTTTTCTAGTAAAGGCTTAAGAGTGATTAACCCCACAGGATTTGAAAAATCATAAAAGGGCTATTCAGTTGAAAATTACATACGGTTCTTTTAAAATACGTAATAGGATTTTTGAAGTCCTCAGTAGAAATGAGTTGCATGCAGAACTTCGAGTCACTTCTTCACAGGCCAGGTTAGTTCGTCATATTTGTTTATGCTTAACAGGAATGTTTGTTTGAAAGTGAACAGTAGTTAGAACAATCAGGCAGATCAATAAAAACTACTGCCTTTATGGAAAATACCTATTTGGCATTTGGGAAGAAGCAAAGTGCTACTACTGAAAAGCCCTCTGAAGCTCTAGAAAAGAGACATCATTTGAACGAACATCTGCATGCTATGGAAAAAAAAAAAGCTTTTTTTTTTTTTTTTTAGTTGTAAAGGATTTTTCTGAATTTATTAAAGGTCTTTTAAATAAGCTATGGTAAGTTAACATGGATGAATGAATAGTTACTTGACATTGTTTTTCACACTTAATGCTTTGCTGTATCTTATCATGGTTAGAGGAATGTAGATTCTATATAGGAATTTACATCTACATGCTCAAATATATTGTATTATAATGTAGATATAATCTGCAGTGTCACGAAAATTGTTGGTAATCAAGCGATGATATGTCATTGTCACTGTAAAATACAAACCTATATGGGATTTTATCTGTTGCTAAATTATTCAGTATGCTTTGTCTCAGTATATTTTATGTGTAAGTAAAATTTTGTAAGAAAAACATTGAGGGGTAGCATTCATATAGTAGGTCACAATTGTGAATTTTATTGTCTTCGAGATATATATATTCCGAAGTCTTTCAAAGAATGTTAATGTTGCTTTCATAGCTACTATTGTGCATTAATTCTTAGGCTTTTTCTTCCATTTCAGTCCCATTTTGTCATTTTTATGCGTTTGTCTTTGGGTCATAAATTGTCTGCAAGTCTTCATCTCTTGCTTTATTCTGCAATTCCCTGTCCTTTTTGTTCACATTGTTTGGGCTACATCTGGAGTTCAGGATCTCAAATTTCAGTTTGATTTTCCTGATACCCCACCTGTAACCTTTCTGGTTTGCAAAACACTGTGTTTCACATTTAGGATGTGAGGATTACACTAACAGTCTGGATTCCCTGTTTAGCTATCTCTTTTTTAACTCAGAAGTACTTTTAAATATCTTCCAGTTTCTGCAAATCGCCAGCATAACATAGTGAGCCTGGACTTGAATAGAGTATGTGCACAAAATGTATATATTTATCTGCATTTGTTGAACCCAACTTTTTGCATGATCATACAAATTTTGCATGATCATACAAATTACTATTTTTCAGGGAAAAATATAAAAATAGTAAACAGTGTACGTATACACTATATCTTATGAATGAATTGGGTAGAAAATGTATTACTGCTTTCCAACACATTCAGTCTTGGGTATTCTGTCTAGAAAGTTTTAACTATTGAGGTGTAACATAGGGGTTAAAAATGGAAGAGAGAAATTCAAAACGAGGATGGTACAAACTCATCTTCTCTGTTAGAATGGAACAGTTTGTCTGGATCGTTCAAAGACATCCTTGGCATCCAGCACAAGGCAGTCCATTCCCTGTCCTCCTGTTCTGCATTCAGAAGGTACAGATGCGGGTAAGGATTGAAGACTAAAGAAGTTCTGAGGTACTAAGGTACTTTATGGCACTAAGTACTAAGGTACTACGGTACTAGTACTAAAGTACTAAGGTACTTTAGGGGGGTGTGGGGGAAGCCACATTAATGCTTTAACGCCACATTAATTCCTTATGGACTATGTCCTACTTATCATTACTGATAACTACTCCAGGTGCAGGTGTATGCAGAGGTATCTAGATATCTTCCAGTTTGTATCTTAGCTTGTATACCGCTGCACTTCTCTGCTATCACCATTTGGCATAAATGAATTATAATGCCACCTCATTGGCACAGTATATTTGCAACAGTGCGTGTTCCCTCCATGCAGGAGGGTGGGTTGGTACCCCTCTACCTACCCTCGCTTGGCTGCCCACTTCCTGGTTGTTGGTATTGAAATAGGAAACAGAAAACTGCTAAATTTGGCACTGCTTCTGAAAAAAATGTTCTCCATTATCAGACAAGCTGCCTGGGACACTGGTCTAACTTAGCCACACTTGAATTTTCTTTGGTCATTGCTGTATGGTTACCTGTTTGATAGTTGGCATTATCTGAATGTCGATGGTTCATAAATAAAATATGGTGGCGTCCTAATATCTGAAATGTTTGTAGCTAATCAGAGCATTGCTAACCGCAATCAAACTCTGTTTTCTAAACTTGTGAAATTATTTTCTGATACTGAATTTATTGTAGTTATTAAAAGAAAGTTGTAATCTTTCTCACTCTAACACTGGAGTATCTCAATTCTCTTCCAGTCATTTGTTGCTATTATAAATTTAAACTGAGTATTAGTAATCTTCTGTACAGGCAGATGCTCTGGCTCATGTTCATTCAAATTCTAGCTCCAGACTTACAAGTAAGAAATGAGACTTAGGAGTCTCTCTCGAGATTTCTGAAAGAATATACAGTATGGTTTAACCTGTCAGGTCATTGGATGACACGGCTGTTTCACACTGATAAAGGTGTATGAGTGGTGTGTAAGAATGAAATTTCACTCTTAAAAATGATTGCTTAACTGCAAGACCTTCAGCTACTTAAAATACTGTTTCTGAATTAGTCAGTGGTAATGGTAGTTGTGAAGCCTGGTGTAGCACCGCGTGCACACTCTGTTCTGCAATGATAGTGCACTTCCTTTTGCCTCGGTAGTGATATTGAAGCAAATGAAAGCACACACACTCATTTTCTTGACTCTGCTATGTTGCATGGTACTTTATATCCTACTTTATTTAGTTACAGGATCAAATGACTCATGTCTGAGTTGAAAGGAGTGAAATTGCTGATTTCTATAGGCTAAATGACAAACATGCAGATTAGGAGGGTACACTTACAACTCATGCTCCATAGGTACCTACAATTCTTTTCAAGGTGGTCAAAATGATATGTATCTATATAAATGCTAAGCAGTTTTTCTGAACCCGTGTTTATCTTTGAAAGCAGCTTTGAAAGTTGCTGAATCTATTTCAGAATTGCAGAAGGTTCTGTTTAAAAGCTTGACTAGTTTTTTCAGCTATATGTCCGTTTAACCAAAGATACAACTTCAACCTAGAAGCCTCTTTTAATCTTAACCCCCATCAAAATAAGAATCAGGTACCCTAGTGTTCAGGAGGTATTATAAATAATTGGTATCTAAAATTGGTGGTGACTTGTTTGTTTTGTTATACTGTAATAACAGCAAGAAACTTTTAAGAAATAGCTTAATAAATGTGCAGGCAACAAAGAATCTAGTCAGACTACCTCATTTTTCTCTGAAAAATTTATTCGTAACTGCTGTAGTGTTAAGGTTTGGCTCAGCAGACAAACATTTGTGTTGTCTTTGGCATGTCTGTAAACGCCTTAAATTTTCTTAGGCATTTAACTTGGGTTACACTTCAGTTCTCCTAAATAATTAATTTTATGAAACACTTGCTCTTTTTATTTCAAGGTATGAAATATGTGACTCGTTTCTTCAACAAAAAATGTGTACCTCTTGAGAATGCTTTTGAGAAATTGAGAATTTAATTGTAGGTGCCTATTCTGTGCTTTAAAAATATTCCCATCTTTGCGTGGGAATTTTGTTTCCTAGTCTGGTGTATTTAGGACAAGCTAATCGAAACATAATCATTAGACTTCTAGAATGTTTTTGATAATGAGTCCCAAAGAGTCTTTGTGACTACACCATACCAAGGTAAGGAAATACTAGCAGCTTTTTCTGGATGATGATTAGATAAACTTTTTGTCTGTTCTCTTTTTTGTTGGTTTGGTTTGTGCAGTGTTTTTTTGGTGGTGGTTTTTTTGTTTTGTTTTGTTTTGGTGGGTGGTGGTTTTGGGGTTTGTTTTGTTTTTTTTTTTTGTTACTACTTTGCTTTCTCCTAGCTAGACTGTATTTTAGTCCTGTTTTGCTGTCTTTTAATTTCTGTAGGTTCAGGCACTTACAGGAGATCCAAAGGAGCTTTTTAGGTAGCTCTGTTATTTATTACTTTTGGGTCAATCAGGCCCTGATCATACAAGTACATCTGTGATTTATTTTTACATGCAGGAGTAGTCTCAGTTTGGTTAAAACGAGTTTGCAGAATGAGGGTCTGTAATTTTCTACAAACACTGGCTCTGGTATGCCCTTTTTCAGAATTAAGATCATCATTGTAAATCTGGATGGCAATAGCTAAACTTCCATGTGATACGCATGTGTGGAAACTTTAGGTCTTGAGATAACATAAGGACTCTCTGTAAGTTGCCTCTTTTAACCAGCCACTTCAGTATCTGTAATAAAACCCTTCATTTTACTTGACTCAACTTGATGATAAAAAGTTTTGTTTTTTCACTCTTTCCCCCTTCCCCTGAGGAAATAGCTGAGCCTACTTTTCTAATAACTGAAACTGTTGGCTTTTAATAATTAGCTTGAAATACCTCCAGGAACATTATTTGGCTGACTTCAAGGCAGCTCCTAAAATGCTTAATGCTTTTGAAAGTCAAATTAAAGGTTTATTTCATTTAAGTTGTATAGCTGGATAAGATTGAACAAAGTGCCTTACTTGCACATCACAATCTATGTGAAATGGTTTTCTGATCGTCTTCATGCATATCTAAAATACACCTCCAATTTCTTTTCAGGATCGCAGCTTATTCAGCTTTTACTATAATGGTTCATTAGCCTCCTAGGCTTTTTCTTAAGAGTTGCAGTCAATTTCCCATCTTTGCTGTTTTACATTAAATCACTTCGATTTCCTAAATGTAGTAAGGGGAGAGAACAAGCAAGAATCACGGAAAGAGGGGTTATTCAGTGTGGTACATCATTTCTGCTTCACAGCATACTTCCGATATTGCAAGTTTTTTTGCCCCTGGCTGCAACTCTGCTCAATTTATCAAGTATTCCCAATTCTTAGAATTATTTAAGTATATACTGCTGATATCACTTCTTGTTGGTGCTCATTGTTGTGAGATCAATGGGACTTTACATGTACGTAGAGCCAAGAAAGGGTTTAAATCTTCATCTCACTGGAGCATGTTGCAGTGTTCCACTCTAAATCTCTTTGAAAAGCTGATAGTTACTCATTCAAATACTTCCACTGAATGTAACTGAAATGAAAATATATCTGTAGTGTGTGTGTGTGTGTGTATATATACACACATATATATATATATATGTAGTATTCGAACATGCTTTCTAGCCCCTTTGGAGATCTGCTGTGTGGTGTTTTGGCTGTGGTTGCAGATGCAGATGGTTTGAATTTCTTTCTGTCCGGTCACGTACATGGTTCAGGCTTTTCTGGTAACTCTCCATCCTCAGTAAATTCACGAGAGAAGTTGCAGCCCACTGATCTAAGCTTTTCTCCTTGGTTTCAAAAGGATGAAGTGCTGCCTTTTCTCGAGTGATCACATGATCTGTTCTCGATTAATGATCAGGTTATACTGTGAGGTATTTGCTTTTTTTCTCTCCACAGAAATCACTGTTTAACTGGTATATGCTGTGTTTAGCACAAAAATGCAGCACAGCTGCGGTGGGTTCACCCTAGCCAGCAGGTAAGCGCCCACACCTCCCCTCATTCACTCACTCTGTGCAGCGGGATGGGGGAAGCGAATAGAAAGGGCAGAAGCAAGAAAACTTGTGAGTTGAAATAAGATGGTTTAATAACAGAAGGACAGAGGAAAAAAGACAAAAAAACCAAGAAGTGATGCACTACATCCCACCGGCAGACTGATTCCCAGCCAGTGTCTGAGCAATGTCCCATGCCCTTTCTTCCTCTACTCCCGGTTCTCACTGCTGAGCATGATGTTTTCTGCTGTGGAATATCCCTTTGCTCAGTCCAGGTCAGCTGCCCGGACTGTATCCCCTCCCAGTCTCTTGCCTGTCCTCAGACTGTTTGCCGGAGAGGCAGCTTGAGAAACGGAGAAGGCTTTGATTCTGTGCAAGCACTGTTCAACAACAGCCAAAATACTGGTGTGTTATCAACACGTGTTTTAGCCACAAATCCAAAACACAACAGCATATGGCCTGCTATGAAGAAAGTGAGCTCCATCCCAGCCAGACTTGGTGCAACAACTTAGAAAGCGATTTTGAAGATATTCAGTGCTTTTTTTGGATGTATAATTTACTCTTTAAGTATATGATTTTACCACTATGATTTCAGTGTTTATGAGCTTGGTAACTTTGTCAGAAATTTGGGAAGAAGGCTCTTGGCTGTATGCAAGAAAAGCAGGGACCGACTGATGTTAGCTAGCACAGCAAAGCAAAATCCAGCAAGATTACTTTTTTCAAAAACTGCTATCTTCAGTTTTTATGAGTTTACCAGTAACACAAGGTGATACATCCCTTAAACAAAATCTGTCCATAAAACAAATAGAAATGTAGTAAGATACCGCTGATCTCTTAATTAACCACTTCCATAAAATCTGTTATTAACCCTGCTCTGGAGAGTTTGAATACCTTCTGTACCATTACACTGAAATGCAATTTAATGAAAAGCATGGTTTATTTCTTCTGATATTTAATCTTTTTAACACTTTCTTGGCAACTATATTTGTAGACTAGCAAGCGGCTTGACCTGCACTTTTACAGTACCCACCGAACTGTACCCTTGAAAGACAGAGGACATTATGTATGTCCTGTTGGTAGCAGGATCTGGGCCCTTAAGTATAATTTTCAATGTGGGAAATGACCAAATGCTAGTTGCACAATAGTACAAATTATAGGGGATGAAGGTGGTAAATTGTTTTGAAGGGTCATGACATGTTCTGTGTATTTCATGATTTGCAATGTTTTCCTGGCAAGACCTTCCATGGCAGCACAAAATAATTTACTTGTAGCATTTCATACCATGAAATACTGGCTGCTGAGATCAGAATTAATTTTTTTCTTGCAGCTTGAGCTTTTGCCAGAAGGATGTTTGTGCTATGCTGAAGTAGTCTGTTTAATTAATGGTAGCTTGCTGTATTTCGTTGTTTCTGTCTCAGACTTGTAAAAAATTGAGTTCAATTTGCAATCATCCTGCTGTTACTTTCTGTATATATTTTCTAAAACCATTTGCCTTACAATTACTTTTCTTATTCATCAGTGATCAAGTAAGAGTGCAACAGATTTCACTCCACGTTAGAATAACATACAACTGAGAGACAGATTTTTGTCTTCTCAAAATGTAAGGGTGAGCATACCTCCCTCAAAGTATAAGAAGATTGTAGTGGTATCAGTTTGTGCACAGTAGTCATAGTTTTGAGAAGCCAACAGTTTGCTTAGTGCACAGTGAAAAGCAAGTGTCTTTGGTGTGAGCAAATAAGTTGGAATGATTTCTGATATTTTAAAGGTGATCAATATCTTGTTCTCTTCTTTTTCCTGTTCATATGTTAGAAAAGCCCTCATAGAAACAAACTTAAATCGTAGAAAACCAGTTCTTTTATTTTTGAGAGTTTAATCTGTGTATGTTTTTAATTCCTATTGCTTTGAGAGATCAATTTTCAAAGCTATGAATCATAAGGATGAAGAGGATGACAATTGCTAAGGGTGAATAAGAAACCAGAGACTGTGATGCTATTGGGATGAAACAATCATTTTTATGGAAAGTTCCTCTACAATAGAAAATTGAGATGAATGAGCACAAAATCTTTTGTATTAATGAATTAACTTTCTAGTCTGTACATATTAGTCAGCTTTTCATAACAGTTAAATAGTTTTTAATCTGTCTTTATGATAGCTCTACAGGATGTTTAAAGAGGAAAACTGAAGTATGTGAAGGATTTCAGTTTCATAATTTGTGTTTTCTAGTTAGGAAGAAATAGATGTACTCTCTGCCCATTCTGTTTCCTTAAAAAATACAAGGAAATATCCAAATTTTGGAGCAGAAGAGGTAAAATGTAGGCAGAACTGAAACAGTAGCAGTGATTTCCAAAGGTTTTCACAGTGATTTTTATTTTCTGAAGTGGTAGTGAAAAGATAAATATTTACAAGTTACAAAATGGTTCAGAACCTGTGCTTGATCTACTGAATGCTATTTAAAGAAGAAGAGTGATTAGTGGATGCTGAACTAAGTTACAGGTACACTTTGACTTTAGCCTTTTGTATTGGTAAATGGCCAATCCTCGTCCTCTAACTTTTTTGATGTATTTGCAAATTTGCCTTAGCAGTCCACGCCCAAGTATGATTTTTTATTTAAAAAAAAAAACCACCCAAATTTTTTTATTTGCTACAGAGTTGCATACTTTTTTTTAACATCACAGTCATCATCACTTTGCTTTTAATTAGCATTTATTGTTTCTAATTGTCTGGAAAGTGTGCTATGAACGCATAATTAAAAAAGTGTTCCCTTTTGAAAAAGCTTTCAAGCAGCTTAAAAAATGAGATCCTGGTGGTGGCTATGGTTGAGAGATAGGAAGCATAAAAAGTTGAGCAGTAATATTAGTACACTGGCAACCTTGCCTAGTAAGAGAGGGATTTGATTTTTGTTCTTGGTGTTTTGTTCTGGAGGTAGTACAGTTGGTGTGACTTGAAAGCAGTCAGAGAAGGTGAATCTCCAGTTCTTTAAATCTATCCTCTGTATCCGAGTAGGCAGCATGGGGTAAGTTCATGGTCTTTTGTAAATGTTTTCTTTTGAGAATGTACCCAGCAGGAGACAGAAGTTGACATTGCCTGTTGGCAGAGCAGAGGTCACTTCTCTGTAATGAACAGAAAAGAAACATAAGGTGAGGATGAGCCAAAAATAATCTATTTTCATTGTTACTTGGAGTCAGAACACAGAACATGTAGAAAATGTTTTTGGTTTAAGTTAGTTAATTCTGTAGCAAATTTGATGCTTTTCCAAGTAATTGATAAAAAGGATACAATAAATATGGCATCAAATGCTGCATTGAAAATTCCCGTGGAATCCTTTTGGATGAAGGAAGTTTGACAAGAGATTGAGAGAACTCAATTATGTTAGTGTATGAATAACTGTTGATACTGTTGTACTGCTACAGAGAAACTATATCAATGCTCAAGTTTTTAATTATCTAGAATTGTAGAAGGATGTTAATTGGTTTTAACTTAGATCTCCAGTATACACCTCAATTTCTGTCTAATGGTTACCTAGTGTTATACAAAGCCGATGTTCCTCAGTTTGAAGAATTAGAAGTGTATGTGTGTATAGCTTGGAGGTTGGCAGATCTGCCCCCCTCGGGCTGTGGACAGTGAAGTCATTGGTTTCCACTAATTTAGGACACAATGGAAGACCTGGATGGTCATCTTGTAGCAGAATCATTTTTTCTCCAACATTTCTGCTGGGACTGCGATTTTGGAAATACCCAAACAGTGCAGAATAAGGAGGTCAATTTCTTGCAGAACTCACAAAGTCCTAGAGGCTTGGGGAGGACGGAAGGACCGTGAAGTGGTCCATGAGGACACAAAAAACTTTTAATGCAACCAGGAAGCCTTTTTTAACTGCAGAACTAATTAAGATAGTAGAAATCTGCAGCCAAGAAAAAAGAGACTGAACAGGAGAAGCTAAGTGTAGGTGGGACAGTCTGGTACACCACAGCAGTGCTCAAACCTAAGGACAAGTTACGGTCAAAATTATAAAGAAAACTGAGGCCAGTGTGGATTTTCAGTATGTGGTCCAGACTTCAACATTTCTAAAAGCAGCTTAAGAATAGAGTGAGTGCTTTTGGAAAGTCTGTGATTTGTTGCAGCAGCTACCATATGTCTTCGTCTCTGATGCAGCATGATGCCAGCGTGGCTTTGTGGCTTTCGGACAGCTGGAAGAAAAGGCAGCATGAGCCTGTGTCTACCTGCACCTATTTGTGGTACACTACAGTTACATAGCCCTGACACTATCCTGTAGCTTCCTTCAGGTTTCTAGAAGAGTTGCTTCCAAGTGGTATGTGGTGGCAAACTTTCTGAAATATGACATCAGACCCAATATGATTTTAAAAATAGATTACAGAATTTTGACTCTCTGCTTCTCTTCTGCTGTCTTGGTTTGTGCAATTTGTATCCTGTCATTTAAAGGGCTACAATGAATAATTCGCAAGGCAATAAACCTTCAAGTTTATTTTAGTTTCACAAAGTGAATTCTTGAAAGGACTTATTTGCATAATGCATTTTTGGTTGTTTTAAGATAAAAACACAATTACGCAGGAAATATAACTATCCTAGAAAACAGAGCAAGAGGCTTTTGAGTTGGGAGCATAGCTATTTGCAGGAAGTCTGTGCTGGGATACATAATCAAAATTACTTGAGCTTGTGCGACTTATATCTTTGAGATGAGAAAGTTATTTATTTGCAATGTAAATGTATGAGATGCATATGAAAGGCAATAGATCTAAACAAGGAAGCACAGCCTTTGCTTGCCCTGGTGTGTTCTTTCATGCAGGTGTAAGAAGTTTTCAACAAAATATGCTACAGGATCATGAGAGAAAAGCCTAGCAAAGCATGGCAATCTTACAAAATCTTGAGGGGGGCAGGAAGGCAGGGAAGATGCCTCTTTTTCTCAGCAGATCTAAACTGCAGTGGAAAATGGAACCATAATTTTAAATAGTTAAGAAACCTTTCCTGCCTGGTATAGTTCAGTGTCATCTTTCAGTGTGCCTTGCAGTGTCTGATACTTGAGTTCTCTCAATAGAGGTAATGAGGAGGAGGAGTAGTAATAATAATAATCAGTAATACTCTGGGGGGG
>JAVKLA010000061.1:4251435-4303738 GCA_034782735.1 Sagittarius serpentarius
AGCCCCCCCCCCCCCCCGATTTTAGGGTGTAAATAAACCCCAAGGATTCAGTGATACCACAGACCAAAATTAGCATTTCGGGGATTAAGAAATGTGGCAGGGGTAGGCTTTGGGATCTTGACAGCATTGCAGCAAAAGTTATGTGTAAATTGCAGAGTATACTGGGAGCTGTTGAGTTTAAATTGATAAAATTATTAAGGTAATGGAACTTAAATAGTTCAGAACTGGTTTGTGATAGAGCGAACAGCTAAGTGTAAGGGCTGAGTAAGTTGGACTATTTCTGGAGCATATGTACTTGTACAGTTTTTGAAACCAGATTACTTAGTCTGCTTTGAAAAATCTCTGGGAGCCTAAAAATAAAGAAGGTATTTTTATTCTCATTGGCAAGTTACATGACCATGATTTTCTTTTTTTTTTTGTTTTCTTTTTTTTCTTTTTTTTTTTTTTAATCATAAATTTGGAGGTTGTGTTATTGGCACTGTGTAGTACTCATAGTGAGGAACAGATTAAACTTTGGGGAAAAAAAACCCAAACAAACACTGTCCTGTTTTGCAGTGTTTTGTCCCATGACACCTCTCATCCTGATTTTCATTATTTAGTATTCAGGCTCTAATCTGGTTTGGAAACACAGCCTTTACCAATGCAGGAAGTCTGAAAGTCAAAGAAGGTAGAATGTACAGGGCAACTAAGCTATCATGTTTGCTTGGTACTAAGTCCATCCTCTGTCCTTTTACGCCTGTGGATATTTATTGTTTGTGCCTAATATTATGGGTATTTATGTGTGTTTCAGGGGATATGTGTAGGTATAGGCATGTTAATGCTTCTCTATGTAGGCTAGGGAAGACACAGATTGGAAAAGTGAACAGACTTTCTGCGTTACAACATGGTGCTCACTGAGGCCAGTGGTTTATTTCTCTGCTTACGAAGATTTTAAATGTTTTCTTTTACTGATAGTGATACTGTAGTAATATTTTGTCAGTTTTTAGCATCTCGCAGTAAGTCTTATATAACAGCCTGATTGGAAGGTGGCAGCTGAAGAAGGAAAAAAAAAATTGTCAGATATCTTGGTTTATTTAAATAACTGTCTGAAATAATAAATATTATAATGTTAATATGTTAATATATAATATCAGACATATAATAAATATCTGTCTGAAAATTATTTTTTGCTTGGTCAAGGAAAATAAGTCCACCATTCTGCATTCAGGTGGCATAAAATTGCTTATCTAGGCAGGACAGTGCAGATGAATTGCTATTTTGGTCCCTTCAGAAAAAGAGTGAAATAGTGCACCAAGGAGATTATGCTGTTAATCACTGAAACCACTTGAGCAGCACTAAATAAGTGATGTTAATGTAACTTCAAGGATACCTGATGTCTGGAAACCTGTCTAGAAATGTTCTGCATTCTCCTCCTGTAAATCACTGTGATATAAAGTAATAAATAGTCAAGTGACCTTTGGTTTTGGAAACACAAGCTTCCTCTTGGAATTTGAAAACCATTTTGCTGTATGTAATAGTAGTACTTGCCTCAAGTCTGCTATGCTCTTGTCTTAACCTCATAGCTATTTTACATTTGTGTTAGTGACCAACCTGAGTGGTTTCCGCTTGGGTCGCTTTGGCATGGGAGGGGCCAGCAGGATCGTTCTGCACTGGGGTGTCAGGGTTCTGCTTCCTTGTATTTAAAAGGGAAAGTCTTCAGCCTTTCAGCTGCTAGTTTTGCAGCATTGTGGGGTGCTTCCTATCTGACAGAACAGTCGTGGCAGCTTATGTGCAGTGCAATGCGTGGGTATAAAGAAACGCAGTTAGACTACTCTTTGATCAAACGAAACAATAAATAAGGCATTGCAGCTTACAGAACTTTGCCATCCTTTCGTACACCTGAGCATTTTAAAGACTGGTTTGTATTTGTTGGTATCTGTGTAAGTTCTCTTAATTCATCTCTAATATATGATAAATCATAGTCATTGCATATGTGATGGAGGGCATGTGAGGATGAACTTTATTCCACCCTCAAAATTTCAAAGTCTGACCCAAAAACCAGGAAGGAGTTGTATTTTGCAGTTTCTGAGATAATCAAAGTTTAGTAAGTGTTAATTCAGTGGGTTTTAAAATAAATTACTTTTTTAAAATTAGTAATAGTTTATCTCTGTTTCAGAAGGGAGTGGGCAGTTTGTCATCATAAACTAAAACTGTATCTGCTTTATGGTGCTGTTATTATTATGGAATTATTTGAGCCTTCTTGATGTAAAACTTCTTTGTTTGGTTTAGTTTATCCAATTGTTGTAGATCTTGCTTCATCTTTTTAAAGCCTGCTTTGCCATCAGAGAAGTTGCTTTTTAGCCAACAGCTGGTGCCGCTCAATACTGCAGTATTTCTGCCCAGGTAACCTTTAGGCTGTTGTTCAAATTAACATTTAAATCCTGTTTGCAGTTTAGCGTGCGAATGATCCTTTGCACTTTTGTTTTATCTTGGCATTTTCATATCCTTTAAATTTGTTCATGGTTAACTAAATTCTCATTTGAGATCTCTAAGCATTCAACTGAAATTGATAATGTCTTTGGGTGAGATCTTATTTTACCTGAGTATTCAGTTGAAAAGGTAATCAATACTTCTGTATTTTTACTGGACGAGGAGTAAAACTATTTAAGTCATTGAGTATTTCTCATTTTATCTTCCTTTATACACACAGTAATGAATTAATCATGTATGTATGTTACTTCATACTGCACAATCAATTTTAAAATGTTTCTTTTGCTGCAACTGCAGGGAGATCAATTCCTATATGACAGCCTGGTTTTGGATATTCATATGTCTTTGTTACTGTGTTTGAGAACTTAGATGCTATCAACAGCACCTGAATATGGAGTCTTCTCATTTGAAGTTATTTCCTTAAAATATGTGAGGCTTTGGAAAAAATAAAGACTTGTTGCATATAGAATTTATGCATTGAAATGCACGAGAAGTCACTTCAGAAACCAGACTATTGTTAACTAATGAAGTAAAAGCAGCTGATTTTGCAGGTCAGCAGCATGAGTCAATTCATCAGTGAAAATTTGTTGGGAATTCCTTTTATTAATAATGCATCTTTTAAGTCAGTTGGTTTTGCACAGCAAGAGTTGTTTAATCAATTTTGCATGTGAAAGCAGTGCTGGCAATTGGAAGATCTTGAACTGCCATTCTTCCCAAGTGTTCCTTGTGTGCTTTCAACACCATGAGGAGCATTAGGATTAACTTTGATCGGTTGGATAAGATTATTTAATTTATCTCTCTTTAGAGATGCAGTATTTTTCTTTTTTTTTTTTGTTTAGTTTTAGTATTATTATTACTACTATTAAGAAATCCTAAGAAAAACACTGTGCCTGTTTTGAGGGGTTTGCCACTGAGAGAATGCTCTTTAGGAATCAAAGTTTTTGATTAAGGTGGTATTAACAGTTCTAACCATGTCTTGGCAGGCTCCTTAGGATATATTTGCAGGTTTTTCTACAGCTTGTAAGAAATCGTAATTTCATGAGAAGTACAGTGTCTGTGGGAATTTGCTGTGCGTAGTGAGTGTGTAAAACCAGAAACCATACATTCATTACAGTGTGTTGCACCTCTACTCACAGGTTCTTGTTCATCTTTCCTTACTTTCTGTCTTTTGCTCTTCTCAAAAATGTGCAGAATTAGTACTTGCTGGATCAGTGTCATGCATTTTACCGACCAGTTACCTGAGACGATGTCTTTGAGAGGGTTTCTCAATGTCAGCAGTTGTACAGCTAACTAGTTGTGTTTACGTATAAGGTAGCTCCAAAGTGTTCACTGAATACATTATGAAACCACTGGAGATAATAGGGAAAATCAAAGGCAATACTGGAGTGCCTTCTCATCAGAGACAGCATTGTGTCTGCATGAGGAGCAATCACATTTTGTTGCATTTTTGTTTCTTTGTGGTGTGCACAGAGTGCTTCAAACTTGCTTTATTTTCTTGGATTTTATTATGCTTGTACTTTTGTCTTAGAAATATCAAGACTTTTGGTTTATCTTAGTTTATCTTTGCTGTATTCTTTCAAGTATGAGAGCTCTCAGCTGTTGCTCTGCCTGAACGTATAATAAACGTAATTAAATTTCAATAATTAGCCAAATTTTCACATTTTCTATATAGCTTTATACAGATGATTCTGTATATTGGGAAGTGAGAACTATTACTGTTTGCAGGTCACTGTTAGTATTCTTACTTTTTTTTTTTTTCCTTGTAAGCAACTTCTATAATAGATTAGAATATGTCTGTATATGGGTTGAAACTTTTTTGATAGCTTTACTGGCTCTCCTATCATACTGCCTCTAATGTTTTGAGGACAACATGTTGTTAATTATTCTTCCATAAGAAAACATTTTAAAAATGTGGTTTCTGCAAGGATATTCATTACATTGATTCTGCTGAATAGCCCCTGATGTGGAGTTTTTAGAGAGCTTACTAAATTGACTCAAGGAAATTTCGTTAAATTAAATGTCTGTCCATAAATGGTATTTCTGGATTTAGTGTAATCTATCTTTTATCTGTAATGTTTAAACATTTCTATGGCTACTTTTTGCTTTGAGCTAGGATCTGAGAAAGCTAATTGCTAATTGTGAAAGTTACACATGTAATGGTTTATTTAATATTTTTGTCTATTTGTTCATGAATTAAGCTGTCAGAGAGAAAGGGAAACAACATATGTTGCATTCATATAAAGTAAGGGAAGCTATTTTATAATTACTTAGTAGACTAACTGTGACAAAGTTATCGTACTTTGCCCTGGATATGGCAATGGCTGGAAAACCTTAAGCAGCCCAACCAGCTGTTTAGGAGTAACGGGCTAAGGGCATCTTCCTTTCCCTCCATCCCCAAGTAAGGACATCTCTTAGAAGTTCATAAATGCATTTATTGCGACAAATGGATTTGGAGCATTTAGTTAACATATCTTATATTTGCTTTGCAAATATTGAGGCCAGGAAAAAAATGTTTCCAAGCCTTCTCCCTTCACCATGAAAGTCAAAAGAGCCCCATGAGGGATGGCTCATGATTCTAAGCAGCGGGGCAAACCAGAGACCTAAAACACCACAATTAATAAAACTGACCTAGACAGCACAATTGGAGATCATCGACACTTGGTAATCTGAAAGGCCTAGTTAGCAACTTGAAAACCCCTCATTGCTGTACAGTCTCAAGAGACAGGTATATCCTTGCAAGTGTTAAAGCTGTAGGGTGATGTGCTAGAGACATAGGCAAGGTTTATAGATGGATATGATTTCCGTTATTATAAACTGCCTGTCCCTTCCCCCTGCCTCCCCCAGTGATTAGTTTACCTCCTTCATTCCTCTCCTTCTGTCTTCTCTTCAACCATTCCCTTCCTTGTAGATACTGTATTTTTTTTCCCCTTCCTCTCAACTTGTATTCAGTTTTCAAAACTGCTGCTTTTGTTTCAGACCTGAATAAGACATTGTGTGGCAAAAATTTTTTCTGTGTGTACTAGTGCGTTTAAAACTGCCGGTTGTCTGCATACAGATCTGGTTCAGTCCATATGCTATATAAATATTTAATTCTCTAAATTCTATATATGCAGGAAAATGAACTGTTTCACTTGGTAATGATGCTAGATTTGAATTGGAAATCCTTGTGGAGTTTTGTGATACGTTTCTATAATGAGCACATCATGAAACCCATATAGGTTTGAAACTAAATTTTCACTTCACATTTTCTAAGAGTAGGCTTTGCTATGGGTATTGCCCAGGCTGCATCATATTACCGGTAAGATCACAATCAAAG
Source organism: Sagittarius serpentarius (assembly GCA_034782735.1). Classification (NCBI taxonomy): domain Eukaryota; kingdom Metazoa; phylum Chordata; class Aves; order Accipitriformes; family Sagittariidae; genus Sagittarius; species Sagittarius serpentarius. The sequence continues at coordinate 4,257,221 of JAVKLA010000061.1, forward strand.
CATGTTGTTAATAACAAACTGTAAAAAAAAAAAAACCAAACCAAAACAAGAAAAACCAAACCCACAATGAAAATAAAATTCTGAGCTTCTGATTACTAACTGGAAATAATGAAGAGTAATCTTACAATGAAGTTCTATCTGTAACTTAGCTCTTTGTCAGCAGCACACATTAATTTGTTTCCATGGTTTTGCAGATAAGTTGTTGGTCTTGCTAAATAATCTGCTTTCATGCAGAAACCCAGTGTCTGTTTTCTGCTGAGTAAGTCTCTCTGCAGTCATTGAAGACGCTCAGAAAGATTAAAATGAAATGTTTGTTAATAAAACTACTGGATACTTTATAAGTAGAATTGGCTAGATGGATACTATATAACTGGAACTTCTTGATGATGAAATCTAGTATTTTAAGTTAACTTAGCTTCATTAAAATTATTTTTAGTGATGAATGAGAAATTCATCTTTCCTGTATCATGTTCACGTGCTTTTCCAATAAAATTCCCTTTTGCGTTCCACTGAAGTAGTTAGTTACTACCTTCTCCCGACCCTGCTGTTCTGTCATGGAAGCAATTTGTTATGTTCTGTAAAGAAAATCAGACATGTCCATTTTTTAAAATTATACTTTTAAATAGGAGCAAAGGAGCATCTTTCCAGTAATTTGTATCTAATCAGTAATTTGAATTTTATGAAAACGTATCTAGAAAATTTTATTTGTCATTCGATCGTACAATAGCAATTTCAGTGTTTTATAGCATCAAATAATTCTCATCATAAACTGTTGCGGTTTATTAAGTTTCTGGTATGTGCAGCTAAATACGCAGTTAACTGGCATTGTTGTGGAAGAGAACTAGTAAGAAGGGTTTGGTTTTTTTCATGTATCTTAATTCTTTTGCCAAATCTGAGTTCTGAAAATTCTATATCCCTCATAAGAGCAATGCTTTCAGTATGTGAAGACCGAGGAAGGGGATGGATTCTCATGTCAAGTGCCAAATGAGGTATTATATATTTAACATGCCTGTAAATGTATGTATGTACGTGTGTGCAGCTTACCTCAACAACATTTGTAAGAATATCTGTTGTCTTCCAGGTGAAATATATCTTTTCATTAGTGAATGCATTTCTTATGTATTTAACCTGCACAAATTTCTGGCAGGAAAGAGGGGAGATCAGAAAAGAGACGACTCTTTTCTTCTTATTCATGAAATACACAGGCTAGCGGGAGAGAATAGGGAATGCTGAATTTAGTCTGTTGTTTGATACTTTGACTTTGTGTGTAGTAGACCACTGAACTTATTTTCCTTCCTTTCTCATTAACTGGCATTATCAGTTAACACTGTCCTATAAAATTGTATTTTTGTTGATACTTTTTTTCTCCTCTGCATACAAAGATTTTTATTTTGGAGAAAATTCTGGGGTTTTTTATTAATGCTTCATTAATTTTTATTTTAGTGTTGCTGAATTTCGGGAAGTGGTAACAAAATATTTTTTCTCTGCCTCTAGTAAGTCAGACTTTGAAACAAATTTGTCCCTTAACTTCAGGATAAAACATGTAGACTTCAGTGCTTAAAGTGATAATTAATAGAAGAATATTGTATGATTTAAAAGAAATGAGGAAAGGCTACAATCTGCAGAAATCCTAGTGATTATAAGGTCCTGCTTGCATGGCTAGAGTTATGTAAATGCATACTTAACCTTGCTATGAACCTCAAGAGAAGAGGAGAACATATTTTGAAAGAGCCTGAGACTCTTCTTTCAGTAATTTTAGTACTGTGAGTTTCTACTCAGAAAAACCTATAGTAATTCTTAATTATCAATTACACATACAGAAATACGAACTAACAAACAGAATTTCTTTGAAATAATTGAAGATTTCCTTTTTCCAGTAGTATATTCACATGTATATCAACATTTATGTTTCTAGCCACTGTTAAACGTTTTCTTTGTAAAAGTTTAGCACAGTAAGAAACAGACTTGCAAACATCATATCAAGGGACAGTTCAGAAAGTCTAAAAATATCTATAAATGTTTTTTAAAACTGCAAATATGGAACATTCTGTAGTGTCTTGAAGTTTGTCAAAATATCCCCTATGAACAAACTTGTTAGAGTGTAATATTTGTCTATCAATATCCTAAACTAGCAAACAATAATTCCAGAAGATCTGAATATGTCAAGAAAACTATGATATTGAGGAATGTAATTCATTTTGATGAGCCACAAAACTGGTGATACATTAAAAAAACCAAAGAAAATAAAAACTATATAGAAAGAAATTACTTCCTCCATCATGAGCAGAATATATTCTTCAGTGTAAACAAGAGGAGAGGAGAAAGAAAATTACTATAAATAGAAAAAAATATTTTATAGCACATATATGCTGCTCATCTTTCAATTGGCATGAAGTCCAGCAATCAGTATTTTTTGGGTATTTTGAAAACAAACTGGTTTTATTTTACTGAACTTTTTAAAAAACGTGGAAATACAGATACTATTTCAGTTTTCTAGAACAATCATTCTTAATCATTTGCTTAGCAAACAATTTATTAAGCAATGAAGGATAACGAACCATAAAGTTTTAATTTGCCTTTTTTAATTGAGTTGTTAATTAGTACCCCTCCACAGTTGGTAACTCCCAACTTGCTTTTTATTGCTTCTGTATCCAAGACACTTTAAGAAACCTAATCTATCTTAGTTATTCCAAAAAGACACTTCCATGAATCAAATCTATAGGTGATTATGTTCTAACTGTGCTGGGGCTTCTGTGAGTGCATATTAATTATGTCAGTGGTTAATGATCAGGCAAGAAATACATGAATGCCAGCAATGATTGTTTAGCAGAAACAGAAGAAATACCCTGTGGTCTCTGAAATTTTAAGTCCTGCTACCTCACTCAGGGTAGAAACTCATGGTTACGTTATCCTGTCGGAGCATTGGCAAGGGCTTTGTTTGACATTTTGATGTATGAAAACTGTTGAGATCTTGTTATCCATAATAATAAATATCAAAGCATCTATTTCATCTAGCTGAAAACATTGTTTATAATACTAATTTTTTTTTTTTTTTTAACTGCTTAAAATGTGATTTTTACTCCTAATTAAGAGTTTAAGCTAAGAGCTCTCAATTCCTGCTTTCTTGAGCATCACAGAGCTAAAAGGCCAGGCTATTGGATCATGCAAATTGTTTGGTTGAATGGAAATGCCAAAACAAGGGTTAAATATACTTGAATTGCCTGTAAAATGTGTACAGTCTGGAACTGATAGTAGTATTCCCCTTGACTGCTGGGATGTGGGACTAAGCCCTCAAAGAGAGATTCTCCACTATGAAACAAATTCGGATTTCCACTTACTGTATTTATTCTGAGTTTCTTTACTCAACATAGACTCTGCCTTTTCTGTCTTGCATCACAGATTAATTTCCTAGAGAAATGGCTGGTGTAACAGAAGATGGATGATGATGCTATTCTAATTTACTTATTTAAAATGGTACAGGTGAATTTAATAGAAAATTATTCAGCAGCAATTTGCAGCATCTGAAATTCATTTAAATGCCTTTTGGTCTATTCGGAATAACCATGTGTTTAAACAACAACAACAAAAGGAACAAAGGCACATCTGTAAATGGTAGCATGATTATGAATTAGTGAAATTTAAATAGTCATGGATATATAGTGTAGGGAAGCAATAGTTGGTGACTGTTGTTTAAAGGGAAAACCTGAGCTAGAATTTTTATGCACTAATATTTCTTTCTTTACCCAAAGCCAGTTCTTAATAGAAAATATGCAGGGGATAGGAGAGGTTATTGGAAGGAATTCTCTGCAGTTCCTCAGCCTCTGAGGACCTTTCACACCTCTATCCAAACTTGCACACAATCTAAGGCAGCAGCAGATGACTAATTTACGACATCAGGTTATGGTGCCTAAGGGAACATATGCCAAACATGAATTGATAAGACAGGCTGGTGAATTATGACAGATTGATTTATATGCCAGATCTCAACTTTTTTAATTGAAGGTGTGCCTTCCTATCACTTAGATGTCAGTCACTATGGATGGGCCTAGTGCAAGAGAATGTAGGGTTTAAACCTTAAAATTATATAGCTCGTAAGTCTGTAGGGATTCTTGGTTCACATACATACGCACGTTATGTACGTGTGGAGGAGGTACTTGGACACTGTGTAATTATGTTGGCTTTTTAAAAGCTTCAGTAGCTAACCATGGTAAAGGTTTTGGTATAACTTGATTTTGATTTAAATGTTTTTATGTTTAAATGGTGATGGCTGCTCGGTGTTGTATGTTTAGATAGCTGATACAGAGAAGGTACACGTTGAGGACATGCTGACTCACGTTGTATTATCTAAATCCTGGAAACAAATGAAGGAAAACGCTAGGAAACAAATTAGCTTTCTTCATTTTAATAAAAACAGAAACTTAGACATTGACGTGCTCCCATTTGTAAGGTAGAATATTCTTACAATTCGCAGGAACATATTGCTGCTCTTAGTGAATGATCATAGTATTAACTGATTTCCTGAGATGCTTTGTTATCAAGAGATTGCTTTTCTGCTCAGTGAACTTCATCTCCTTATTTTGCCATGTTCTAACTCTTTGCATTTGCTCGATAAATTTGAATGCTTCCAGAGTCCAGTCTCTTTCTTGCCTCTTTCCCCACCCAAAGGAATTTTCTACACAGCTTTAGTAAGCAGTATATTGCCTTAACATGTTGTTACTGCATAGAAGCAACTAATGTGATGGTCCTTGTGACAACTGGAAGGCTTACATGCTGTTTGTTGTCACTGTGGAAGGATGGCTGAAGATGCGAGACCCTGGCTGTGAACCAAGCCACATGTGGCTTTTTCTCAATAGGTTTTTGCATGTTCCTTGCCCTGTGTCCTCTGGCCTGATGGCCGAGTGAGAGCCGTGGGTGGGGTACAGGAGGATGAGGGTGGCAGGACAGGACAGACTGAGCCGAACACTTAGTGAGGATCTATACCAGATGACAAGCTAAGCATGTACAGAGTAAGATAAGGTTAGGTACTTGGTGCACGAGAGCACCACCGGACAAAACCCACTCCCTAGTATTTATAGAAGCTTTCAGGCTGCAACTTGCATTCAACGCTGTGTCTGTCAGCCATTTGACTCAGCAACTTTATCAACACAGCTGGAGTTCACGTAGAAGGATAACGCAATTGAAATCCACTAAACGCAGGGGAAATGCAGGCATAGCCTCTTAGTCATGCTTCATGTTTTCTTCTTATGTAGATGTCCATAGTGACATCTCTTGTTAGTTTTACGGGATAATTTTAGGTAAGTGTCCTAACCTTCCTTGTACAAGACTTCCTAGGTCCTTAAAGTTTACATTACCTTAAACCTTAGGTGGTTTTTAGTAGTATGAGTGTGCTCTGCGCTGTACTGAAGGCAGTCTAGTAAAGGAGTTTTGGAATGAGTAGTAATGAAGTATACGTTACAAGAGCTACGAGGAAGTTTCCTTAGTATTCATAAATCTGTTATAGAAAGTGATTTATAAATGCAAAATTTGATTAAAACATTTACGTTCCTTTAGCCATGAAGAAAGCATTCATGATATTGATGCAGTGTAAATCAAGTCTCCTTCCTAGCTTCTTAAGGATTATTTTTTCTTGCTACTGCTACTTCGCTTTTGTGGAAGAGAATTTGCCTGGGCTTTTTGTTCCGGAAGTGTAATGAACTGTCTTGGGTTAGTGCTTGTACCGGGCATGAATATAGAGGTAGGCTATGTAGTTCTTCCTCAAGAATCTTTTAATAGGAAGTAACCCAGTAAGACTATAAAAAGCATAATGAAAACCTCATTCAGTTTCCTGTCAGTTTTCAGGGCTGTAAGTGGCTTCTAATTTGCACAAGATTGGAATAGCATTGAAGAATTACAGTAACTAAGTGAAACACTCATTGGTTTTGCAATTTTCTGATAGCATCCCTTGTAATTTCTTGTAATGCATTTGTAGCTAACTACAATGACAAATGTCAAGGCTCACTGTACTAGTTTTACGCACATCAGCACTAGACTGGGAGGTCTGATGTCAGCTTCTATCTTGGGAAAAGCTAGTGTAACTGCTGGAGGCTTTCCCATTGCTAGTTACATTATAGAAAGAATCGTTTTTAGGTGGAGGAGGAGTGGAGAAAATACTGGCTTTCCAAATATTTTTTATTAATTTCAGATTTTCTTATTTTGTAGAAACGCCAACAATAAGAAGTAAGCCTGAGATGCCTATTAAAAATTTAGTTTGACATTAGCAAATGAATTCTGGATATCCATTAGGTATTTCCCACGACAAACTGCAGAGAGCTAGTGGTTATTAGTTAAAGCAAAACCATGTATACTTCTAAGCTACCATTGTGTAGCTTGCTTCCTCGAATTATTTTGACAGTCAGTCATGCGCAACAGTAGACTACAGTAATATCCTTGTAATAATGTGGTAACAAATGCTGATCTGCATTTGAGGTAAATACAAATGAGTGATTCAGTGAAAATACAAACCAAATACAGTGTAGTACATGCCTGAAAAAGTGATTACATACAATGCACATTATATGAAGTAAATAAAAAGGAGTCTTGCTGTTACTTTCCTGCAACACACTTTACCTGTTATAAAAAGATGAGGGAAGGTTAATGTGACTGTGAACAAAGATTTATGAACACGGATAATTGCTTGAAGCTGATTTTAGTCTGCTCTTGCAGTTGTGTTACTTGGATGGAAGCAACTATATTGATTTTAGTAGTTGGAAAAAAAAAAAAGAAAATAATTTCCTTTCTTTTTTTGTAAACCTGTAATAACTTGAGTTACATGTTTAGAGACTGGTCAGAGAGAGAAGCCTTAATTAAAACTTTTTAGTAGATTCCATCTGATTTGGTTAATCAACACTGTTCTGAATGACAAGTGACTGAAAAAATACCTTCTGCAAATATTTACTTGTCAGAGTATCGGCAATATTCATGGACCCTGAACTTGTCCTACTGCTGCTGCTCTTTATTCTCCACTGGGCCTGTTCCACGCTGAATACTCATATAGCCTAGCTCCATTGTTTTCTACCATTTTTAATATCGACTTCAGAAGTTACTGAGAATGTCCTTACCTCATTTGTTTTTCTCGCTCACATTGTCTCCCAGTTATGCCCTAGTCATCCCCCTCTTAAGAACCGTATGAAGGTTAGTAGGCTCAGATTTATAACTGATAAGATTAATAGATTAATTTTGATTTCAATAGACACTTGAGTTGCCTGCGTGCGTGACAACTCGTGTGATATGTAGCACAGTGTTGTTGTGTACATAGCTTATATGTGATATTTTTTAAATGATTTGAAAAGCAAGCAGTAAAAATTACAGATAATGCTATTTTTGTGCTTAGAATAAATTAGGTATTATTAGTCATCGTGAAAACGCAAATCTTTTAAGAGGAGAAGAGAAAAAAGAAAGGAATTTTTACGTGACCTTCAGGAACATGTCAAATCTCACTCTCCAGCATTCTTGCTGCTCAAGGAAGAAAACCTTATCTTCTTAGTGATTCTTCTCAAAAGTATTGATTAAAAAAAATACAAGTCCATTGCAATACTGTCTGGTCAGAATTTTTTTCTGACCTATACTTGAGAGAATTCAAATAGTATGATGGGTTAGAATGTCTGGTTTCTGTTAAACCTGTTCATACAGCTAAAGAGCATTAATTTTGAATTTCATGAAAAAGGGTTTAATTTTTAGTTAGCTATTCAACTCATTCAATCATTTTCCAACAAAATTACAAGATAAGGACTAGAAGGATTTTTTCTGATGCCTTTCTTTTGGGAAAGCTGTGTTTTGGAGTATTCTGCTTGTGAGCAAAATGCTTCTGTAACAATGGTTTAATTTTTCTATATATGGGAATGAATGTAACTTCTGAACTAGACAGGTTGCATGTAATTGCATGTGATTTCATATTTTTATTCTATTTAAAACCACTTAAAATATTTTTAACATTTGCAATTTATTGTGCATCATGCCAATACAGGGTTATAGAAATTAGGTCTAAAAATAGTGATGCATCTGAATTGTTTTTAGACAGTGAAGAGTAGTACAGAAAGGAACACAGAATGAGTTTAGAAGTCACATTGTGAATTTTGCAAGGCATGCTGAAACATGTCGTGATTTGAGAAATGTTTGTTCTGACCACAGTTGTTCTCTTTTAACCTCTGAAACACGTTGGTATAGATCTTTATCAGTCAGGGTCATTTTGCAGAATTGTGCCTATTTTTTCAATACAAGGACAAAGGAAAAGGTAAGTGTTTAGGTAATTATTAGAAGCATTTAAAAAGAACTCTTGGAAAAAAACTTGTGTTTTTTATTTTTCTAGCTAACGTAAAAAACTGAAGCTGTCATCAAGTTGCAGAAAGGAAAACAGAAATTGAAGCAAGCCCATTTATAATGTCATCATATATAGATCTCACTAGCTAGTAAAATTAGCTGCTTCAGCCGATTCTTGGTGAAACAATGCTCACCTTAAATCAGATTTGATGTCAATAGGGCATGCATGTTTCTTGAATGACATTTGCAATAAGTAGACTTTAAATTTAAAAATAAAATACAAAGGAATTGCTAGTTCTTTATTTCAACCACTGTCAGTATGGAGGTATAATTAAATTAATACACTTAATATTTTGGTAAGTCAGTACTCCAAAGTATGAGGAAGAATGTTATTGCAGGTTAAGAAGTCAATGGACTTTAGTTTAGGATTCAAAACAGTTATGTGTTGTTGATAGAAGTACCTAGGGCTGTTAAAATATGACTGGACACACCTGCAGTATTTGGTCTTTGAAGATCCCTTATAGACTTTGACAGTAACACACTGGAATGGAGGTCTTGGCTCAGATGCTGAGATTGCTGCTCTGTCAGCCAGGCCCTGCAGGTGGTACATGTCCCAGCCCAGGTGCTCTGTGGGCTTTCAAAAATAATTTGGTGGAGAGTCCCAGCACTCTCCCTCTGTGTGCTCGGTGTCAGAAGTTCTCCTCTCGCCACAGTGAAATGGGCACAGCAGCAACTTAACCTCCCGCTACCTGCCCAGTAGGTTTTGTCAAATGAAAAGTTAGATGAGCCGCAAACTCTACAGTTTTATGGCCGTTGTGTTTCCAAAGGTGCTAACTCTGTTACTGATGGTCGTGGTCTGGATTGAGGTGATTTTGCATTTCCTGCTGTTCTGATTTGCGCTTGAATATAAGCACAATGGCTGATTTAAATGTGAAGACCATGTGGAAGGCAGGAAAGGCAGCAAGTGATGCCAGGGCAAGGAACAGGGGAGATGAAATGAACAGAAGGGAGGTGGTTGATAGATAGTTCCCACCTCAATCAGACAGTAAAGTAGTTGTGCAAGTTGGGGATCGAGAAAACATGCTGAGTGATGACAAACTGCCTCCTTGGCTAGCTTGCTTAGGTCAAAACCGCAGGGCTTCTTAAAAAAAGCTTCAATCCTTTGTTTACATAGCATATGGAGTTTTTATTTATTAGCATTGAACCATGCTTTATCTAACCTTACTGAAAACAACTGATCCAGAAATGAAATGGCTTTTTACTTCTTCAGTAGTGTTGCCTCGTGTTATACGTTCCTTGGGACTCCTTTTTTTCAATGTGTGAAAAAGGAAAGTGCGAGTTACTGTTAACTGAAACCTTGATACATGTTCCATGGTATTGTAGAGTTTAAATACTTTTTCTTTTTTAAATAATTTGGTGCAGTATTAGAGTTTGATAACGTAATCAGCTTTTAGTAATTTTTTTTTTTTTCCTGCTCAGTGATTCGCATGCCATGAAATTTTTTCATTAAACCACTCCAAGGGTCACCAAACGGAGAATATAAAGGACCCCAGATACCTCTTCAGCATAATCAGTTCACTTCAACTTGGCTGCTGGCCATAATTTTACTATGTAGATTTTTTAAATGGACCACTGGCTTTTTTTTTTTTTTTGTCATCTATTGTTTCAGAAAAGTAATAAAACAGGAACAAATATTTAGTTGATGCATGGGGCATAATTCTTTAAGATGATGTTAGTGTAGTTTCAGGTCTTATCACTTTGTCGTGAATTTGAGGGAGTGTGCAGTAATAGTGAGCTTGCATAAATTAAGCATTTTAGACTTCTGTAGCACGCATATAATAAATTTTGCATGCTCACTAGTTTTGGTAATGTCAGTATGGCATAATACAGTCCACAGGGGTGGACCTAAGTCCCAGTCTGAGACAGAGGGAGGCTGGTCAAGCATCTGTCTTATTGCTGCTATGGAATACACTGCAAAACCTTGGCCGTGCTAGTGCAGGTGCTAAAGTCCATGAGCATATTTGGGCTAATTAATTAGAATTTTTGAAGAGCTGTAGTATGAGGGTATGTTTGCAGATTCTCTGGTCTTCCATTTTATTTCTGACTACAGCTGCTGTTTGCAAGCACAAAGATACTGGGCAAAGTACAGTGTTTTATACTTCTTTCTTTCTTTGGATCCTGCAATTTAAATATGGGCTTAAATTTTTGGTTTGGGGTTTTAGGAGCTGGGTGGAAAGCTATCTAGTAAAACGAATGAGAAGCTTTAATCTAGTTGACTGAATATCAGCCCACTAATGAACTACTGTTGTGAAATATGTACAGCCATTACTTTGGTGTCTAAATTATCCTCACTTTCAAGTCTTATTTAAATTCTTAATAACCTTTATTAGACAGAGGAGAAAAGATTCCACCCAGAAGCTTTCAACCTCCATCAAATCTGATAGAATACACTAATAAAATCATGTGCCTTCTTAAAAGCGAGAATTACAGTGTAGTATAATATTGTCTAAGCTAATGGCATAAATTAATTAATAGAGTTTTTGATAATTAATTTGTAGCAAAAATAATCTGAAAGCTGATTTTTTAGATTTTCTGTCAGCTGTAGTTTTCTTCATCAGAATGTACCTAGAGAAGTATTAAGTGGCCATTGAAATTCCCAAGGGAGTGTTTGCTTCAAGGTGAATCAGGAATGCTGCCATAATTCAAGAGACAGCTTTTGGCATAAGGTGAAAGTCAGATCAGCTCAAGTTTAGGTCAAAATTTAGAGGCCTCTCTGGAGTGTTTATGCTTGTAACTATTGTCCAGATAACTTGGTAGAAGAAATTCCTCCCTGTGGCAGGTTGTGAATCTCGTTACATTAGAACCATTACTGCAGGAACTTGACTGAAAAGTGCCATGTAATGTGTGCCATTTATGGCTTTCTTTTAAATTGTGTCTGCTGGAGGAACAACATAATCCATGTGATCTTAAGCAGTCATAACTAACCAGATCATATTTTTATGATAGAAAATAAATCCCAGGAAACTTCTTCAGAGTATCTAGCTGCAAGAGGCACTGTGCATAGATTCTCTAGATAGTTTTCTACATAGATAGTTTCGAATCTTACAATTCAAAGAAAGCGAAACCTATCTTAGAAAATATGGGGAGAATTCTGGTTTTAAGAAGTTAATATGAGACATAAATGTTGTGAAATAGTTTATTTTTCATAATGCATTCACTCTTTTATCTGGCGTCTTGTTTAGACCTCTGCTGACTTTTCAGGTCTTAATTCTGGCCTCTGACATTTACTGACATCATATCCATCCAACAAAGTACCTTCTTCGTCATCCGTTTTATAGTTCCTCATTGCTTAATGCCGACAGCGTTTAAAGCATATGGAAGTATGAGATTCCAAATTGGAGATTTAATATGCAGGAGTGCGAGTTACCTCCTTGGAGGAAGGAGGTTATAATCAGAGGAGAAGAGGCAACTTCCACAGCTGAGGAATTTTGAGTCTTTCTGAAAAAGAATCTCTAATTCCTGCACTGCTGGGAGAAATGGGAAATTGTAGCTTGTATCAGTGTGAGGTGGGCTTCTTTTGTTGGCTGTCTTCAACCTACTCCTTTGCCTTTGTTACGGTGGAATCAGTTAATGTTAAAATTTTCCTGGAGTTCTAGGAGTGTGTTTGTGTTGCAAACATGATTACTTTGTAGCTGTATGCTATGTAACCAGATGCATGGGTTTCCTTTGGGAGTTGTCACAAATAGGTGACATACTGACTTAGTGTATTTCTTATTAGCACAATGGAGCATAGCGGTTTGAAAGGTTAAACCAGTGAAGTCTGTACATATCATGTCTGACCAAAAGCTTAGCTAGGATTGGGGAAAGGAGGGCTAACAAGCATAAGGCTGAAGGTAAACCTTTAAATTTAATGACAACCATAGGTTTTAAGTATTTGGGATTTTCTTTATCTTGAACCTATTGACTTGCCTTGGTTCTTTCATTTAAAAGCTATGCAGAGTTGATTTAACTCCTAATTACCCTTCAGCAAACAATGAAAAAGTGAAAAGACGTATTAAGTCATACAACAATAGTAACATCTCCTGTGTTTTTCAGATGGAAGGAAGTCTCTAAAGTGTTTCTAACTTGCGTTTATTTCCTACTGTTTTTCTCTATTTCTGTCTATGTGCCTCAAAATATTAGTCAGGCGTAAAAGGCTTTATTTGAAAATTCTGGAAGATGCCGAAATGGAAGTGATATTCACTGAGTAGCATGAACACAGTAAGCCTTGCTGTTGCAGTACTGGTGGAGCTGTGCTCTTGGGAAATATATTCGTTGTAGAGCAGCTGTGTTGCAGGCTAAATATGCTAGATATTTATGGATGCTGAGCATCATAGCATGTTTTGTAAAAATGCTGCGACTTGGATTTCATCAGCTAAGAGTGCTGGGGTGCAGTTTGCACCTCCTTCCATTGTGAAATGCTCTGTTAAATGATCCAGTTCTGAAATTTGCAGTAGCTCTCTTTTGGTTTTCTATGAGAAACAATTCAGTAGTCTACCATCCCTGAGACAGGGTGATCTCCGGGTGCTATAGGTTAAACATCCATGTTTGTCATGAGAAGTCTGATGAGACTGCTTTCTCTAGGGTTCAGCAAGTGACAAATAATCATGTAGGTTCAAAACCTATGCAGAGTTTAAAATAATTTTTATGCATGCTATTGAACTTTATACACGTTAATGAAGTTGCTGTTCATAGTGGTTGTGTTTATCAAGTTATTTGGTCAATTAAAAATAGTGTTAAAAAGGAGGAAAACAGGTTTTTTTTTTAATTCCTTGCTGAAAATGAAAAATGGCATTTTGAAGTCACTAGAACGTCTTTGGCATCAGGCCCCTTTATACAGGCTGTGGTGTAACCTCTCGCGTTTAGCAGCCCTGGTTGCGGTTTGGGAAAGTGCATAGAAACGACGGCAGTGGCCCCTGCTGGATCTCCTTTTTAGCTGGCCGTCCTCCTGCGGGGCTGGGAGGGAGATCTGCTTGAAGAGCAGCGACTGGAGTATCATGGCATAGTACAAGAGATTAATTAATTAAACCTGCTTAACTTTAATTGGAAAACAAATAGTAGAGTCACTTATAGTATTAGGATATCTTCAAAAACCAGATATATTGAAAGGCTCTGATACTGATTTTCTTCTGCCTTTAATCGACAATTTGCATGTTATTGGGAGGGGGGAGGTCATTAATTTTTTTTTTTTAAACAACATCTTAAGGGTGTGAATTGCTTAGAAGGCTAAAATTTTAGTAGGAAAAGTAGGAGCAAATTCCAATCAGGTAATGTCCAAGCTGATTTTACTTTTGTGGAAATAAGTACGCCTAATTTTGTTAGTTGAGCGCTGTGGCAGTTCTATCTTCTGTAGTATATTATAAATTTGTTGTCAAATTTTTCCTGGATTTCCTTATGGTGGCATTACTTAATCATTGGAAAAGTGTATGCTATTGTGTTAATGTCTATTCTGGAGATATGATACAATAAAAATGAAGATACCTAATGTTACTTATGAGTGATGAAGAAATACCACATCTAAGATTTAGAACAAATTGGACCAAGGGGAAATCCACTGGGATTTGAATTACAGCCTATTTACTTTATTCATTTTTTTCTTTTGAAAAGGATAAAAGTCATCTTCCTAAGGCGTAACTATTGTTCCTTAACATGTACGTGATATTTCTTATTTTTTATTTTAAAGAATTCTTCATTACTGCTTTAAAATGTGTCTGTATTTATAGATTATCTAATATGTGTGAATATATTTGTGTGTATGTGTCTGTATTCTTATTTCCCCCACTCCCTCGGTATCCTTGGTAAGATACACATTTAGAAGTACTCAGAAAAATTTGTGTTAACAGTTTGTATGCCTTTTTAGTGTCAATAAGTTACTTTTCAATTACTTTTCAGTAATTCCAAAACAGCATTCAAAATTGATTGCATATGTTGTAATCATACAGATAGATATTTTAATTAAGACATAATATAGCACTAAGAATAAATAAGCTTTGTCAGTTTGAAGGAAAATACAAATATACATGTGTCATCATACATCATGATGTCATTGTTAATTAGGACATGTACTTAAAGTGGTAGGATATAAAGCAGAGTAAAAGCACAGGTAAAGCAGCTCTACTTTTCAAAGTATGCTTTTATTAAAGGACTGTTTGGCTTTCTCTATAGAGCCGTTCAAGTTTAAGTATTTAGTCTTTTGTGAAGCAAATTACTGCTTTTTTTTTTTTAATTTCTGGTTTCTGTTTTTCCTAATTTAGTATAAAATGTTGTAAATGCATGAAAAAATCTGAGAAGTCATTTACTATGTTGTCTTGCCGGTTGGTCTGTCAGGTCTCTTCACTACATTTACAACTATCCTAGAGTTACCATTCAGTACTTCTGCATTATCTAGGTAGCCAGTGTCCAAGTGGTATTCCAGTCTTTTTCAGGGAAGGGGAAAAAAACCCAAACGGTTGAGACCTCTGTCTAAGTATACGTATTTGCACAAGGTTCTTTAAACATGGAAACATTTGGTGCAAGAGGCAGCTTACAAGGATATACACCTGTGACAAAGCTTGGTAACTATTGCTCGCTAACTTCAGCATAGAAAACCCCAACAATTTTGGGCAGGTTTTGCAAAAGAGATGTCCTGGAATGCAGTTGTAGACCAGTGTCATCCTGTGCTCATGTGCAAGGTAATAGTCATTGCATGTGTCCTTTCATCATGTGACAAGATTTTATTTATTTTTATTGTTTTTTCTGATGTGATTTGCCCATAGCAGTGCTTCTAAACACAGTGTAAGTTCTGTGGCAAATAAGGTAGCAGGTAGCAAATAAGTCTGTAGAGTAAGTGCAGTTGTACTCAAGGCACGCTGTTGTGGATTGCACGTTACTAAAGCACACTTTATCTTCAGAGCAGTAATGCATTTACTTGTGCGTTGTTGTAAAAGGTCTTAATTTTAACAACATTTTTCAGTTTACTTTTCCTGAAATGGAGAATTGTCTTAAAGCCCGGTAGAATAAGCACATCTCAACGATTTCTACTGTTATGTTTTTAAATGGTTGAAATAACTGTGTATATAGCTGCTCTTTATCAAAAGCTTCTGAGGTATGAGTGAAACAAAGATACTTAAGGAAACCCTCACAAACTCAATCAGTTAAAGTAATGGGATTTACATGGTTTTTATAGTAGGATTAGTATGGCAAAAGGAAGTTTAAATGTAAGCTGCATCTACTGGGTGGCAGTGACAGAGGTGACGGCAGCAGGTTGGCCTTGACAAAAACAGCTGAATGCCCACCGAGCCGCCCCCTCCCTCCCAGTGTGGGTCCTCCCCGGGCTGCAGTGTGGGTGCCTGCTCTGGGGCATCTCCTCCTCCGCCTCCGACCTTGGTGTCCCCTCTGCTGGCTCTCACTGTATTCCCTCCTCCTCTCTCCATCCAGTGGTTTTTGCTCTCTCTTACATAAGTTCTGTCTATGGTCTACGTATGTTTTCCTCTCTTACGTGTGTTCTCCTCAGGTGCCACCCGCCTGGCCGAGGGGCTCAGCCGTGCCCTGCGCTGGGGCGGCCGGAACCGGCTGGAACCGGCCGTGTCCGGCACGGGGCAGCCCCGGCCTCTCCTCACAGAGGCCCCTGCAGCCCCGCCGCCAGCGCCTGGCACAGACACTCGGTACGGTGATGTACAGTAAAACTAGATAGGGTTTTTTTGATTCTTTCTTCTCTAAAATGTCTCTGGGTTCTCTTTAGTTACTACATACAAATATACAAAAAAAGAAAATGAAAGAATGTAAATGAACTGTGGTCAGTCTTCACAAACAGTGGGGAGAAAATTATTCGATAAAGCAACTAGCGATTTGGGGGAGCACTACTGATTTATACAAATGGGTTACACCTTAAATGCTCAATTTTGAGCGCTCGTCTTTTTCAGTGACGCGAGGGGCACTTGCGAATTCCCCGTGCTTGTGAAAGCAGTGTGCGTGCGTATCCCCACCTTTCAATGTTTTTGAGACTGGCAGACCAACTTAATAAACTCCATTGGTAATCAGGGTTTAATTCTTACGTGTACTCTGTGCTGCTCCATTTTATTGCTGAAGTTATTTTTGTGAGAAATCCATACCTATTCTCCTTTTGCTATTCTCCCTCCCCCATCCAGCTGTCGGGACTGCAGACTCAGCCAGGGAGCCGAAAATCCTTTTATTCCTCTACTAGCAATAAAGGTTCAACACATCAAATTATCTCCCCATTTATTACTGTGCCACCTCATCAAAAGGCTACTGCAGGAAAATTTGTGAGAAATGATATATCCTGCAGATATAACTGAGCCAAGACATAACCAAGGGTCTCTTAAAATAAAAAATGTTACTCTCAGCTGGGTCTCTCTGTCCTCTGTTTTGTCCTATTGCTCACCTTCCCCCCCAAATTGTCCTTCATTTTCTTTCCCCCCGAGCCTTTCTGTCACTCTTTTCCTTTTTCTTGCTTAGTCAGTCCAGAACAGGCTCCTACAAGTTGTTCCCCAATTTGATCAGACCTGAAAAATGTACCTTCCCCATATTGCTTTCTCGATCTTCTTTTTTGCAAAAAAGTCTTTTAGTAAATGAAGTAGGGAAGCTGTGGCTACTGCTTTAACTCGGGCAGTGCTGTAAATCACAAGCTTTGCATATAGAGCTGTCCAGTAAAGATGCACTGTTTTTCAGCGGTCTGTAGCTTGTGGGGACAGACTGGCCAGGAACTGATTGAAATGCATGTTTGGTAGTATATGTTTCTTGAATCCGATTTTTCTGAGAAGTACTGAACCACGCGTGCATAGCTGGACTGTGCTACATTTGTACACCCAGCTGCAGGCTGTGGAAGTGGGAGGAAACAGATGTAGTTTGAAAACGTGTAGAAATTTGATGTCCTGTGAGTTCCTTAAGGCACGATGAAGAAATGTAGCTGTGTCACAGAGATGCGAGATGTAATGAAATGCTGCTTCGTAGATTCAGGCTCACTGAATTGTGTGCATTACTGGAGCTCTTTTGTCTCACAAAAATAGGCTGCTTCTGTTCAGCTTTTTGGAGGTATATTGGCTTTATGAAAAAGAAGCTGAGCTTGAAACCAGATCCTTCAATTCTCCTTGGGGCATTGGGTAATAGAAGTTACGGAGCTTGTCCTGGAATGCAGTTTTAGGAAAACTGCTCTCTCTAGTCTCGTCATTGTCCCTTTGATTCATCAGTCTCAGCCTTTGATATAAATACCTATCCTAATACGCTCAAAGATATAAAACAGCACTGAGATATAAGATGGAATTATTGAGGCATGCTTCCAAAAAATTTAAGTTTTCCTTAGGATTTCTTCTTGATCATCCCAGTCAGTGATTTTTGTCTACGTTAGTGGTTGTGTGTGCTCTAGTTTCGGTAATAAAGTTATGTTGGGAAAATCACTGTTGTTAAGAAACTTTTGCTGTTATGGGTAATACAGTTTTTCATGTGTTTGGAGAACAGGTTTGGGTACTTCTTCACAAGAATTCCTTTTTTTCCTCTTTAGGGATTGTAGAATTATTTTATTTTTTTTTACCATGAATTACTAATACTTGAAACTGGTGAGGCAGGAAACAAATTTCATGGAAGATACAGAATACTGAGCCACTGATAGAGTTTTAACTGTCTATAAACGGGGATGTCATAACTATATGGAGAAGTTAAGACATTAAAATGAAGATTTACATTGATGTCTAGTTTTTAGTATGGAACTGCCTATCTTTAAATTTACTGTTAACAGAAATTGCAGTGAATAACATAATGTCTTTAACGGTAGCAAAAACTGCAGCCTGCTGTTGCTTCAACTTTTAAGACTCCTGGACATACTTCTTTGTTACTCTTGGCTAGAAGTCTGCCCTATTCTTCCACTTTGTGCCGTAATCTTTCCTAATACTTACTTTTTAATAAGGCAAGGTTAGTTGGAGCAAGTTATACGTTTGTGCTCATTTCAGATGTGTTTTTAAAAGTATAAAAGGTTTAGTTACCAGCTTTGTAAAGGTTTATTATAGTGTATCGTATGTTGTTAAAATTTGTAGCAAATGGTATATACGAGCCCTAAAATATTTCTAATTAAGTTTGAAAATGTAAGCAACAGAGTAAATTCTGTCCCATATGTTTATGTTCTTTGCCTTGTTTTGCTTTTACAGAAGTAGGCAATTAAAACGTATGTATATATTACATTATGTTAGAGTAAAAATTGGATTTGCATATGATGTTTTGTCATCTTTCATCTTTTAAACCATATTCCTGCTTATCAGTTGGTTTTATGATTTTAATTTCAGGTTATCTCTATTTATGCTGCTGTGTGCCTGACATACAAAGCAGCCTGAATTCATGCTTCCTTGGCATTGTGACAACACACTTGATTTAAATTTGAGAGATAACACAAGTAGCATTTCAAATGATCTCAATTTTTCTGTTTCTATGTAGATACATTTAAATATTTATTGGAAGAGGTAGGTTGTATTCCTTCTAGCTAAATGTTGTGTATGTGGTATATTGCTTATGGCATTTATTGCAAGCTGTTCAGCTGATCAATACGTTAGAAATAAAAACAGAAATTGCACATATTATGCCGTGCTCATGGAACCTTTTATCTTGGATTAAATTTGGATCTACTGTATGATGTAGTAGTGTAACATATAGTACCGTGGCTCCTTATCAATGTGACTTCTGTTTATTGATTAACTGTCTTGTAGTGAACAGTAGGTAATCCATAGAAATCAAAGAAAAATATTTGTTAACTGTTTGTGGTAATTTTCTTGTGTTCTCTTGCTTTAGGAAAGAAATATGAGAAAACAGTTGTTAAGTAAGAGCGTATATTTGAAGTGTAGATTCTACAGACCTGGTGTTTCTGTGTTTGTGTTGATGTGTACAGACTTCTTGATATGTGCAGGACATGAAGCAATTACTTGTATAATGGATTTAATTGATGTTGAACAAAAATTTGCTGCTGAAAAATGGAAGAATTCGGCCATTTGGAGCGTAACAACGACTGCTGTTCTGGCACTGATTTATCTGCAGTGACCTCTTCTAGTATGGTTCAGGAGACAAGAAGCTTCACGTTATTTTTGCTTCCCCGAGAAAATGTCTGAAACACCAGAGAAGCATTTATGAGATAAAGTTAACCTTGTTTCTGAGCTTCTGTTGAAAGCCACTGTTCTCAAAATGTGTTTCTGTTTTTCTGAAGAAAATGATTAATTCAAATACAATTCCAGTCTTCTAGAGACCAAATAACTTCCGGTATGGTAACAACATATAGTGGATGATGGAAACAATATAATGAAGTGTATCTTTCAGTAACATTTTGGAAATTATCTGGTAAAAGGTGTAAATTAAAACCCAAGCCTCAGGCTTTTTTCTTAATACGTACAAGTGTAAAATTAGTTATGTCTGTTAGGAGATCGCAAAAATCAACATGTCAAGTGAGCTGTTGGCTTTTTTAGTTGAATGGCAGATCGTGAGTTTTGTTTTTTCAACAATTGTGCTGTATTTATTTCTTTTAATTAACTTCTGTCATACTGTTTGGTTTAGCAGTTTAAGCTGAAGAAATGACAGCAGCTCCTTACGTATGTTGTATGTTTGAATGTACTTAGACACGCTATGAGACAAGGATTGAAATCACTGTGTTTGGGACAGTCATGGCTTGGGGCATATACTGACTGTCAGTTCAACTAGTTTTGAAATGAAAATAAAAATTTGAACGGACCTCTTAGAATCTAGCTTACAATCAGAGGAGACATCTCCTTACAATTAACCAGTTTTTTAATGAGTTTTCTACTCACGATCAGGAAGTCAAAATTTCAGTTTCTCTGTTTACTGTCCTTTTTGCCCTATTACATTCATGCAAATATATATAAAAGTCAGTCACTGAATCCATCAATAAACCCATTTATTACAGTAACTTCATTTCATACTAAGGTAGTAGGGATTTATGTAGAGTTATATTAAAAATATTTTCTTTGCCTTACAGTTAGGTAAAATAGGTGAATTCCTTCATGAGCGTATTTGCATGCCAGTGAAAGAAAGATACTCAAAATGTGTCTTATTCCATGTCTGCCGTTGCCATCAAGACTTTCAGATTAAGCCCTTTGGGTTTTGTTATACTAAATAGGAGGAAGACAGGTACTTTTGACCAGCTCTTGAAATGTGTTATAAAATGCATTCAAGAGGTTTGCAAAGTTGCCCAAATTTTGGAATAAACCAAGTGCAAGATTATAATTCTCAGATCAAATTACCTCAGCAGTAGCACACAGACAATAAAGTGCTATAGGCTTCACTAGTCCCCAAACCAGTAATTTTCATATTAATGTTCCCATATTTCAGGTTCTGCATTAAGTGTAGCTAGGCTGAAAAATTAATGGAAATGCGTTTTGCAGTTTGTCAAATCTAATGTAAGAATTGGGAAATTCCTTTAACTTAGTCATGTGTTTGCACAGGATCGTGGTCATGAGCAACTCCATGACCTCTTTTCATGTGTACTGTTAATATAATTTTATCGTGGAGAGATAACAAGGATATTTTCAAAGTGATAGTCTTGTCATGCACAGAAAGCTCTGACCTATTTTGTAACATGTTAATTAACACGGAATAAGTACAAAACAATGCCCGTTTCATGGAAAGGGCAATTTAAACTTTAATAGAAAGGAATTATTTGCAAAGTAATAATGAGTAAGAAACATAGTACAAGGTTTCACATACTCTACCTTATTTCACGTCCAGCTGGCCTATCAATTATAACCTGTACTCTGCAGATGGTGCAATATATCAGAATTAAGTCAGTCAGTTAGTTTGTTCACAATTAAGTGCTAATACTCCCAATAGAGAATATTATCCTGAGTCTTAGTTAAGTGTCTGTCTTTTAATACCCCTTTGTGGTCTTACTTTGTGATTTTAAAGAGATGCCCTGTTGTGTAGGCCAGAACGTATTCTGGCTTGTTCTTCCAAGTGCTACCTGCATTGCACTCCCTGTTTTTATTTGGAAGTTAGATAGAGGATTTGATATTTCAGGGGACTGGGTATAGAGGTATCATGCAAAGTAATCTTAGGATAAGTAAGTTGGCACTAGAGCGTATGTGACTTTACACCATATATTTAGGTGCATACATGTACTTGCCATTACAAAATCTGAATGCTTGAAACTAGCATTGCAATGTCCAGCCACTCCTTTCATGGATTAGAAGCTTAATGAACTTGTCTGCTGAAGCTTACTAGCATGACAGGGCCTGCTTTTTTCAATGGCTTACTAGACAGGTTACTTGAGCTTGTGTTTTACTTGCTCCATCTATCATCCTCTTTTACTTGGCATTACAAGCCATTTCAGGATTGCCACTAATAGATTGATACCTGATTCCATTACACTTCTTTCCACTTTTAGGTCTTAGTCTTTGCCCAGTAAAAGGCTGGCTAATTTTCTGACACCTTTCTTCCCTTGCATCTAACTGTCAAGCTGATCGTGGATTTGGTCACTTGATCTAATGAACTTGCTGTCTTCCCCTGTTAGTCTTTAAGGTGACCCTTCATTGAGAGGAAACCCTTTGACAGAATTTGTTTTCTGAAGTGACTCCAGAGATTCCAGGCAATTACATGAGCTTCTGGATATCTTTCTTTAGAAGTTTAAAAGGCAGGCTCTTCTAGTGCTGCTTAAATTACCCTTGTGGATTTGTTGCCACGCTATGGGAAATCTCTGTTATAGCATATTTGCTGAATCACAGCTATTTTGGTTAGCGTCTTACTTATGCAGAGATGTATAAAAAAAGTTACCAGTTTCAAAGTGTCTGTTCTGAGCCCTTTCTTGGCAGCCTGCTTTATAATTTGTATGACAGTGAGATGGAATAATTGCCTTGTATAGTTGTTGGCAAAAGCATCTCTTTGGTACTTTCACTGCCATCAGAAATTGAGGTTTGGTAACATACTTAAATTTACTGAGAATTATTTAAATGTAATTAACTTCCTTAAATAATCTCTGACAAAAAAAAAAGGAAATGTAAAAAATATGCATTTTTGTGGATATGAAATACTGTTTGGGAAAGTTTGTGTGTATCAAGGGAAAATCATCATGTAGTTCTAGTCCCAGTACGAAAGAGTGACAAAGTATTCTGTGGTAAGTACTAAAATTTATAATGGATCATAATGCATATGGCTTCATATGGATCATAGTTCAGGGTTTATTAGACAACTGCAGTTTTACTTTTCAGCACAATTTTATGTGTTCTACAGCAATTTAATCTGTGTTAAGGTGTGGCTTTTTTTTTTTAAGTTTTGATTTGATGGCTTAACATTTCTGAAACATACTGTGATCATAAAAATGGGTGCACTGATTTTATTTGCATCAAAATGAAATAATAGCCTTGGTTTGCATTTTCTTACTAAATATTTTTAAAATAAAACCAAATTATTATAGATTGCATATGTATTAAAATTTTAATCTGGCACTTTTTTTACTTTGCTTAGATTTTGTATTTTGTTGGGGTTTTTCTTGATTTTTTGGTCCCCCCCCCCCCCAAAAAAAAAAGTAAATAGTGTTATGGTCAAGAGACCAACTATAATGAGCTCCTATTATCTTTTCCATAATTTATATTTTACAAGATGTGCTGTGTGTCTTTCCAGCATACAGTAAGTGAAGTTGCTCCTGACCTAGGGTTTCAAAAGAGAGCTCACAATCTTGCTCACTGTGTGCAACTAGATTTTCAGTTTTTGTTATATTATAAAATCATGGAATAAACCCAGTAAAAAAAATTGTTGAATCTTTAGTTAAAACATGAAGCAGTTTGAGAATGCAAATCTCATGCAACATTTTAGATAGTATTTTTCACTTCTTGAATTATATTTTTTGAAACATTTAGAAATTCATATTTTAAAGTTCTTGAAGTTGAATGGGGGGTTCAATTTCACAGGTGTTTTGTTTTTTTTTTAAGTAGCAGCTTTGCCACACATTGTAAATATATTCAAATATATTTATTTAGACTATGCTAGCTTCTTTTTTATTGTATATTCATGCTTTTTATCAAGTCCTTAGGTATGTGTGACTCTGTGGACTTTTGATGGAAGGGAAGTGCTTTATTAGAAAGCTAATTATGATGCCATAGTTGTCCTATCATGCAAAAACCCAGGAGGT
This sequence comes from Sagittarius serpentarius, assembly GCA_034782735.1. NCBI lineage: Eukaryota > Metazoa > Chordata > Aves > Accipitriformes > Sagittariidae > Sagittarius > Sagittarius serpentarius. The sequence goes on from JAVKLA010000061.1 coordinate 4,280,661, forward strand.
AATTACGAGCTTTGTCTAAGGAACATAATAGTAATTATGTGCCAAGGTACAAATTACGTACCTTGCAAGCCTGAGTCTTTACCACTTCTTGGTAAGCAAAATGTACGGGTAGAGTATCAGTAAATAAGTTACCAGTGTCTCGGTTTTCTTTATTTCAGTAGGATATTATTCAAATTTCTGTGCATAAGACTTTAATGACTTCACAGAAAAAAAGCGTGGTATGCTTTGTTCGTTTAAAAGCAGCAATCGAACTTTCTGATAGCTACTTGCTGTTTAACAGTTAAAAAATCATCAGACAATATTTGAAATCATTAAAATCTATGCAAATGTTTAAATAAATCTCAATAGAGAAAGAAAAATAACAGCTCAAAAACAATTGTGCACATAGCTTTGTATTTAAAATATTTTCTACTTCTCGTATTACATTAAAGATGATGCAGATTTAGTCACTTCTTTGGCTATTGGGTAAAACTTATTAAGGAGTCACCTCTTCAGTAATTTGGCAGCCCAAAATCTGGAACTCTATAATTCTGTCTTTGTGGCTTACTTGTAAACAATGCATGGCATTTACCTTGCTAATTACATACACCCCTCATATCTGCAGTTTGATGCATCTGCTTGGGTCTGGTAGATAGGACCTTGGACTTACAGGAGACTTGTGCAACTGAAGGAGCAGATGGAATCTAGGCTGGGTATCCCACAGTGTCTAAAGTGGCACTAGACATTTACGTTTAGACAACAGACCACAGCCTTGTTGCAATGCAAAGTACGTATTGTGCAGTAAAGTCACTGTAAATGTGTCTGAAACAAACAGAAAAACCCCCAAACATGCCAAGACGGACAAACAAAGTAGGAGAACTGATGGGGACTTGGATTTGGTAGGTCTTGAAGGCTGGAAATATTGGTATAAAAGCATGAATATGACTTCTTTTCATCTCAGTTACATGAGCTGAAAAAACTCCCCCCCTCAAAAGAGTTGTCTGTGTATCCTGCTCGCATTCAGCGTACAATTTCCATTTTGTTGTTTTTTTTACTGGTCTCTTTTGTCCCAATTGGACTTCTAGCTTTGTCATGGTAATGTACAATGTTTGTTTCCCTCAAGTTTTTGATTTTGCTTTCTAGCAATAGAAAAATCAGTTAGCAATACCATATTGTACACTTGGAACGCGTTATATGCTGATGACTAAAGCTGTAATTTTCTATTAGGTCCAAGAATATTAGTCACCTGACTGCCTTTCATTTTCTTTGTCATTATCTTAAATCTCAGATTTAATTGCTTGTAATGGGACAGTAGAATGAGCAAGACAAGGCTTTTGTATAGACTGTTGGAAAGTGACAGAAAACATTGAAGGGACATTGAATGAAGTGGTTCCCTTTTAATGATTCTTCACAAATCCTCAAAGGCCTACCCAAGGTGGGAGTCTGTAGTTGCCTCATATTTCTGTCGGTCTAATTGAATTTGCAGATCGTCAGTTCTTGCATGGAAAGTTCCTCTGCTGGAGCTCTGAGATACAAAACTGTGTGGGCACGCTGAAGAGGGACTGCTGCTGGGTTCTGAGCAGAACCGTCTGGTGCCGAGTGAGACGGTAGGCAAATTAGGGGAAATGGAATGGATCTAGCATAAGCAAGTGAGGAAAAAGATTGGAATCTCTAGTTTTCCTGTAAGAGAATTGAAGTTGAAGGGAAAGGATAGGGGAAAAAAATATTCTGGGATTTTAAAATTATTTTTTTGAATAGTAGTAGTTTGTCAGCAAGCACTGAAAGGAACATGGAGAATATGATAACTGAAAGATACTTTCTGTGTGTTGACTCTGTATTTTACTAGTGTACATGTTTCTGCTAAAATTCCATTTATTAATCCTTTGCAAGTAATCACTACCTTTTAGAAAACTAAGTTACTTTGATACCTCATTGAAACTCGTGAGGATTTAACAACTGTAATCATGTGACTTTCTAGATGCTTGCCCTTCTATTAATGCTGTAGAAATGAAGTTCTGAGCACTTGTAGATGGTTGAGACTTGGGACTATGTAAGTTACAATTTTGAAAAATAATTATCTGTGATTTGTTGATACTTTAGTGTGAAAAGGTAATAGCTTAAGTAGACATAAAATATAGATTAATACAGAAAATTGTTTACTGAAAAACTCAATCTTCAGCATAAGATTCAGTTTAAATGCTTAAAATGCAAATGTACAAGTTCTTAGCAATAAACATGGGAAATTAAATTTTTAAGTTTGTGTTAAATATTACAATTATTACTACATAATTGTAAATAATAACAATTGTGAATAACTAAAAAGGATCTGTAAAATTGCCATAAGTGAAGTAGTTACTAAACATTTTATAATATTCTGTAAAAACTGCAAAACAAAAGGACTAGAACAAGAAAACCCTTACCCTCAAAATGAGGCTTGAGTGAAAAACTTAACTAATGTATTATAATTGGAAACAATGGTCTATGTTGCATTTATTTATTTGAAAAGAACGGGTGAAAAAATCAAGAAGAAAAAGTTTTACTCCTATGGGCCCTTAGAAGAGGGTAAGTTGAGTAAGGAGAATTGAATTTATTTTCCTTGTTTTAAAAGTTCCTCTTTTAACATTCATTTCTCATACACAAGGCTAGTGCAGTGAATCATTCCCTGTTCACATGTAGATACCTTTACCATGCACATACTGTTTGGAAATATGTCTAACCCCATTAACTGGAATTGGTAGTGGGCCATCATCCATCTTCTGATAAACTGCATAAAGCAAGAGCGTAGACTGTGATAATACGGCTTATAACCATGTCAAGTCAAATAGCTGTTTATATCTGACTAATGACTGGGGTGGAGATAGAAGTTGTATTTCTTTTTCCAAAGGAACCTCTGATAAGATTAGAAATGTCCTTCACAGTCACTGCTTTGTCCTTTAGCCACTCGCCCTCCCTAGCCAGTTGTGGTAATTAAGATGGGACCATTAAACATGTTCTTATCCATAAGGCTAAAGGCAGGGAAACTGCCTGATAATAGAATCAATAAGAAGGATCTTTCAATGCTTCTTTTCAGCAAACCTCTAGAACAGTTGAAACATGGCTGAAGCTGAAATCCAGGGGCAGTACCTGTATAATATTCTGTCGTCTAGATAATTTCTGTTAATGATAAACAAACAAGCAAAAGCTTAATGGTAATTTTCAGTGATTCTGGGACATATAAAGTAATTGAAGATTATTTGAGGCAAACAGTATACTCTGATAAATTTTGCCCCCCCCCCCGACACCCCCTCCCCGTGTGCAGAAGTGCCACCAGTGTCAGTGGTTTGGTGTATACTGCATAAACAGGAGAGAAAATTGATGACGAGACTGTTACGTTTATTGAAAAGGTTCAGTTTTTCAAAATGAATTTTTTGAGCAGTAATCATCCTAATTCTTGTCTAGCAAACATATGTAACAATTAAGAATGACAATTTTCCTTATTTTTCACACTCGCTCTTGAGACAGGAGCCTGTGAGTGTTACTGTTAGTAGTATTACTCATCATGTTCTTAGTGGAGATCCTGCTGTTGCCGTGTATCATTGAAAGCTTATCTCCATGTGCTCCTGTTTTGCTGACACTAACACTTAAATGATGATTCTTTTGTAGGACTTAAGGGAGCCATAATTAATATGATTGCCCTTTTTAGACACTCTTGAAGCTGTATCTGGAGCATTATGTCCCGTTCGAGCCTTCCAGAACAAGAAGGGTGTTGAGTGGAGGCTGAAGCATACAATGTACTAGCAGATAACTGGTGAGCAGTGCTGTCAGATGCTACCTAAAAACATTAGAGAGAAGGCACTAGGAGCCAGGGTCTTCTCAGAGGTGCACAGCAAAAGAAGCAGCAGCAGCAATGGTTGCAAGTGGCACCAAGGGAAATGCTCTTTGGAAAAGGAGGGAGGAAGGAGGGAGAATACCTTCACAATGAGAGCGGTTTGCTACTGGAACAGGTTTCTCAGAGAAATTGTGGGCCTTCTGCGTTCGAAGATACTGAAAGCAAGACCAGACAAGACCGTGTGTGGTGGGTTGACCCTGGCTGGGTGCCAGGTGCCCACCAAAGCCGCTCTGTCACTCCCCCTCCTCGATTGGACAGGGGAGAGAAAACATGACAAAAGGCTCGTGGGTCGAGACAAGGACAGTTCAATAAAGCGAAAGTAAAGGGCGCGCGTGACAGCAAAGAAAAACAAAAGGTTTTTGTTCTCTACTTCCCATCAGCAGGCGATGTCCGGCCACTCCCTGGAAAGCAGGGCTTCAGTACTCGTAACGGTTTCTCTGGAAGACAAACATAAATGACCAATGTCCCCCCCTTCCTTCTTCCTTTACTTAGCTTTTATATCTGAGCTGTCGTCATATGGTATGGAATATCCCATTGGTCAGTTTGGGTCAGCTGTTCTGGCTATGTCCCCTCCCAAGATCTTGCTGGGCCCCAGCCTGTTAGTGAGGGGTGGGGGGAAATGTTGGCGAGACAGCCTTGGTGCTCTGTGAGCCGGGCTCAGCAGCAGCCAGAACACTGGTCTGTTACCAACACTTTTCTAGCTCGCACTATGAAGGCTGCTATGGGGAGAATTAATTCCATCTCAGCCAGACCCAGTACATTAATTTATAAAGTTAGTGTTTGAAGAACTGTGTTTGTCAGTTTAGTTTGTATTGCATTGACAACTTAATACTGTTTTAAGTTAGTTTTGAAGCCTACTTTCAGAAGAGAGTCATAGTAGCAGATTAAGACCTAGACTAATATTATCAGGAAGCCAAACCAAACAGGCAAACTAATTTAATCTTATCTCTGTTAAACTTTTAATAAATACTTTATTCATTGTTATGTGGACGATATATTCAATTATGATTCTCTACTCCTTAGTACAGTATTTTAGGAGAGATGTTACAGAAAACTCAAGAAGAGTTAGAACAGCAGTAACAAGTATTTTTGAATGTGGCTGTAGCTGTAACTGGCAGAAAGTTAGATTTATCGCTCTTTACTGAATAATTTAAATACCAAATTAAAGGAGTCGTGTAGTCAAATGTGTCTCTTCTTATAATTATAAGTGCATTATGGTAGAGACAATGTGAAAGTTTAGCAACTCTATGAGCCACTAATTGAGCTGCTTCTCCCACAGGTGATTTGGCACTTAATTCCTGATCACCCATAGCTAGTCTCACTGAGAATTAGCTTCTAGATTGCAAAACTGCATCTAAAATATAATATCTCTGATCTCTTAGTCTCTCTACTATCCATATAGAGACTGGCAATTTTCTGGTGTGGTTTTTGTTGTTTTTTTTTTTCCCCCCAACCATATAATCCTTCACTAGAAAACACTAAGCTGTCAAAACTAAAACTGTTTGTAGAAAAGACTGGTAAAATGTTGGTGTATTTTCCGTTTAAAAAAAAAAAAAGTTGTAGAATTGTCAGAAAAAGAATACTGTGACCCAGTCCAAAATTCTCTTTAGTTCTGGGATACTTTCTATTTTTTTTGTTTGATTGGGGGCTGAAGAATGGAAGAAGTTTTGTCACAACAGTTACAAAGATGAATTCCAGTCTTAATAGTAGAAAACATATGGTCAGTGGCTTGATACCTGTTACGCTGGTACTGAAATGCCATCAAGTATGTTACCAGAGGGCTTAGACTTTTCTGCTTCTGGATAAGATGGTCCAATTTTCCTTTTGTATTTGCAAATGATCACTTTGTATTTTTTCCAATTCTAGCAGTTATGAGTTTTTTAAAAAGGAGACTTACAGAGTAGTAATTTGGATTTAAGGGGTGGATTCATTTTCAAAGTAGGTGCAGTTGTTCTCATGTAGACATGTATTTGAACTTTTTTGAAGACTTCTCAAGGTGGAAATTGCCATGTTATGGATAACACTAGAAAACTAATATTACAAAATATTTTAAGCAATTGATCAGCCACTCTGTGGCCCCAACTACAGAAACAAGGCTTTGAACAGTCAACTGAATTTTACTCCCTGGATTTTCTGTTTTCATTTTCTTGAGCAGGGAGTCTTCAGATGTGTTTTATTTCTGCAGAGCATGGTCTGTGGTGGTGGTGTTTTTTGGTTGTGGTTTTGTTTTTTTTTTTTTAAAGACCCCAAATTCAGCTATGTAAGTGTCCACATCCAGTTTATGGCAAATTTCTAATAACAGGCTTCATAATATTTCACCCATATGTGCTCAGTGTTCTAATTCCACCCTCCTAACTGACATCCATGTACCAGAGTTGCATCGGAGTGACATGCTCTTGAGCAGGACTGACGATGTAGAAAATTGAAGTGTTTGATTTATGTCACCAAACTCTTCAAAACCAAAAAAGAATTAAAAAATCCCTTTTTCCTTTTTATAAAATGTTGTAAAGTGAAGACATATGATTGCATTTTGATTAAAAGTAATTACAAGTAACCTTAATTAGCTCTTGATCCCATGAGTTTAGAGGAATGCTCTATTTGAAATGAACTAATATGAAAAATTACTATTTCCTGAATGTTTTCATAATGAACAAGAATGTTTTTTCCTTCACGCTTTCCTAGTGTTTAAAAGTACAGAACTCTGAAACAATAAATCAAATTTAAAATGCTCAGAAGAATAACACAGAAGCCACTAAGAACCTTATTGTCATCGTTCCCATAACTGATTTTAAATATTGGATTTTCATGGATAGGTAACCATTTACTTTCTACATGAGTGGCTGCGATAAGAATTTATTACAGGACCTCAGGGAAATGTTGTTACATCTATTAAAAAAAAGTTACCATTAATTTTGTGGAATTAGAACATCGATTTAATTTGGCCTCCTTTAATTGATGTTAGGTAGCTTGGGAACTGATGTCCTCACTTTGTAAATGCACTTAATCACTTCTTGCTACAAAACCTTGAACGTAATTTTTCCAATCAGAGCTGACAGTTGTAGGGTTAAAGCTCAAAGCTAATAAATTTCCATGGACCAGATATTGTACTACCTGGTGTCCTTCTTGAAAAATACTTATCTTGCAAAGTAAGTCTGAATAATTTTAATTAGATAATCTCACTAAGTGTTCTTTTTCTAAATAAATTTTATTTGCTCATGTTAGCACAGTAATTCAATTTGGTCATGTTGTTCTTCATGGGAAAAAATATTCCTCTGCTTGTACCGTTGTCAGCTAGCATACTGTAGAACATAGTTAAATACATGGTCAGAGTGCCTGGAATTAAGTGGCACTTTGGTTGTCATTTCTGAAGGCAGAGAGGTTTTAGCAGCATGTGGACAAAGACACTGTTAGGTTAAAAGTCATGTAGTTCACAAAAGCAAATGTCAACATGCTCAGGTTAATGATGGAACTTTAAATGAATGATATGGAAATAATTACTTTAAAAATTAGTCTGCTTATTCTCATTTGTGGTATTTCGTCAACATTTCACACTTCATTTCGAGAATAAAAACAGATTTGCGAGTGAGGTGTTTTAATGACTTATTCCTGATGAATTAGCATTGCTGAATCACAGTTTTCCCTGGAGATTATGGCCCAAATAAGAATGAGATGTTGGTTGGGGGAAGAAATAAGAACTCCAGAAGTTCTTTTCTATAGAATACCACTTCTCATTGAAGTTATTTCCCCTCTCATTATTAGTCTTGTTTGTGGTCTCCTAGGCACCTAGTAGGAACAGTAGGATAAAAGAGCAAAACCGCCTTTTGTCTTGGAAAAACTCCTCAAGTAGTCAAAAAATCAAGTTTTGTTTTTTTTTTTTTCCCCCCACCAGTGAAGGGCTCATAAAACAAATCTCTGTGGCAGCTTTTCAGGCTATTAATAGGTTACCCAGTCTTTTTTTCTTTCACTACTAGTGAAGAAAGTTCTGGTTATCCATAATGGAACCCACATACCAGCATGGTATGCCACCGATCATCATCTACTTCAGCTTCATTGCTGAATCACAGCTGTAAGGCTTTTCTAGTTGACTGTGGGATTTACTTATGCTATAGAAGAAAAAGGTGATCTCTCAAGTAACTGTGACTTTCTGTGTGCTCTCTTTAGTATACTTTCTAGAGTCAGTAAATTGGGATACAGTATTTTCAGTAGCTGATCCGTGGCTCTGAAAGACATTTCCTTGAGCTGGCAATGGGAAGGGATTGCACTACCCTCTCATCAAAATGCCAAGCCCAATTCTTCACTTAGTTCTCCCAGAAAATGAGAAAATTCTGAATAAGGCAATCAAAGACAGAAAGAAGTCTTTTTTTTTTTAGTGGCTGCTGCTTTTTTTTTTTTTTTTTTTAAGGTGGGCAGATAAGAGTAAATATGTGAAAAGAAAAAAAACACATTTAAGAATTCAAAAGTATATGAATAATTAACTAAGCAGACCTTGAAGCTGAGGCCTTTCAAAGACATAACAGTGGAAATTGACTACAACTAAATTATCTGTTCTATGGATTTCCTCTTTTTCATTTAGTCTTTAGAAACTTTATTTGTATCTATGGGAAAAATTAGTTTGAGTTTTCAAGTCAGTGACTTGAAGTCTAGTCCGTAAATGCATAGCAGAGGGAGACTTTTAATTGTACATTTTCTTTTAGAACTGTTTTCTTGGTCAGATGATAATTTTTCCTAAAAATATTGTAAAATATGTATTCTCCTGCCTTAAAAAAATAAAGTTGTTTCAAATTTCTAAATGAGAATAAACAGCCTTATTTCCTGAGTGATCATAACTCTTCTCAGGTAAATACATTACTAGGCACTTTTTAATTATTAATGTAAAATAGATCAAAGCAATGTGAAAGCTGTTTTGGCTTACTGTGTAATTAGGATGTGTTTTACCTTTACACCATTTAGATTTTGATTAAAATTTTTAAATATATTGACCACTGACAAATGTATCACTCTTCCCAATTTGCTTTTCACACATAACTTTGAATGTTATCACTTGTCTAGGAGTGCAGATAAGCTCTTCTGATGAGTGAAGGAATGAAGGGGATATTGTTTTAAATGCGTAGATACTTCCCTCTCAAAGAGAAGGATTAGGGAATGACTTTTAATCTGAATCCTGTTGATCCAGACTAGGCAGTGTAGTGTCGATAACTGATGCATTGAGGGCAGATGTTCAACTTTCTCTGAAATATTCCAACACTGCAAGTCTTAGAAACTGAGAGGTATAATGGGAGATAATTATTCTACACTTAAAAAACGCATTGTGCTATGCACGTAGTTAAAAGCAGCATGTATATATTATCCCTCATTTAATGGAACTTCTAACGGAAAGGAGGAGAGGCTTTCCCTTGCATACATCACGTCATCCCAAGCTAGTACCTAGCTTGTCAGCATCCTCCCTTCACATGGGACACAGTCTGCTTTTAAGCAGTTAACTAACTAGGCTAGCTAATTTCCAAACAAAATTCAAACAATGAAGTTCATTTTGGTCTATTTTGCACCAAATATATTTAAAAGGATACTCTGTGAGGAAGAGATCATCTGACATCTGAGAATGACCCAGTTCATGTATATGACAATATAAGTACTAAACATGTATTCTTTAAATCTTGGTATATCCATAAACATGCATTTTGTGTAATTAACTACTTTTGACCTTTACGTTAGGAAGTTGTTGTAACAACTTCACTGTGCCAGTGAAGGAGTACTGTTAATTTTAATACAGATGTGTTATTTGTTTTCAAGGACAGGGAGTTTTTCAATCCTGTAAAATTAAGATCATTGTTTTATCTTTCTCACCTGAAGTAACTGCTTTTCACTGTGTTTGTAGGGAACTTACCCTATTGTGTATTTCTTAGAGCTCTCAAAAATGAGTTATAAGTACATTCTTATATTGATCTGATTTAATACAGGACTCTACAGAAACACTACTGGGATTTCATCACTATAAAATCTGTCCTGGGGCTTTTATTTAATTGGATTTGCAAAGTATGCATTTCTCTGGTCTGACATTTCTATTTTTATTCTAAATATTTATCTTTCGAGTCAGTAGCTTGCACTGACCATTTCACTGATGAAATTGAGGACAGCTTGGGATGCTGTTGTTGACATTTGTATTTAACCTATGACTTTTAGAAGGAAATTAATTAGTGAATATACAGTTTCCAGTAGTTCATTTTACTTTTTTTAGTCATGCAGTAAGGGCAGCTCTCCTAGATCCACAGCCGACTGTTTATTGCATTTTTTTGGTGAGCTACAACACCTTTGGGGAAAAATCACAAGGGCCAGCTTTAGGCACAAGCGAAGCAGGTAGTTGCCAAGCGTTTTGAACAAGACAGAACTTCACTACGTCTCCCAGCAGCAGCTGGGGCTTCCTGCCTCAATTTCCCTCATCCTGCCATGATGGCAAAGCAGCTCTACAACCACAGCCTAACTGAGAGGCTTGGAGCACTGAGAGGGGACATTGCACATCCAGACCTGTTTTCTGCCTTTCCTGAACTCTGTTCTTTAGAGGTCAAGAGGCTGCGGGGATAATACATCCTTGCTGATACGATGCAGTGCTTGCTGGCAGATGCTGGCAACAGTCCGCACTTCCCTTCTTGCTTGTCTTTTACAATCTCAGTTGTGCAGATGCATGCATTTCACATGGGTAATTATGTAGAAAGATACATGCAACAGGATCATAGTATTTTGCAGAGACAGACAGCTTATTCTAACTTTCCTGGGGGAAAAAAAAATGTTTGATGAAGTCAGTCTGCCAAAGCTGTAAACCAGAATTTATCTGTATTGCAAAGAATTTTTGAAATGCTTTTTGGTTGATTCTGCAAAAACTGATGATTATATTCCTGTTCTTCGGGCTACATGTTATAAGGTTAGAGTAGGCAAACATGAGCTACTGATGGTGACAGGCATAGTCTCTAAGCAGTGAATGGGTTTGCAGCTGTCCCCTGTTCTTTCCTAGAAAGCGTAAGAACTCTTAATCATGCTATCGCCTAATTAACATTGCAACCCATTTGGCAGGAGCAAAGGGGAAGTAGAAAGGGCAAGAACCATTGGAGTTTTCCTCCATAGCCACGAGTCACATTCTGGTATCAGCTGAGTGGCAAAGCTGTTAAGAACTCCTCCTATCGGACCCTGTTCCCAACAGGCCGGCACCTGCTGCTTTGTGAGATGGTGCCATGGTTTCCCAGCTGATCTGTGAGTCTGCCTTGAACGAAAGTGAAGTCCAGTCAGGCTCCAGTCTCAGGTGGGGAATGCAGTGTTGTTAATTGCTTTCCTTTAAATGACAGCCTTACCTGTCTGTGAATACATTAGTGTGCTGTTAGGCTCAGCAGACCAGAATGCAGGACCTGGACCAGACCCCTAACTTGCAAAACTAGCTGCTTTTTTAGCTCTGAGAAATCTAGAGCTTAAGAATTAAATTCCCAGTTCTTAGATCCTAGCTATCCCTGTGGAGTCCCAGAAGACTGAATTTCCTGGAGTCCTTCCCTTAGCTCTCTGAAGTAGAAGGGAAGACAGCTGGGTTCTCTGCTTTAATTAGACTAAGGAGGCAGCTTATAAAAGGCTGGAGACAAGCAGAAATCATCCAACCTCCTAGTGGAAATGCTGCATGAATAAAGTTGGGAGGGAATCGGTAGCTCTGAAAAATTAAATAAACCAGTTGTCAGTTGTTTTTTCCCCATCTTTGCAAATTTCCCTGGTAACAGTTGGATGAGTCGGTGATTCAGAACATGGTTCCATTTATTTGGTTGAAAAGTGGTAAGTGTCATAAATATTTCACAGGAATCTGTGGCAAGTTTCCTCTACTGTGACTCATAAGGATTTGGATTATTATTATGAAAACATTTGTAAAGGTATTGTCTTTCTTTTCATCAAGAAATGTTCACTTGAGAATCCATGCTAGGACTATGTTGTTCATTGCTTAGCTGTTTTTCTCCAGGGTTTAAAGCGTTAGTCACAGTCTAAGGGCACTAAAACAGTGCCCAGTGGTATGGGTGACAGCATGTAAAATGAATGCCAATATTCAGACCGTGCATAGACTGAAAATGTTAGCATCAGGCAGCTCTTGGGAGAAACAGTAATTGCTATTGCATTCACAAAAAAAACCCCAAAATTATAGCTATGCAAGTTTTTTTTAAAAACTTATTCACAAGGTAATAATATTTGTGGGTGACTGAGGGGTTAGACTTATATACAAACAAATAAAGGAATAAATGAACAGAATATTACCCCAATGTTTCTTTTGGCAAACAAATAAAAAAAATAGTATTTGCAATCTTTTTGGAAAGTTCTAGAATTAAATTATACTGCATGTAATATGGGTACCATACTGTATGCCAGTATAACAGGTCCAAACTAAAGAACCTAGCATGCTTTTCTGTGTGGTATTTAAAGTGTTACTCATTTTTTTTTTTGCAGGGGGAGGGGTTGTCATTAAATATATTCACCCTGCTGACATTTAGGGCTGCAGAGTGTAGATATGTCAGACCTTGATACTTAAGGCACTAAGTGTTCAAGCCTTGAAAGGAGCAGTGTTTTCATTATGGGTATTCATGTTACTGTGCAGTGACTGCGTCTATAAATTGCATATAGAAAGTGAAGAGACTCTACAGACAGAACAAGTTACCAGTTAATTGAATTGCTTTGTCAGTGGAAACAATTCAGGACCAGAGGAGATAGAATTATAGCATGTATTCAGCTGTCTGCGTTTTCCAGAATGCTATGTCCAAGCCAGACTGTGTGGCTAACCTTCTTTAAAATCTAGGGTATTACTGACATGTCCACAGTGGTCAAGTGCGCTTCTTTCTGTGGAACTAAAGTACTCATCAAGGACTTTAAAACCAAACCAGTCTTTATCATGTTAAATGTTGTCATATTTGCTATACTCGGACCAGAAAACAATTTCTGTTCTGGAGGCTGTAAACTCCTTTACAGCCCTTCTTTAAAAATACATTCTCTCCCCACCCTGTGCCCTTCTTTTAGAAACTCTTCTAAATCAGAGACAAGTTAACTAAGATAATCTGGATATTAGGAAGTATATCTGTTGTATAAATACTACCTGGTAGAAAATTATTGATTAGCATTTTTCTGTTTTGTAATGCTTCTTGGAGGAGGAACTGGTTGCCTCTTTCCCCTGTGTCACTGAACTCAGTCTGATAACAGACAGTATTTAGACATTCGAGTTTGATATGTTTTGTACTACGCATTGATAAATCTACAAATGACATGGCAAGAAATTGTCCAACACCAAGCAGGCAGTCGTGAAAGGAAGAGACTAGTAAGTGTGCAACTAAAGTATTTTGGTTGTTTATCTTCTAATCATATTGTCTGTTACTATAGAACAAGTTATGCGAACAAAAATTAAATTGTTCATATTCAAGGATCAGAGTTTTATTCAGTAAACATTTCAACAATCTATAGCTACTTTGAATTAAATTTAAAATTCACAACGGAATTTTTGCCTCTATGTTGTCAATTTTAAAGCTATTTTTAACTAATATAAAATGCCCAGTGAAACCTTTTGTGAATGATTAAAATGGAGCCTGATTGATACTTCAAGGTATTGCATTAACAATTTACTTATTTCACAAAGCTGTATTAATAGTTGATTCTCTATTATACTTCTGATAACAACAGAGTTGGTTTTAGGAGCATCTCCATAATCTTGTGTGAGGTGGATATCATTTAATATTTGTTTGCTACTTTGGCTACATAGATCTGTCTATGCACACTTTCCTTTTCCCTTCTCTACATTCTGTCATGCTTGTCTGTTTAATGTATAGATAGAGATCACTATTTAAAATAGTTTTTAAAGTGTCACTTAAATCACTCTTGAATACTTAATACTTGCCAGAAAATTTTGGAATAGTATATAGGAAGTGGTGTTACTTTAGTTTAAGAAGTCAGAAGCAAAGGAATACAATGTCAGTTCTGAACTATAGGTTTAGAGCTCAGGATTCATTCAAAGTATCTAAAATGCAGGTTCTTGTGTTTTGCAGCGTATTATTTTAAGTCATACCATTGATTGACTTCTGTTGCTATAGAAATATTAGAAATGCTATTTTAACATAGAGCAGCTAATTGTCCTACTACTGCCATGGAAACAAACAGCTTTTTCTCTCATCTGTGATGATGCCTAATTGGATGGGTGAAGTTGAAAAATGGCAGAGTAAAGCCAGCAGAGAAACAATGAAGAACTGTCACCAGGCATCTTGCATGTATAATAGTGTTGAAACACCCCAAGCCAGGCTTATTGTTGGTCTAATGTAAATAGAGTTTGAGGGAAGTCAGGGCATTTGATCAGAAAAGAGAGCCAAGCCTTGTGTAATACAATACACAGAATACATTTAGTAGGCAATCCTGGCTTTACAATCACTGAATGTAACACAAGAACAAGTTACGTAAATCAGGTTATTTTCAAACTTGGAGTATCGCCATGATTTTGCACACCCCAGTGTCCAGCCCCACCACACCAAATGTAGCTGCTTTATCTGGGAGCCTCTGCACCCTGCACAGTGAAGAGGTCTTTGCAGAGCATTTATTTTAGCCAGGAACTGAATTCCTGAACAGTCTTGCTCTGTTGTTGAGCATGAGCTCCAATTTTAGGTGTTTTTGCTTGGGTGACGTAAGCAATGGGATTTTGGTTTCAGTTGTGCTCAGTGTTATTTTATGTGGCACATTTATGTTGTGAATGATTTAACGTGTCTTTTAAATTACTTTCTAATAGCAAAATTTTTAGAAGTCATATTATCAGCACATGGTAGACTAATAGACTTTTTTTTTTTAACTAGCTTTGCTACTAAAAACTGTTAAACTTGCCTGGAGATTTCAAAGGTTAGATATTTTGCTCATCAAAAGAAACAGACCAGTTTAGCTGTGCAAAACAAATATTTTAATAATAGTAATTAATAATGGATAAACTTAATCTAACTTCCATTTGGATTTGGTTTGTGTTCTAGAATATGACTGACTTTTTTTAATATGTGAACTGATGTCCTTTAATGATGATTACAGCCACTGGATTTCAAAGTGTTCTTGTACAACAAACGTCCCTGATTGTGTCTGCATTTGACCTAAACAATTTGATCTAGACAATATGAGTAAATAGGACTAATTCAGATTCCACCTTCTGCCCTGCATATTGCCTAGGGCCAGAACTTCAGCAGTGGTTCTTCCTCTTCTGCTTTGAGTGACATGAAAACTAGCAAGCAGACATAGCTTCCCGATTTAGGATTCATTTGGTGCAGTCATTGACCGATGCTTTGAAACGTTCCGGTTTTTTTCTGACCCGTGGGCAAAACTATGATATTACTGTTTACTGAGTATTCATATGTGGGTGCCCCTTTGTTTTAGTGTAAAGACCGCCTTAAAGCTTCTCTCACTCTTCTAAAGCTAGAACCAACAGAGGAGCATCCTGTGAGCAGGAGGGCGCTGCCTGTACCACTCCGTGAATCATCACTGCACCTGCTAAAAATGTGAAGGCTACAGACTACACTTCATTGCCACCCTATGTACAAAAGATGGCCAGGCAACATTGCTTTCTAGTGGGAAGTAAAAAATGTAGTTTATTGCATTGCTTATAGGCCAGTGTATTATATACTTGCTCTCCCTCACAAAACCCTTCACTACTGAATTTGTTGCTCTAATTCAGCTCTCCAAAGCATCCATGAATCTGTGTTCCTTACGAAAGCAGAGGTATGCCAGCCCAATCTCTGGGCTATGCTGTGTTCAGATCTGTAGGATTGTTCATCTCTCAAATCTAACCTGTAAACACTCAGCTATACAGATGTACTTTTCCAACTTCTGATTGCTTACTTATTGTACAAGTTATTTTTACAGAAAGCATCACATCAGAAAGAATATATGGGATAACTTGTTCTAGTCGTACCTCATCTCGGATCTGTCTTTGATGTGCAGGTTCTCTCAGATGCTCACACAAGGTCATTCCTCTGTGCCTCGTCTCATTTGCTCAGTTCAGTCAAGAATCTGTGCAGAAGTATATTCTGTTTTCAGTTCCTTTACATAGCAAAGGACAAGTCCACTCTGAAAATATATGAACTGTCCTGGTTTAATACTAATGTAATATCTTTAGGAAATTCACATCATTTTTAATGTTTCAAGATCACTTGGCAATTACTTTCTCTCTATTCTGCTTTGAAATTTAAAATAGAGACTTAGCAAAAAGATGTGTTCATCATAATATATTTTTGGGTGCAGCAAGTCAATAGTTTTTCTTCCACAATAAAAAAAATTTATTCTATAAAATAACAGAATGTAGGGTTAAGTAGATATTTTAAAGAAGAGGTCATTCAGACAAGCTGACAAAATGCATAAAATCGACTGCCCTCTTTTTAGCCACTTGACATCTAGATTCGCGTAGATTATTCTGACAGAGATATGATACTTTAGGAACACAGCTTGTTCAGCTAGTCTTTAGTTCAACAGCCATCACAGCTAGAACTCTTGGAGTTTATCCGTGAATCCTATACAGGAGAGATACATTTTGTGTTTCGTAATAATGATTATGAAATTTGGGAATAGCTTGAGTTCTGTAATGAATGGATTTTCTTGTCTGCTGTAATAAGTGTCTTTATGTAAGGAGGTGGCAGAATTATACCTGATTTTATTTATTTATTTAAATGGTAGTCTTCAGCTGCAGAAAAAATGGTATAGATTTTTTTCAGACTTTCCTTCTTTTTAGAAAAGAAACTTATATTTGTGTACTTGAGCATTTTTTCCCCAGTTGTGAACATTTTCCATTCTCATTGGGAAAACTCATCATGGGGACAATCACATATTACAAATGGCCTTGAAAAATAAATAAACAACGTATCCTTTTGTTGTTAAGTGAGTATGTGCATCTTATCCATCTGTCCTCCTCCTGTGTTCCTTCTATGTTACTATTCTACAAAGTCAATTCTTCCAGAGAATCTATTTGATTTTTTTTTTTCTCTTGTAAGAAGCTTACAGGACAAAAAGCAATAGAAATTCACCTCAATATTGTTCTTGAGGAGCTATTTTTCTGTACTACCTTGAACAAGCTCCTGTATGAAAAATGAAATAGAAGGAAAACATAAAACCATCTGCCTTTTATCTCTCTCATTTAACAAAGCAAAATTCTCCTGAAGAGTACCTTGGAGTATTTAAAACAGCTAGTGATACAGTAATTACAGACTCAAGAAAATGTCACTGCCTTGTCTGGTGCTCTAGGTGAAGCTTTGCAGGAGTAATAAAGATGAGTTTCCCCAGCTTCACGTTGCCAGAAGTGAGGAATTGTAGAGGCACGGGAGCAGGTCCTGTTGCAGGAGTTTGAGGGACACTAGTGACACTGTGCACATACTTAGTCATGAGCAGTGTTGCTGGCCTGTCTAGCTGCCCTTGCCTTTTAGGAGAGATTAAAATGGTAATGACAATTTAAAAGAAATACTAAAGAGAAACTAGAGAGTTTTCTGTAAAGGCACAAACAGTCAATAATAAGTTCCGTAAATCACAACTAATATGGCTGTTCCTTGTTTAGGTGTTTGTGCCACATCATCTCAAGCTACTAATACTGTCACTTTGGTTAATGATGAGCTCCAAGATTAATGGCTTGACACAGTGATGCCTTTGGTCCTCTTGAAGTCCTCTGTTATTCTCCTTTCCCTGTTTATGTGCAGCATTGCATAAAGTCATACATTTCTTGAAAGAGAAGGCACTTGATGTAAATACCATAAAAAAAGCGTATTTGAATAGTATATCTCTAAGCTAGAAATAAAAACCGGGTAGTGTTACTGCTAGTTAGGCCTGAAAAATGCTGTGGCTTTTGCTTAATTTCCTAGGTTTATGAGCATCAGAAATGTTCTGCCAAAATGTTGGTGACTTCTGGAAATTGAGATGACTATCTGGAATAGATACTGATAAATATTTAAAAGGTTTCCATTACTTGTTATTTTGAGGAGAAAGCTGTAACTAGACAATCTAGACAATAAGCATTTTTGTAATGAAACATAGTTGGAAAATGTAGTGTTAAAAAGATCTCTGCTGGCTGTGATCCAAAATTCTATCAGTAACATATTCTATAAGTTTACCAATATCTCAGTCTACAGTCACAAAGAATCAGAATTGAACATAATAAAGCTGCCATGTGTTGAAAGAATCCCTCCAAAAGGGAAACCCAGCAGTCAATATTCACTGTAAATACTGATATAGCAGAAATGATCTAGGCTCTGTTCATCCTCCTTTTGTGTTGTCATTCACAAGGTATAAAACCAAGTAATTGATTTTGTTTCCTCTAATAAACAGAATCTGCTTGTTTTTATGGAATGTAACTTTACAGTTTCTGAAGAGGTTTCTTGTCTGAAAAATTCGTTGCCATTTAGTGTACAATTGCATCCAGCTTTAGAATTAATGCCTTGTATTCACATCACTGAGCAACTATTCTGCATCGTGTAGTGGAAAGTTGATTTAGGCAATTTTCCCTATAGATTTGTGCATATGTCACCTTTGGGCAAAAGATGAGCTAATAGAATTGAAATAAATGTAATTGGCAGAAGGTCAACCAGGGACCCGTATATGTCTAGAGTTTCCAGAAAAGCCAGAGTTGTTTCATGTTGGCATATTACTTGATTAGTATGCAGGTAAGGTGATTGTGCCTCAACAGAATAATTGGATCGTTCAAATATCTGCAAGCCCTGGTGTATCTACAAAGCCTGAACAGTGATTAGATCCTGCCTGTTCATCGCGGCAAGCCTTGAAATTCTTCCCACTGTGAAAAACTAATTTTCTGTGGGAATTTATTAAATAAGAAATCTGCATGCTACTTTACCTTGTAAGCATTACCATCAGAATACAAAGATTTCTTTTGACTTTGATGTATGCACTTCATGGATGCTTTTATGTCATTGTTTTCTTATTTTTCTGCATTCAGCACAAATTCCAGTACTTCTTTGTTACACAGATTTCTGGAGAAGAGTTGCATCTCCATTCGATGATAAAGCAGTAGTTCACTTAAAGAGAAGGGAAGCAGGGAAGAGTACGCTGTGGGAAAAAAGAGACACAATTAAAACATGACAATACATTTCAGTTGTTACGTTAAGGAAAAAGCTAGAACAAATATTCACAAGTTGTTGCTTTTCAGTCTTCATATTTCTGTGCAGTAATTGGTTACTGCTGCATCAGTAAACAAATTTGATCATGTCGTCTGGTTTTTGTTTTAAAACCAGAGAATGCTAATCTGTGTTAATAAGGAACAACCAGTATTACAGTATAAGATTTCTGTGCTGCCCAGCAGATTTAAAAAAAAAAAAAAGGAATTTAAGCTTCCTAGCAGGTTTGCAATGTATATTTTGTCCTTATACATAAGTGCTCTGAAGGGCAAAATAACAAGGTCCTTTCTGTACGTAGAAAATGAACTCATGCTGTATCTTGAATGCCTTGGAGCCAGTGTCTTAGTCAAAATACTTTTTCAGTAAGAGGATGTAGGGTACAATTCATCTTCAGATCTCAGCTAATGGCAGGCAGCTTGGTTGTAGTGGAACAGAATAGTCCAAACATGTGCCCTTTGTGCTGTTTTTTTGTGGTTTTTTTAAGTACTTAAGGGCTGTAGTACAGCTACTGCTGGAAGCCAATCTAGAGTTACAAACACAGTATCACTTAAGCTACAGCATAGCAGAGCCACAGTAGAAGATAATCACCTAAAAAGCGTAAATCCTCTTGGGTTAAGGAAGAGAGTTGTACGCAGAGCTAAATGAATAATTCATGGAAAATAATTTCTTTCAGCTTGCAGAATGGCTTGAGATTTTTTCAACTGTGTATTAATTATTTAGACGTTTCTGAGAAATGTTTTTCTTAAACTTCATTGTAAATATTGGAAATTCAAGCTTGATTCTTGCAATGATCGACTTAGAAGACTGTATGGACTTCCCAGACCTTAATTGGTTGGGTACACAACCACCTACATGAATATATTTGGTGTAGATTTAAAACTTGTTTTCCATAAAATCTCTAATGAAACTTAAAAACTTCCTCTTCACAAACTATGTTTCTGTAGTAAAACACAACAGCTTTAATTTTTTATGAAAGTGAGCATGCAGCACAGTATAATATGGCTGAAAGTAATTCCTTTGGAAACTGAAATGGATCTGTAAATACTTTTTCCTGCATAATTTACACAGTTCTACTTGTGTGATACTAATCACTACTTATTAGTGTTGAATTTGTATTACTCAATAGGGGAATATTTCTTTGTTCCTTCTCTTATAAGTTGTAATTATCCCTCCATTGCTACATGTCAGTATCCAAGTGGTTTGAGGATGGTATGTTAAATACCCATATATTTGTGTAATGTGACACAGTCTTGCCATAAAAAAAAAAAATCCCAAACTGTTACATAAACTAAGTCATACTACTAGATTTTCCTCATTTGTGCAAAAAGGAGGAAAAAGTGTTGTTGCCTTGATAGTTTCGTATCGGGATGCTAGAATGTGTGAGAAATACAAAAGATTGGTGTATTTTTAGTATTTTTTGCTGGCTGCTTTGACACCCTTTGGAGGAAATGTTTATCAGATCACTGTCTAAAGTAGTGCCATGGCATGAACTCACAGGCCTGGGTACTGGTAATGGATGGACTATCTACTTGAAAGATGTTTTTGACACATATGTGATGATTTACATACGAGATGGAAATGTATTGTTAATGTCCTTGCTAACGTCCATTCAGGTTAAGTACATTTTGTTTGCTTTGCCAGAGTAATTACAGTTTGCTTATCTTGCCATAGTTCTTCCTCTAATTTCAATCAGATAAAATTAATCAGCAGTTTCCTGTAAAAACTGTTATATGCTGATTCTGCAAATGTGTAATGTATGTTGTGTTGTGTTCCACAAACAGCTGCATTTCCGTGATGGTTGCAGTAATGTATCTGGAGAGGGTCGTGGGCTATCTTCACCGGGAAAGGTGCTGTATAAATGTAAGGTGATATTACTACCTCCTTTCTCCTGCTCTGTTACTAGTTTTTTATCCAGTGCCCTATTTTTACCTTCTAGTCTGTGACTCCTAGCCATTAATCTCTGATGTGGATTTTTGTCAAATGCTTTTTGAAAAACTAAATGCACTACAACTACAGTATTTCTCCTATCTGTCACAGCAGTAATATCTTCAAAGAACTCTAGGAGATTAGTTGAGTATATCCTCCCCTGCCTAAATCTGTGCTGGCTACTCTTAATCATACTGTGTTCTCCCAAGTGCTCTTCATCCTTGTGCTTTATTTTTCTCCTTCAATTGACTTTAGTTAAACTTAGGACGTATATGCAGAGTTTATATGAAGATGAGGCATGGGTGAACAATGTTATCAGTGAGCTTCTACATGAGGAACAACAAAAAAGAAAAAAAGAGTCTCCAGCCTAGGAAAAAAGTCTCCAGCCTAGATAAAAAGGTGACTGAGGGAGCTTATGACAAAGATCTATAAAACCTGAGTGAAACTGAGAGGATTAGTAGGAAATGATAGTTCATTGTCTCTTCCACTGCAAGAATTCAGGACATACCAAATGAAATTAGCACGCAGCAGATTGAAAACAAAAGGAGCTGGTTATTAACAGAACCTGTAATTAAGCCATGGAATTTCTTACTGTCAGATGTTACGGTTGATGAAGTTTACATAGGTTCAAGATGAGACTGGACAAATTCATGCAAGAGAAATCTGTCAAGGTCAGTTAAGTGTCAAGACACTGAAATATGAGAAAGTCCTCAGGCTACAAATAACAAGGAATTATCACTAAATGTTAGGCCTGTTCTTGCAGTCTTTCCTTGGCATCTTCCGTTAGCTGTGTGATATGGAGCTATGTGGACATTTAGTGTGGCCTGATCTAGCCTTTGTTTTAAATTTCTCTGAGCCTGCTGTAGTGCTAATTGAAAGCTTCCTGATCATCTAAATCTTCAAGAATTTTCATCTGTATGTAGATTGACATAGGTTTTGGACTCTAGTTCTCACAAGAATAGAAGTTTAAAGTGGCTAAAATGTTAGCTAAAATTCACTGTTAGGCTTAGTGCCAAACATGTTTTGCATAGTTTGCAGGAATTTAGCATTCAGACAACCTGTGCATTGATTACAGATTGTTTGAAGTTACACTAGAAAATGCAAATGACTCCATTTTATCTCTGTCTTGAGTTTAGATTTTGTGATTGGTTGGGTTTTCTTGGTCTTAATTAAAAAGTTTATTTTTCAGAGCTGTGTAGTTTTCTTTTTCCTGCTGAATGATTTCCCCTCATCCTCCTCCCAAGGGATAGAATTACCTAGATCAAGGTTGAAGGAAACATTAATTAAACTTACTGATAAAATAAAGTCTACAAAGACAGTGTTTTGAGTTTCTTGTCAATGAATCTCCTTATATAAGAAGTTTTTAAATTTCCTTAAATTTCATCGCTAAAGGTAGCATTACAAAGCAGAGTATGTTTACAATGTTAGAGCGTGCATTCCAGGATATAAAAATCTGAAAATATAAAAGCATAATAGCTTCCTATTTGCTTTCTTGGAGTTTCAAGTCAGTACAATAATTAAATATGTTTTTCCTGGTGACATACAAAAAGATGTTATGATTGGTTTTATCTTTTTTGTTTAAAAACTTATTATCTGGAAATATACGGAGGTAGGGGAGTTGGCATCAGGTTGCCAGAACTGACCTGGCAACAAAGTTAACACTCTCACAGAGTAGGGAGGGAGGGGGGGGAGAGAGAGAGAGATACAACAGAAGAGATTCTTCTGTGTAGAGAGTATATTCAGTTTTACCCATCTTAAAACCCTGAATCAGAAAGAGAAGTGGTAAACAAAGAAAACAAGCAAAACATAATGTACTGCTATCTCAAAAAAAAAAAGTTGAAATATGTAAATAAACAATATAGCTTGAGCTCTGAAAGTAACATTGATTAAAATTGGCCATCTAGCCGTGGAAAGATTGCATGTGTTGGGTTTTTTAAAAGTATTTTCTAAAAGCAGTTGATTTTCATAGACAATTCATGAACTTAAGTACATGCCCAAGCAATTTAGTGCCACTGTCCTGGTTTCGGCTGGGATAGAGTTAACTGTCTTCTGAGTAGCTGGTACAGAGCTGTGCTTTGGGGTCAGTTTGAGAAGAATGTCGGTAACACCCTGATGGTTTCAGTTGTTGCTCAGTCGTGTTTAGACCAAGTCAAGGACTTTTCAGCTTCTCCTGCCCA